>CM059975.1:74256541-74856541 GCA_030490835.1 Annona cherimola | reverse complement strand
TACCTAAATATAGTTTCTAAACTCCTTTGTTATCATCTCAAAAAATTAGTTAACATTTGGGAGCTGTTGCTATTTGGGAACTTATAATTTTCCTTTGAAAAGTTAGAATTGTCTTGGACTTTGAATATAATATAAGTTGAAATGTTTTGTAAATATACTCCAATGAAAAAAAAGGTTACTTTTCTCATTTTAAAATTGGTCTTTGGATGGGTCTCACTTTGATGTAAAATGATATCAAATGAAATTTTAGTCATAACTTCCTAAAAGTATATACAAGTAAATGTAAATTATGAAATACATAAATCTATTTATAAATGAACTTAAAATATTTTAATAATTTATAAGATTATTCATCCACGTACAAATGAATGTTTTGAATGGGTTAGATATTAGTTTCGAAACTCATGTATAAAATTAAATAATCTTTTTTGATTGGTGTATATTTTCACATCACATCTCAGATAATTCTTACAAATTTTTTCAGAGAGAGAAAACTACAAACTCCCAAACATCAACAGGACAACACATCCCTCACAATTAAATAAGAAGATATAACCGCTACTGGAATAAGAAAATATAACCCTTATTAGTTTTTAAACACAAGACCATCCGTAAGGAGACGTAGCTATTATATTGATGTTGCAAACGTCTTGAAATGGGCTGGGGCACGCTCTTCTTTTTTTAATGGCAAGGAGATGCAAATTAAATAACCACTCTCACATGATCCAGAAGGTACGTGGGAGATGGAAAAAAATTGCATTTGACACTGTTCATTTAAATTAATACGATCCTTACATAATAAAACTGAAATATGCAATGTGATTGCATTTTCCACCAAATGCAATTCTCACAGTTGTTTACTACGACATAATCTGCTAATGACTGTGCAACTTCGTTACCATTTCATAGCATAGATGAGAAACATACCTGTTTCGACTTCATATAAACCGACTGGATTTCCTCAATTATTGACCCCTACATGGTTATATAATATCCGTTCTCCATCGACAAGGACATGGATAAGAAGTAAGAAATCACTTTCTACCTCTATCTCCTATTGTAACTCACAAAGCCAGTTGATGCTCAATAATATAGCACCAATTTCATCATTAGGACGTCGATTATTTCAATTTTTGCCCAACACCTAGTTGCAAACTTGCAATGAAGCCTCCATTAGCATCTCCCAGCACTGCTCCAAAGCCAAATACGTCATTGTCATAACTCCTCAGTGTTATATGTTCACAGCCAAGATTATCATACGATGAGATAAGATAAGATGAGCTTGATATAGAATCTTCCACTTCCCAATATACTTTTATCCAATCCTAATATACATTTCCCATTAGACTTTTTTCATTCTCAGTACACTTCTATTCTAAATTCTCAGATTATATAAGCTTTAAATGACCCTCCGTTTCATGGGCACTGATCCAATGTAGCAGGTGTATTTAAATTTTAATACACCCTGCTCCTATTTTTTAATATTTTTCTGAAATTTTTTCATAAAACTGTTAATCTAAGTGTATTTAATATTTCATCAAAAAAGTGTATTTAATATGTGTTTTAATTTTTACTTTTTTGGAGATTTTTAAATATTTTTTTCGGACTTTTAAAAACTAGCGACATAGTAAAAATTGATATACATGTTAAATATACTTAGATTAACATTTGTATTAAAAAAATTTAAAATATATAAAAATGGGATTTTACAGCATTGAAACAAGTTCCCAGTTTCGTGTAAGCATCTCAAGCTTTCCCCGGTAAGAATCCCGCTGTTGCCAATGACTTTTTTTTTTTTTTTTTTGATTCCAGCTGTTGCCAATGACTTGTGCTTCCTTACATTGCTCCCATTAATAAAGGCGCCACAAATGTACATCTTTGAAATTTGTGTCATGTGACAAAATATATATATTTTTAATCCAAAACATTTATTATGATTATTAAGTCCACCCATACATCTTTAATAATTACGCAGACGGCGAGAGATCAATTTGACTAGAAATTTATTACTTAATATCGAGGACATTTTTCAATTCACTTGAGTGCATTTAGCTCCTGTGCACCTATCTATATTTAATCTATTTTTCTTTTTTGGGAAAATTTTCTATATAAGTGTTAATTTAGGTATATTTAATATGTATACCAATTTTAACTAATTTTGGATGTTTGTAGATTTTTTTTAGATTTTTTAAAATGAGTGGCAATTTCTTAATTCATGAATGCCGATAATTTTAAAAAAAAAATTCATAAAATATCTACAAATATCCAAAATCGGTAAAAATTAATATATATGTTAAATACACCTAGATTAACACATGTATAAAAAAAATTTCAAAAAATTAAAAAATAGATTTTTGCATCTGATGCACCAGATCTCATGTCACTAGCTAGAGCCCCATTACACATATGGGAATCACTTCAACGACACTGACCGAATGCACCCCTGGTGCATTCAGCCTCCATGCACCTGGATGCATTTTATCAATTTTTTTATTTTTAAAATTTTTTTATATAATTGTTAATTTAGATATATTTAATATATGTATCAATTTTTACTATTTTTTGAGATTTTTACATATTTTTTATTTTTTTAAAATCAGTGAAATTTTGTAATTTATATATTACGAAAATGCTATTGATTTAAAAAAAAACTAAAAATATATAAAAGTATCTAAAAATGGAAAAAAATAATAAGCATGTTAAATACACTTAAATTAAAAATTATATAAAAAATTTTAAAAAAAAATTAAAAAATGGGTTTTTGCACCCGGGTGCACTATATCAGATCTATCACTTTCAGTGTATCATCTCCATTTTTCTATTGACCTTGGTAATGATGTAAAATTAACTCCACCCATTTTATTTAAATTTTTTATATTTGAATAGAAAAAAAAATTAATCTAAATCAGCTATTTGGATATGCCCCATTTAAAAGTGCAATATAAATGGTTTACATGTTATAGAAGTTAAACCATAAAAAGTATCTTATTGCATCAGTAATGTCACTGCAACCAGATGCAGTAGATCAATGTCATTCTATTCTTCCTTCTGCTATTTTAATAATTATTTTTTTCATATTTAATTTTCTTTTGCTCACGTTGAAGTCCACACTTTTATGTTTATTTATTTTTTAATCATCATGTTTTAGTACATTAAAATAAGTTACATTTTAAATTCCGCACAAGATCCTAAGTCAAGCTAATTTAGCAAGGCAAGCAGCTACCATTATTCTAGGTTTTACCAAACCAATTTCGTCTTTGCATCCAACCTAATAAATCCATGTACCTAAAATTTCCAATTAATAAAACAAGTATCCATAATCCAAGGTCAAAGTACCAGAAACAGGGAATTGACCACTAAAACAAATTTCTCTAAAAAGAAAAATTTCCGAAAAGACACGAAAATAGTATGTAGCAATGGTCCCAAGCACTTCCAAACATGAACATCCGACACCAAGCCGTCCATTCGCATCGTAACCATCGTTCATCTTAGATTTCAAAGGTAAAATCTCACTAAAAGGTGAAATTGAGCAAAACCAAACAAATGTTCAACCCATCAAAACGTTCACTCATGCATGAGTCATATAGTATGAAACTTACTAGGCCCAATTATGAAGATTATTTGCATACAGATCTTTGAAGTTTAATCAAATTGCTATTAAACATTGTTTTTTTTTTGCAATTTTATCCTTAAGTTTGTTCTATCATTTATCAACATGCCTAACATTATGGTGCCGGCAAGCTTAAGACATAACCATCAAGTGAACAAACCACACGAAAAGCAATATGAATTAACAAAAACCATCTTCAAAGAATTCGTTATTTCACCCTTTTCCACTCGTTTTTTTTCCCTCTACTTTTGACGTGATTTGATATTTTTAATCCATAATTATTTTATTTTTCTCATTATTAACTGTATTTAACTATAGTTATTATCTAATATTTAAATACAAAGGTTTGCCTATTTTGTCTTTATGTATTTTAATTTTATTTATTACGCGTGTTTTTTTTATAATTTTTTCTCTTTTTTCTCAAATTTCCATCCCTTTTCTCACCTTTTTCCATTCCAAATGGCCTAAAAACTTCAATTTTCATTTTCAAATATGTTCCAATCGGGTTGCAATCCCATACGATCGTCCGCAATTAATGCTGACAAAAAATATTAATGATCATAAAAATATTTGTTAAAATTTTAATTTCTACAAATATGTAGGCCAGACATTTATCCCTATAGAATTTAATATTTTTGAATTTAATTTATATTTTATTTTATTTGTCATAAATGACCTTTTCATTATTTTCAAAAGTAAAACAAAACACTTAATGAATTTGAAAAATTTTCAAAATTCAAAGAGAAATTTATAGTGTAGCTTCAAATTTTATAATTTTTTAAAATTTACCATTTTTTGAAAGTCTTTTGTAAATTTATATCTACTTTGTGTGAAGTAAGTTGCAATTTGATCAGACACTCATAGGCATCTATGTAATTTATCCCCATACATCAGGAAGCAAGCTGTGATGTGCGCGTGCCGTGCGGTGATCAGCTTCGCCGCAGCTTCAAAATCACGCCTTCCTTTCCCATCCTATAAATACTCCGCCTCGACGCAAAGCTCTCATCTTTTTTCAACAGAACAGATTCAACAGATGATGTCTCGAGCCGTTGGAGTTGCTACCTCCCCTGCCTTCTCTCCCTCTCGAACCTCCCTTCTCTTGAAAACCACCTCCTCAGCTTCCTCCCCATCTCCCAAAACGCCGCCTTCATCCTCTTCTCCTTCTTCCTCCTTCCGCCTCCGCTTGCTGCAGAAGCAAGCTACTAGTTTTAGCAGGAAAGATGGCCTGATATCGGCACCCCTCGATCCTGCTCTCTCTCCCTCTCCTCCGTCTCCTCCTTCTGCAACGGTCACCGGAGCTTCTGGTGCCGTGCTGAAGCGGAAGAGGCCGGCGCGGCTCGACATCCCCGCGCTGTCTTCCCTCACCCTGACGCTTCCGATGGCCTCTGAAGGGGTTAAGGAGGTCGAGGTCGAGAGGAAGCAGTACTCTGTTTTCTGTAAGAAGGGGAGGAGGGAAGCCATGGAAGATCGCCATGCTGCTGCGATTGATCTCTATGGAGATCCCAAACAGGTATCTATTTTTTTTATTTTTTATTTTTGAAACTAGGGGGTAAAAGTTTGGTGTTTTTACAGAAATTTTGGATTTGAATTATTTAAGAAAAGGTAAGAGATTTAAACCAATGATGCACATCTTCACAAGTCAGACTTGGGATATTTAGAGTTCTGGAAAAATGCAAACGAAAAGGCGAATTTTCATCTGCCCTTGTTCCATCATCTGCACTTGGTGAGCTATTTTGTGAAATTTAGAGAGTGAGTAAAAACCCTAGGAAGCCTGCACTGAGTTGAAATCAGTAAAATGAGAAATTCAAGTAACTCCAGTAAAGTGTAGATAGAGGAATTTGCAGTAGTAGTTCGTAAGCGGTTGATTGATTGTTGTTTCTGTTGATCTTCTTGTTCAGGCTTTCTTTGGTGTTTTTGATGGTCATGGTGGTTCGAAAGCTGCTGAATTTGCAGCAGAGAAAATGGAGAAGAAAATCATGGCTGAGGTGATCAAAAGTGGTGGAAATGGCATCGAAGCTGCTGTTAGAAACGGTTATTTGGCTACTGACGTGGAGCTCTTGAAAGGGGAGGTTCAAGGTGGTGCCTGCTGTGTAACTGCACTGATCAGGAATGGGGATCTCATCGTCTCCAATGCTGGTGACTGTCGCGCTGTTTTGAGCAGAGGAGGGGTGGCTGAAGCCCTGACAGACGATCATCGTCCCTCCAGGGCAGATGAATGTGATCGAATACGTGGCCTTGTAAGTTAATTCACTTCTCCTTGATCCGTATTGTTTAGCTTGCTTGGGCGGTTGCTTAAGTTTACAGCAATGTGTGCTCTGCCCATTTTTTCCATTAGTATCATCTGGTATTAGGGGGCCAAAATGTCATCTTTTTAAACGATAATTGATCTGTGATGGACGATGGATGGTTGTTCTAAATGGGTTGTCAGATTGTTATTAACTCACTATGCCCACAGCAACCCCCTCATGATGGTTTCTCTGCATTATTTGGTCTTGAACTAAAGGATATCTTCTTCTTCTTACAGGGTGGTTATGTCGATTGCATCCGAGGTATATGGAGATTGCAAGGTTCCCTGGCCGTGTCCAGAGGAATTGGAGATTCCCATCTTAAGCAGTGGGTCATAGCTGAGCCAGAGACAAAAGTTCGAAGAATCAAACCTGACTGCGAGTTCTTGATACTTGCCTCAGATGGCCTATGGGATAAGGTATTTTTGCTTCTTAAGCTTGCCTAGCTAGTTCATGTTGCTTCTTGCCTGCCAAAATGCTGTGACAGTCAGGAATATTTTCTTAAAACTGAAGTGGCGAAATTGTCTTTTGTGATTGTAGGTTGGTAACCAGGAGGCAGTGGATATTGCTAGAGCAATGCTTGCAAAAGCTGAGGCGGCATCATCATCCCTTGCTGCCTGTAAAAATCTTGTTGATCTGTCAGTCCTGCGAGGCTCGGCTGATGATGTTAGTGTCATGATAATCCAATTGGGGCACTTCATTTGAAGGACAGAACTCATATTTCATTAGCAATTCTCAGAGATAGAAGAAGATAACACCCAATTTGCGTGCAAGCATTTTTTTTTGTAAAGAGGTTGGATTTGCTGCACGCCAACAAAGTTTGAGAATAAGAGATGATAAATTGATAATGATGATCTTGGCCATGGAGTTCCATTCACAGCAACAAAGTAGATTTCTAGATCGTGACCCATTGTTTTATTGATTTTTTTCTTTTTTTTAAAAAAAAATTCTAACATGACTTTCAGCTGTTTTCTTTGTATCTGAAGATTCCCTGTACGACCTATTCATTTATTCTTTCCATCTTAATGATGAATAACGGACTTGTAGTTCTTATGTTATTTCATGATTCTTCTTATGACTGATGCATGTGGTTTCTTTCATTCGTGAACGTCTCGAGTGCCCGATTTCAATGAGAGAATTGGATCTATGAATATTTTGGATGAGGCCTGTGATGGGTGTTTACACATTTAAAATGATGGATAGAGTTTAAAATGAAATGACATGCCAGAAATAAAGCACAACACAATAACTAGAATGAAATCATTGGAGGCGGTGAGGGATAGAGATCTTTTCTTTTCTATCAGATTTGAGAAGGGAGACCGAGTCATGGATCTCCTTGTCACCAAACAGTCCATATACCACCACGAATAGCGGTACATTTGCTCATTTTTTAGCCCGCACGTATTAAAATGTAATGAAATTTTATACAATAATTTATTCATATATAAATTTTATAGCAAATGGTTTACATGTTGAAAAAAATCATTTTAAATTTTTTATTTACGTCAAATTATTTTATTATGTTGAATTTGTACTATTTTCAGATAGGGTCTATACACATATTTGATTGTGATAAAAATTAATATGATAATAAAATACATTATTCTAAATACAATAGGTGGATTAGATTTTAATTTTATTATCATATGGGGCCCATATCAGCGCTTCTGCACCGCAATTACAGTGCAGTTGTGCTGCACTTGAATATTTTCTCTATCTCTATATATGAAATACGATCCTATGCAGACAAACTACACAACTATAATTACGGTGTAGTCTGTTACAAAATGGGCCACATGTATATTAAAAATGTAATAATACATTATACACTCATTTATCCATATAAAAAAATATTTTAGACAATTTAGATTTTGAAAATATAACTTTAAACTTGATATTTACATTAAATTATTTTACTATGTTGATTTTATATTATTTTAAGATAAGGCTTATATACATGTTTAATTTGGATGAAAATAGGTATGCTAATAAAGTGAGTAATATTAAATATAATGAATATAGTAGATTTTTTTTATTTCATGATTAAGTAAGCCCCACAGTACATGGACTATATGGTGCAATTGTGTGCACTCAATCAAAATCCTATATCTATATGATATTGCCTAGAACAATTGAAAATCGAAAAAACCAATACATGAAACCCAACATGATTATATGCTATCCGTATATTAATTTTAAAATTTTTCTCATACATATGTTTTCTTAAGTATATTAACCCATATACTAAGTTCTACCATTTCGCAATACTTTTCAATGTTTATTTTCTATTTTTAAAAATCATCAATTTCAGGGGCATTTAAGTCATTTTTTGCTCCTTAAAACTTGAATTTAAAAAATGAAAACAAATATATAAAGTATTATAAAATAGTAAAACTTCGTATACGGGTTAAATATACTTAGGAAAATATGTTTACAAAAAAATTTTGAAAATAAATTAAATAAATATAAAGATGCATCCCATATAATAGGAACATAGCTTAAGAAAGAAATGAATGAAGTCAAATTTTCACGATACATGGCAGTTGGCAGCTAGCCAACCGTGTGCATTTTCAGTATACATGGCAGCCAGCTGCATGCATGACCTTGCTTATATTCCTTTTTTTTTTTTGCGTGAAAGAGTAAAGAATGTAATGGGCGGTCACGATTATATGGCACCCAAATATATTATGTGATCGCGTGGGCCCTACCACCAGCTGCATGCATGACCTTGCTTATTCTACTAACCGGTCCTTAATGGCTGCCGGTCACATGTATTATTCTCGATTGCAGATGATTGATTCCTTTCGAATATTTTCTTTTACTTCTTTCACCTCCCTTAGGATTTTTTAATATCCAAACCCTCCATAAGGTGTCCCTCTTCGACGAAGTATAAGAGTACCATCAGGTTCGATTTGATGGATAATTTGCAAATGGGACACATATAGTTTAACTATAATTAAAAATATAGTCATATAGTTTTTGAAATTACATATTATTGACACATAATTTGCATATATTTATGCCACGACGGTTGTGCCGTCATGGTAATACCTCCGTCCCACCATCATGAGGTCGCATGTTTAAGCCTCTTTCTTGGCATGGGGTGTTTTATAAATAGCCTCCTCGAGTTGTGGGGATTTTACAGTTCCCTCTTGTGTGAGGTTTCATTCAAAAATATTCCCTAGTATAGAGAGTTTGTAGACAAATTCCCTTCGTATTGTAAGGGTTGTGAATGTACTTGATTGTAATATTAGTTTTCATGTTGTATAAAATCTAAATAAAAATTTGCATATATTTACAAATATATTCAAATAATAGGGAGGTAATTTGCAATTTGTGTTAACCATGTGGGTATATTTGCAATACAATTAAATTATGAGAGTATAATATTTATAAATTATTTTCTATAATTTTAGGTATACACCTATATTTTTCGATTTTCAAAAATAATAATTTTTAAAGTTATTTAAATTATTTTTAAGGGTGTGACTAAGGTAAAATAACCATGAGTACTTACCTAAATGTCCCTAACTTGGTTAAGTTGATTCCATATGAAGGGTACTAACAGTCAACCAGGATGAGTGAATTTGTGGGCATCTCGGATTCTCAGGTTGTATATAACAATTCTAAATACTTAAATTTTTATTTTAGGGTGTGTTTGGGAATGGATAAAATTTTTGATGAAAAGTTGTAAAAAGTAGAAGTTGTCAAATGATGTGATGTAATAGGAGTAACGATGATGAATAAATAGGATAAAGTTGAAATAGATAGGTAAGTTGTGTTGGTAGTTGTGTAGAAATGATTGAAAAGTAAGGTAGTTATATAGAAAAATGTGAAAAAATTATTAAAAAATAAGGTAGTTGTGGAGAGTGAAAAGTTTTAGATTGAAAAGTTTTAACTTGACAACTTTCACTTATTATTAAACACACCCTTAATAATTTAAAATTTTCACAACTACTATTTTTAAGTTAACAAAAAAGAGAGAGGATATCTTATAAACAAAAAAAAAATATTTTTTTAACCGTACCCTCGAGTTGGTTGGTAGGTATTCATGGGCATCGCCTAAGTTGCATCCCTCAAAATTTATTTAAATAACTATGAAAATTTTTTTGTTTTGAAATTCTGAAAAAAATATATAAATTATTAAAAGGAAAATTCGCAAATATTACCTCATAATTCGATATACTGTAAAATACCTACTTAGTTTCTATTATTGTAGACTGCCATCGCATAATTTACATATATTTTCAAATATATATATAAAAAAATTATTCATCCTCCTCAGCTCATCCCGCAGTGATGAGGGCTTAAAATGCTTCATCCTAGAAAACAGCCTAGTGCTCTTAAAAATTCGAGTTCATTTGATCAGTGGTTGGAAGAGAACCAATCGTGGACATCAAAGCTGCTGATCGAAAGACCGAATCGAAGGGGACCATTCCGTCGATGGCTGGTGGCAGCAGGGGAGACCAGCATCTTACTTGCCGGTGGTGAAGTAGGCAGCGGCAATTTGGGTTTTTACTTGCCAGCGACAGAGAGGGCCAGATTTAGGGAGGACAGGTTGTAGGAGCGACATGGCTTCACCGGCGATGCGAGCGTGCTGATTCCGGCAGAGAAAACGGAGCATAGGTGGTTGCGAGATCGTCGGCGTTGAAGAAGATAAGAGCCGCTGGTGAATGGCGATGACGGGTGCAGTGGTTGGCGATGGTCTGCTACTGCGCCACGCGCAATCTGGATGTGGGTGATCTCGATCATTGATTCACCTTGGATGTTGATATGTAAATAGGTTAGAAGTGGATGTATCTAACCTACCTCATTTTTAATATTTTAATTGAAAGATTTCAGACTTTTCTCCAATATATCAACTACTTTTCACTCTAATTATAAATATATCTAAAATGTTTTCAAAATGCAGTTAATTCCAAAAAAGTTTATTTTGTTAAAAACCGATGGTTAAATTTATAAATGCCTAAAATATCTCTATTATAAAATAATAAAAATAAAATAAAATATAAAGAAAACGAAATTAGAGCTTTCCAAATTTATAGGTCATGTGCAGTTAGAGCATTGGTGAATTATGATATTTAAAATTTTAATTATGTTAAAAATTTAATGAGTATATCAGTAATTTAATATATTATCTAACAATATTAACTCAAGGATAGAATATTTTTAAGATTAACTGCAAATGTAGTGAGTATATTTAGGATTTTGGAAACGTAATGGATATATTTGGAATTAAGATTAAATATAATGGGTATATTTTTGAAAAGTCCAAAAATTTCTATATATCGTATTTAGCATCATTTACTTAGTTAAGATAAGAGATCAAGTTTCATCAAAATAAAAAATGTGCATAGCCAACCTTCAAAAAAAATGTGCATTGCCACATTTGCTTAAATATTGATATTTTTATGCATAAATTATGAAAAGAGCATAGATCCATTTACATATACATTAACATGGAACAATACTTTATCCATATAAGAACTATACTTTATATGGTTTAGATATTCAAAATATAAATATTTAGTATTGAACTCTTTTATTATGTTGATTTTATGTACTTGTAGATTAGCTCATATATATAACAAAATTAGACGAATATAAAGATTTTTATGATAATATAATGGTGCTAAAAATAATGAATGAAGTGAATTTTTCATTAATTATTAAAAGGGTAAAACTAAATGGGATCCCATGGAAAGGTGCTTTATATAAGCAGAGCACAATTATGTAATGGATCCTGATTGTGTAAACTCAAGCCCAGTAGTGTATCCTCGTGCATAGCTTTATCCCAACTTCCCTCGCAATCACCCAAATGTTCCATCTTACATAATGGGCCCTGAATTTTATTAGGCTCAAACATGGCCAAAAAATGAGGTATCTACGTAACTGTTTATAAAATTCATATTATAACTAGGGAAGTGATCCTTAGCCCTAGCTAAAAGCTGTATTTTTAAAAAAAAATTTCATAAAAACACAATTCTAGGTATATTTAATCCACAAAACAAAATTTACAATTTTAGGACAGGTATATTTATTTTTTATTATCTTTCAAAAATTAGTAAATTACCTCGAAATCATTAATTTTTAAAATTATAGATACACGTTTCCAAAAATTGAAAAATTCAACACACAAATTAAATACATTAGGGGAAAAATTTTCATAAAAAAAATTTTAAAAAATATAAGGCTTGCTTCTATATAAGCGGTTCCATGTAATCTCTTCCATTTTTTGATATTAATGATTGATGCAAAATTTAATTCATTTATTGTATTTATTATCATTTGTGCAACTAAGCGACCAAGTTTCATCTAAATCAAATATGCGCGTGGTCACTTTTCCAAAAAAAAATATGTGCATGGTCATATTTGTTTAAAAATAGATATATTCATGTGTAAATTAAGAAAAATGCTTACATTCATTTATGTATATATTTGAATATAATATTACTTTACAGAATCGCTTATTCACATATTGATAATATTTTAGATGTTAAGAAGACTATTTTAAAATTGATATTTAACATTGAACCATTTTATCATGTTGATTTTACACATTTGTAAATGGGACCCATGAACAATAATACTAGATAGTTGAAAGGGTCCTCACGATAATACAAATAATGTTAAATACAATAGATGAAGTAAATTTTTCATTAATTATCAAAATATTAAAATAAAAAGTTACATAGAATAAGGGTTTTATAAAAGCATTCCTAAAATATAAACAAAATCATGTTAATAAAACTCTTTTTAGCTCAAATCAACCCCCTTATATGTATATATGTAGAATTTTATCTAGGGCTAGTTCCTTATATACTCACAAGTTTTATCCTTAATTCCACTTATACCCATGAATTTTCAAAAAGTCCTCTCATACACATGAATTTTTATCTTAATTCTACTTGTACCCACATCATTAAGGATCTATTAAAGAGGTCGTTAACTCTTTAAAAGTGACAAATACGCACATCCCTAAAATTGCTTTTGCAGCTAAAAATTCATATTATAACGAATTTTTAGTAATTCTATAACTATAAAATCATATATTTTCTTTAACTTTAAATAACCTTAAATTACATTAGAGCTTGGCCGTATTCGTCATTTTAAAATGGGCTAGCGGACCATTTAACGAATCCCTCACAGCGTAAGTGTAAGTAGAATTAGAATAAACATTCGTGGGTATGAGAGGATTTTTTGAAAATTCGTGAGTATAAGTGAAATTTGAGGTAAAATTCATAAGTATATATAAAATTTGACTTTTATCTACTATAATTGGCTGCATGTCTGATTGACATGTATTTTTACTGTTTAATTTGAGTAAATTCCATGTACACTTATGAATTTTATCCTTAATTTCACTTATATCCTAAACTTTTAGTATTTTCAAATATACCCACGTATTTTTACTTATACTCGTGCCTTTAAGGATCCATTAAAAGGGAGTCGTTAGCCCAAAGCCCCTTGTAAAATGATGAATATGTTTATCCTTAATTATGATTTTATAGCAAAAAAATATATTTTCATAAATTTGTAAAATTCTACAACTATAAATTATAGGTAATTTGCAAATATACCCATTTAGTTTGATCAAAATTGCAAATATACCCACATAGTTTTGAAAATTATAAATAACCCCACATAATTTAACAATAATTGCAAATAACCCTCATGCCATTATAACATCATCACTGTGTGAGTGTATTTGCAAAAATATACAAACTACGTGGATGTATTTGTAATTTCATAAATTAAGTGGTATACTTAATTTTTGCAAATGACTCCTTCATAACCCTCATATCATGATGATACAGTAATAACGTCATAACGACATGACGTTATTTGCTATTATTGTTAAATTATATGGGGTTATTTATAATTTTTTGAAACTATATTTATATATTTACAATTATGATCAAACTAAATAGGTATATTTCTAAATTACTCATAAATCATATATTATTCGAATATGAATTTTTAACTTTGAGCAAACCAATCTCAAATTATAATAGAGTTTGGGCATATTGGCCATTTCAAAGCGGAGCTAACGACCAATTTAATGAATCTCTAATAACATGAATATAAGTGAAAGTTTAAGCAAAATACGTAAGTATATTTGGAATTTTTGAAAATTCATGAGTATAAATGAAATTATGAGTAAAATTCATATATGTATTTGAAATTTGTGCTTTTAATTTGCATATATGTAAAGCCCATCTAAATATTTTATCCTATGAAAATTAGTAAAAATTGAAATTTATTTAGTATTGATAGGGGGTTGGGTAAATAACCTATCCCACAGACTTTAGAAGCCATCATCAATGCCATAAGGAGTAGTGAACATCCAAATAGTAAGGTTATTAGACTTGGCTGCTTCTTAGACCTATGTCCTTAGAGCATTAGAGTCGATCCTTCCCTAAGAAAGTAGGATTAGATTGATGTAGTGACATCATCTTGATATCAACTTACTTCTCACTTAAGAAAGTCCATCAATGTCATAAACCTCAAGCGGGACATAACCATTAGGGGTGGAAATTGGGACTGATCGACCTCTGACTCGCCCTTGACCCCGACTCATTTTTAACTAGGTAAAACTAAATTTTTTTTTACCCTGTATAGGAATGGGTGAGAAAATTTGACCTGAGGGTCAAGATGGGACGCCCATGTCCCGACCTGAAGAGTCTGGACCCACCTCGCATATAAGGGTGCAACTTGGGCAGGGTTGAGCTCGAATCCAGCTTGCCGAACTCGAATTGCAACTGTGTTAAAATTGTGTTTTTACAACTACAACCCAAAAAATCTGAACTCGAGGAACTTAATTTATAAATATGATATGCTTATAGTTCAAGTAAACCCGAACCTAGAGAACCTGAGCCATATTTCTCATTTTATATTTTTATAAAATATATTATATACATAATATCTAAACAATATTTTTTTATATTTTATGTTATTTATATTTATATTTGAATACATGTTTGACATATTGTAATTATATTATAAATAAAGTATATTATTTTCATTTATGTATATTATTTTTATCGTTTACTTTCACATTCATTAATTCTCTTCATTTCTCTTGTTTGTAATGTTAACTTTTCTTGTAGAAATATTTTTTACATTGCTATTGTTTTTAAAATATGTAGTTTAACTATATATTATTATGTTTACTTATAATATTTATTATTATTATATATTTATATAAAATTCTAAACTTATCACTCTTAAATATAATGTAAATTCATCAACTTAAATTTCAACCCAAAACTCAACATGAACCCGATTTTCAAAAATAGAGTTAGAGTTTAGGTTTTAAGGATAGGGTTAGGGTTAAAGTTATGATTAATGTTTTATAAATAGGGTTAACGTTAGGGTTGGGGTGAACCTAAGTTACATGAGCCCGATTTGCACCTCTACCCATATATATTGATTTATTAAAAATTATAAGTTTGTGTTTAAATCTTATTATTATTTTCTTTCAAAATTTTCATATTTTTATAATTAACTATGTTAATAATAGAAAAATTAATTTATCCAGAAAAATATAATAATCAATAAGAGAAATTTGTATATATACTTATAACTCTTATGTATAATTGTATATTAATTTATTTTAATAAAGTTATACTATATGTTCTCATTTTTTGTTTTATTAATGTTGTGTTTTTTAATAATTAGTAAAATATTGAAGCATATAACACTTAAATTTAGCATAGATATATCTTTATATTTGATAGATATATAAATTGTTAAAATCATCTTATTTGACCTACATTTTTTAACGGACTCGCTGACCCGAAATTGGTTCGATACTAGCCCAAAATTTGTCTTGGGACCTATTTAAAAAAAAAAGTAAGGGTCAAACCGACTTTGTCTTGACCCAATATAAAAATATGGTCCAATAGAATTTTTAAAAAGTAGAGTTAAGGTTGGGCAAACCTTGATGTAGTATAACCTGCCTTTGATTCCTACACCTAATAACCAACTAACATTAATGACATCCCTGACAACCTAGGGAAGCGAAGTCGGCTTAAGTTATCATAGGTCATTTGAGGTGAGATTCATTCTTTGCTAGAGAAACTGAAGATGAACACACTAGCTTTAAAAAGATTTGATGAGGTGATTATAGATCAGATCTCTTTTTGATACTAAGCATGTGCTGCAACTACCCAAACAAAGAATTAAGTAACATCACAACTTCTACTTTGAGAATTTGGGTCTGCAAAGCTTTTGGCTCCCAAGGGATTTTAGATCCCTAAGGTTTTTGGCTCCTGAGGACTTTGGAACCCCATGTTAGATTTGGACGAAAATTGTTATACTTGTAAAGTAAATAATTTTAAATACGATGAGTGAGGTAGATGTTATTTTTAGTACATGTGGGGCTCACTTTGGGGCGAACTGTACTATAATTATTATGCAATCTATCTGCACTTGAACAATTTCTATATATATATATATATTTGGTACACCTATGCAAAGTCTTCTTAAGCATTTAGTTTTGCACTAAAAATATTGGCTCCAAAGAAAAGCAAAAATAGCTATAGCGGTATCTTAGTTGACCAAACAAAGCTTCCTTAGAGGGAGAAATGCTGATGGAGAAGAGAAGAGCAAGAAAGGGAGTCATGCGAGAGAGGGAGATGCGAATTACCGGCCGACAAGAGCAAACACAAGGACGTGCTTGTAAAATTTCCACATCATTGTCGGACTATCAAATTTTTTTTATTATACATTCATCTCAAATGTGTATTACAAATCAAGCCCCCTTCAGACATTTTTATAATATACATACACCAAACTACCAATTATCTAACAATGTATCTATTTTTTTCTATCGTATTTTTCCTACAAAAACCAATGGTGAACACTCCCATTGTCATTTGTAAGGGAGAGGCTGCCACCACAAATTACCTTTGCTGCTCGAACACATGACCACCTAGCCGTGGAGCATAGTCATGTACCATACCAGTAACACCTGCGTGGCGTCAGGCTTTTAATTTTAAAAATGTATCAACGGATGATACCAATTCCGCCTGATCGGATCGTTGTCGCATGTACCTGAAAATAGGACTGGTAAATGACCGAGCGTAAAAGATCGGGACTCTTTAATCCGATCTAACGCACGTCAATGGCAGTCGAAAATGCGAGCAGTTGATTGGATGCACTCGGTACACTACACTTGGTTGTATTTCATCCATTTTTTTATTTTTTTGAAAATTTTTAATACAATTGTTAATTTAAGTACACTTAAATTAACAGTTATATAAAAAATTTAAAAAATATATATATTTTTGTATTAAGTGCACCAAAGCTAAGTGCACTTTGGTGCACAGAAACAAAGCCCGAAAACGCGATTGTCTTCCATTGAGCGTAAAAGATCACGACTCTTCTTACATGTGGCAACTCTAGCAGCTATTTCTCTATCCAACTCGTAGCAGCATTCAAGATTCATCGGTATCCTCCAGTTCCAACCTGCAGCAGCAAAAAACTAGGGAAAGAAATGAAAAGGCTTCAAAATACCGCACATCCACTACACCATTCAAGATGCAATTTGACTGATGCTTTTTGCAGGAAATTATCAGACAATATTAAAAAATTCCATTGCAGCATTGCTTCTCCATGCATTCTTAACCATTCACTTTGCTGAACTTGTAACAAAGAATGAACAAGGAACATCCGCATTTTAGTTTCAAATGAATAAAAACACAATGCTTTCATTGGATGGTACCTTACCTTTCCATATTTTCACTGCAAACTTCCTATGATTCTCTCATGGGAAGCCGCATATCCACTGTCCATTCTCGTTCGATAGCTTGATTTTTTGTGCGGTATTTTCAATACTCAAATATTCTAAGGGGGCATCGATTGGGTGTAGCTCTTACACACACTGAGTCCCTCTTTCTCCTTCTTTCTTCCCCTTCTGTTGTCTTAGCCACACCCGAAAGGAGGAACCCAAAAGAGGAAGAGTGCTGAAGTCACATGTTGCTACCATAATGCCATCAGCTAAAGTTACAGGTTGCTCAGACATTATGCACTTGTTCTTCTTTGATGTCATTAACCTTCTCACGGGTGAATTTAAGCAGTGTATTAGTTTTCATCAATCATTATGCATTTTCCTTATTATTAACTTCAAGACCTGAAATTCTTAAAAGTTAAATATGCATTTTCTGTATGTGAGAAGCGAGATTGGAGAGGAGAGACTGAAAGAGATGGGAAGGGATGAATTGCTGGATTGCATAAGTTTAATGAGTTCAAATGTTTATTATTGAAATTAATCACTGGGGATGAAGCCAGTTGGCCTTTTATGGGCAAGCAACCCAAACTTGAAATCAAAACTAACAATCAATTAAGAAGCACCGTTGTTGTAAAATCCATTGCCACTCAACGCACATGGCATGGGTTTGATTCACCATTCCACCTTGATGTGAGGTGAATTTTCACGGTCCCCCCAAGTTGGGTGGGGTGGGGGTGTGGAAACAGAAAAAATTTATTCTGTGTTGTGAGGGTTATGAATATACTTGATTGTAATATCAGTTGTCATGTTGTATAAATGTCAGCCAAAACTAGCAATCAAGAAATCCAGCTGAACTAGTAACACTTTGTTTGAAAAATATTTGGATTCCAGCCTTGTATACACAAAACAAAGCTTAGTCTTCCAAGAGTCACATAAAGAAGGAACGACTGTATGTAGTTGCACATTTTTACTAGCCTCGAATCTCACTTTTGCTCTTGATGATTTTTTTAGATGCTTGTGTTTTATTCTCAAGTTGGAAAGAAGAGAGTTTGACAAATCTAAATAGTGTGGTTGAAATCCTCAGTAAGCTTTATTAATTACAAAAGATAATACGTGTATACATTTTTATTTCAGTAAATTTCAAAATGAAATAAACATTCTCCAGGTAGCTCTTCAACTATACAGCCATATACATTTCAAAATTAAACAAATATTCCTCTGTTACACAATCATTTAAAACAGTATTTTTATTCGACTATAAAGCATCATATTGGTTGCTAGCTCAAAATTGTCATAATTTGCTACAGCTCTTCCTCTGTCAGTTGCTAATCCAAATTTGTGAAGTTTTGGTTGAGTTTTCCTTTTGTTGAAGCTCTTAGGAATCAAGCTCATGCCTAGTTGATGATCTCATCTTGGCACAATCCACTTTGCAAAAGCAAATGCACATGATTGAAGTTTGAAAGGAATGACATGCAACCAACTATTAATAGATCTAACAAGAGTAAAGTAACATGGAAACATGTCCTATGGCCCCAAAAAAAAAAAAAAATGAAAATGGAATAAAATATTATTGAATAATGAATATGATAATAGAGAAATAGGGCACAAACATGCCCCAATGGCCTCTTGTAAAAACACCAGCTGTTATAACTCAATGATGGATCAGGTATCCATTTTTCAAAAACATTACGTGCTGTATCGAAACAATCCAGAATCTCAAATAAAATAGCCGGTTTCCATCTGTACAAAGTTACCACAAATCATACCACCAAAGCTGCCAAACCAACTTTATCACATCCTGCTATTTTCTCTGTGGAGATCTCTAAATCATACCACTAGGAATCACAACCAACTATAAACCAATTTTCTCTAAACCAACTTTAGAGATCTTGCTATTTTCTATGCAAGATTTGGCAACAAAGCGATCACCATTATCACATCCACGACTGTTAAACACTTGCATTGCAAAACAGGAATTGCCATCAAATTCGAAGAGCGTAACTAACAGATAAATGAATAAAAAGAGAAAAAAAAAAAATCTAGATGCATACATGTCCACGGAATCAAATTTCCATCTACCAAATCGCATCACGAAATGAGACAGTGCAGATTCATTAAATGCGTTAGATTGTAAGCACGAGAATGTAAATTCAAAGTGTGTGATTCAATCTTTCAGTTTGATCAATATGATATTAAATAATAATAATAATAATAAACCATTCCAGAAGCATTCGGAGTGTCATATTAATGAAAGACTTCCACGACAGGAATTACTAAATCCGATACCAAACAAAATCCAACATTAGCATCAATTTTTTGAAACGATGTGGAAGCAATGGCCGGAGAGGAAGAATGAGACAGAAACCGAGATGTGGAGGCAAAGGCCGGCAGAGGCGAGATGGCAAGCTAGAAAGGAAGGAGAGAACTATAATCGGAAAGATGAAAATGAGGGATGAAGACATAGCAACTGCGTTACCGGGTGATAGACATTTCCATTTTTTTTTCAAAAATCGTCCCCGCCCAGGGGCTCCAACAGTAATTTTTGCCTAAAGAAGTTCGGACGGATGAAAATGATCCCATATGATCCAATGGCAGAAAATGGGGAGGGCAATGCGTGAGCGCATAGGATCGAAACTCTTATATTAAAAGGAGATTTTGTTTAGATAGACATGAGACCAACAATGTGTTGGGAATGCCACACCTCAAAGGTCAAAGACGTTGCATGGGTGCCTTTGCTTTGAAACATGGGACTACATTTTGTAGGGATTTTAGTGGCGGTGTTTAGTCTTCCTGAATTTTTTGTAGGAGCGTCCACCAAGTGAGTAATTTAGGAATTATTGTTAGAAAAATTAGATTATTATTTAGAAATTGGTAAAAATGTCTTAGGGTCTAATTGTAATATCAGTTAAAATGCTATAACATATGAAATTGAAAAAAAAATGTGTTGGGAATGTAATGTTGGTTGGTTAATAAATGACATATGCATACTGTGGAGATGAGAATTTTAAGATGAATGCGTGCATGTGAGGACATTAGGTTGGCATTAATCGGGTTATCTGGTGTGGGAAAATATTTTTCGATGGTTTTGCCATGTGGCAATGATGGCCAAAACTGTACACCTGGTGATTTTTTATTCAAGGTTATGTTTGGCGATGAGTAGAAAATGTCAAGTTAAAACATTTCAATTTAAAATTTTTTATTATCTATAATTATTATATTTTTTAATCAATTTTTCACATTTTTTTATACAACTACCCTACTTTTCAATCATTTCTACATAATTATTCACATAACTAACCTATCTATTTTAACTTCATCATCTTTACTTCTCATCATTCCCCCTATTATATCACATCATTTGACAACTTTTACTTTCCAAAACTTTTTATCAAAAGGTTTATCCATTCCCAAACACACCCTAAATCAAAACGCAAAGACAAAAGGGAAGGCCCAAAATGACAGAGAAGAGGTTTTTAATGAAAATTTTATAGTTTTTGGTTTTCACGGAGGAAGGATCCCTGGTACAGTTGGTCTGTAATTTATTAAGATTAACGTGACTTGCTAAGGAAAAGATTTTGACGACGTCTATGGAGAAAACTATTTTAGGTCTATAATTAATTTAACAGTGAATTCAAATTGGATGGATGTTTGAAAGATGATTCCAAATTACTGGCAAATCTCGCGCGATGGAAACACTGAAATTCCTCTCACATGCTGTAAACAGGTTAAGCATTTTCCGTGGGCACTTTTACATATCATTTTTTTTTATTGTTCTTTAGCGGATATTTGGTTTCGTCATGTTTGGATAAATTTCGTTATATTTCTCGATGAATTGATTAAATTTGATATTGAATTCCTCCAATCATCGTTGTAATTTTTCCAATGTTTAATATGGGAGGAACCAACCCAACAAACGTGGTACCCATGCAACAGCAGCAACATGGTCCACAGGGTGGATTTAGTAGGCTAGTAGCATGCCGAGCAACATGGCAAGCAATACGAATCTTCAATCTGGTATGGTAAATCAACAGTCCTCACTCTGGTATGTATTGAAAGATAAATATTGATTTTTCCAAGTAAAATTCTCACCACGCTGGTCAGCAATTTCTGAGAAAGAATACGCTTTTCATCGAGTATTGTTTGCATACATGTGGACATCAATGGCCTGCCTCCTCCATGACCAACATGAGCAATGGAAACGGAAACGAGAGAAACCAAAGAAGCCATCTCGAAGGTTTTGGGGGTTTTTTGCATGGTAAACCCTCTAACTTTGGCCAATTGCTTTCCAAACCCCGAAGTTTGGCCGTTTTCTTATTAAACCCTGCGAACTTTCAGCTTTTGCATTTTGAATCCCGGGGCATAACGGCGTTTCAGAACACCGTCAAATGGAGTGAAATGTCCAAAATGTCCTCACTAAAAAACAAAACTGAACCCTAGCAGATACCCCAGAAGGAAGGACGATAACCTGAAAAACCCCAAATAAAAAATACCTAAATCGAAAACCTAGAATTCGAAATCCCTAAATCAGAAACCCCAAAGAAGAATCCGCGAACGAGATCGAGCTCCGGCGATTTCTTATAAGGGATGGGTTTTCACAAGGCCATTTTTGGGATTTCCAAAAAGTTGAACGTGTGAGCCATTTGAATACGCGTGTTCTGAAACGCCGTTATGTCCCGGGGTTCAAAATGCAAAAGCTGAAAGTTCGGAGGGTTTAATAAGAAAACAGCCAAACTTCGGGGTTTGAAAAGCAATTGGCCAAAGTTAGAGGGTTTACCATGCAAAAAACCCAAGGTTTTGGCGCATGTTTGTCTTGTCTGAGCTGTTCCCATTTATATGTCAGTTCTACCTAAGTTTCAAGTGTTAGAGTTATACTCCTATTAGGTGTCCTAATTAGATAATAAGTCTTGGATTTAAAGATAGCCCAGTCATATCTGAATTGTGTACGCAATCCAAGTTCAGGTAGAACTGCACTTCTAGTTGAGTCATGATGGGAAGGGCTCTATAAATAAAGGAGTCTAGGTCCCTCTCTCACACGTTCACATCACGAGTGGTTCCCATCTACCGCTAGTATTATAGGGAGAAGTGTTGAGGGAGAAGACCTCGTACTCTACTCGGTCTACAGGTGGAATATACGCTCACATGGATTCAGGTACGCTTCCGCATCACATGATTTCCAACATCAAGTTCCATTTAGCCTATAGAGAATCTGTTTTGGAAAAAAAAAACAATGTGACTGGAATGCATGACAAATCCTGAGGTGAAGAATTTCTGACTGCTTTAGTTTTTGGTTTGTTGTTCAGCAATCCAGTTTTCGAGCTTGTTTTGCACTGATTTTGCATGATGTTTCTAGTTGGAAATTTTTGTTCGATGGGAATATGATTTCTGCATGCTTCGAAGTTAATGGTGCCAAAACATGTGATTTAAATGATGATTTTCAGGACATGTGAGGGATGCTTCTGTTTTGAATGGATTGTAAACTTGCTAATCTGCAGATCTTAAGTATCTAGTCCTGAATCAAGTCATGAGGATAATGAATTTTAAGCTGTTCAAAGAACTTTTTTTTCGATGAGGAACATGTTTTGAATAAAAGCCGAATTTGTCAGACTTGATGATGTTTGTATATATGCACAGCAAGTTGGGTAAATTTCAGCATGTTTGTGTTGATGCTCTTTGTAACGCCCCAGGCCTAACAGTAAGGTATTGTCTGCTTTGGGCCTCGGCCCGCACGGTTTTGCCCCTTTGGGTTCACGTGCATCTCGTCCTTCCCCAAAAGGTGCCTCACTGAGGTACCTGGCAGCCTCCACTTATAACCCAAGCTCCCCCCTCATCTTAATTGATGTGGGATATCACATTCACCCCCCATTGGGGCTCCAGCATCCCCGCTGGACACCATCGGCCGGAGGTCGGGAGTCGATTTTGATACCATTTGTAACGCCCCAGGCCTAACAGTAAGGTATTGTCTGCTTTGGGCCTCGGTCCGCACGGTTTTTCCCCTTTGGGTTCACGTGCATCCCGTCCTTCCCCAAGAGGCGCCTTTTGGGGAAGGACGGGATGCTCGTGAACCCAGAAGGGCAAAACCATGCAGGCCGAGACCCAAAGCGGACAATACCTTACTGTTAGGCCTGGGGCGTTACAAAAGCATTCCGTCCTTCCCCAAAAGGCGCCTTTTGGGGAAGGACGGGATGCTCGTGAACCCAGAAGGGCAAAACCGTGCGGGCCGAGGCCCAAAGCGGACAATACCTTTCTGTTAGGCCTGGGGCGTTACACTCTTGTGCTAAGGATATTGTCAAACATGAAGGCTGATTGTCAGATTTGTTTTATGGGCTGCGTATGTTGAAGTCATGAGATTTGCTGGAGCGTTTGAACATATCTCAACCTGTTTGCAATGGGAAATGAGTCTGCAGTTAGTTTTGTTCGCAAAATTCTGGATGGATATGGCACCTGCATTTAATTTATCAGAAATGTGGGAATATGATTGCTGTCGCGGACGATAATTTGATAATTTGAGTTGTTAGGCACTACAAGTCTGTGAATTTGGTTGATTCCTGTGAATTAAATTGGTCATATTTCAGCCTACTGGGGTATTCCTGTATTCCCCGCACCGTTGAGTTGCTCCACATCAGTTGGATATGATTGTTCTTGCTGAAGTCTTGATTGTCCAGATTTTTGTTTTGGTTTGGACTTTGTATCAACGTGTCTTATTTGCTTGGCTATGTTGGACAACAGTCGTCTGATGGTGATGGATTGTAATCTGTTAGCTTATGCAACTGAGATATTGAGGATTTATTCACCAAAATATGTGAGAGGTGTTGTTTAGCCTCTGTATGGTAATCAGTTTATTAAGCAGTCATTGCTTTTTGAAGGGAAACTGTTGCTTGTGATCAGTTTTGATTCTCAAAGCATGATAGTTTTGGTGATTCTAAGTCTAAGCATTGCTTGTGATGGATTCAGTTTTCTTCCTCTGAACTTTGAGTTTGAAAATAATTTGTTTGGACTTTCTGAATCTGTCTGGATTTTTGATTTGGCCCTTGAGCGGAGTCATTAGATGTCCAGATTTTCTAAATTTACTTGGGCTTTGAGTTGGTTTTTGGATGATAACAGGTTCCTTAAGTAGTTGCAAACATTTTGACAAGTCAGGATATCATATCTTGACTTGTCACTCGAGGAACCTGTTGTCATCTATATATATATATATAGGAATATATTCTGGTGCAGCATCGCTGAAATGGGCCCCACATGATCATGAAATCATGATCTACTCCACCCATTGTATTTAGAATAATGTATTCTATTACCATACCAATTTTCATCCCAATCAGATATGTATATGGCCCCCATCTGAAAATGGTATAAATCCAACGTAATAAAATAATTTGATGTAAATAACAACTTTAAAGTATCTGATTTGGATGAAAATTGGTATGGTAATAGAATAAATTATTCTAAATACAATGGGTGGAGTAGATCATGATTTCATGATCATATGAGGCCTATTTTTGGGCTACTGCACCGCTGTTCCGGTGCAGTGACGCTGCATCGGAACAGCTCTCATATATATATATATGATTAATTTTTGGAATGTGTTTGGATATTGTCACCTCCTTGAAATATGTTTGTTGCATCCATCAACCACTTGAATAGTCTGAAAATGTGTGTTTGGATATTGATAATCCATCAGTTGAGATTTTGTTGGTGCATGATTTGCATAAGTCCAATTTCTGCTTGACCAAAGGTTTTGGCAAGTGTGGTTAATTTGCAAATTTATTCTTGACAATCATTCAGAAAAATGAAAATTACAAGGATTGCCTCAATGAAGTTGTAAGAAGGCTAATCAGTATCACATTGCGCCATCTGCTGCAATGCCGTGTTATGAGGGGTCAAGCCAAAGATGATACTGAAGAAATCTGTTATTGTACTGAATGAGGTAACAACTGACCGGGGAATCTCATGCTTCCTCACAAACCTCGAATGCTATTGCGACAACTCATTCATGACAAGCGTCCAAGGGATAGTTTGATTTTATCTACAACATCATCAATGGTTCATCCACAGGCATGTTTTGATTCTGTCCATTTTCTTGTGTTTTATACTCATGTTGAGTAGCTGATAAAGCTAGGCATGTATCAGTTTGTAGCTCAGCGCTACAAGAATCAGTAAGTAGCTCTTCACTGCTGAAGCAAATATGCGATTTTGTATGGACAAAAAAAAAATATACTTGTGTAATGTCAATGGAAGACATGTATCCATATCGTGATCAATAATCTCTCTAGTGATCAAGTACATTACAGACTCCACTGTTGGTTTGAATATGTTTTTTGTCCTAACATTCACATTCTTCTAAATTAGAATGGTACAAAATGTGGCAAAGATAATTTACATGGAATTTGCCATTAAATAGTGGGTTCATATTGAGCATGCCAGTAGGTTTTAGTACTGTAATTACCAAATAACAACAACATTGATAATGGAATCAGATAAGTAATTGGAAAGAAAAAATGGGATAGTGAACTGAATCATGATGATCGAGAGAGGAGAAGAATATGACAACAATATTAAATTTATACTAAGCTTGTTTGTTTATTTATAACTTTAGAGAGACACATAATTCTCAACATTACTATTGCAATGCGCGTGGAACTATCACATACCTCAAACAACTGTAAAAAAAATAACCTAATTATAAAAATGAACTATCCAAAAGTTCATAACTAGTATTAGCACATACTTCTTCGAAGTATCGAAGTATCGAAGTCATGACATCAACATGCATCATGCCAAATCCAATACTTTACTGACATTTTACAAAATGTTATGATAAAATAGCATAACATGGAAATATTCAATCCCCCTCAAACCACACCTAGTTTATTACTAAAGGGATTTTGCTTCAATTAGGGATGGGAATTAAAGAGGGTTGACTCGGCTTTAACCCAACCCCTTTTTGACCGATAAAATCAATGTTTTTTTTTGACCCAGTATAGGGATGAGTTAAAAATTTTAGTCTGAATACAAAAATAGGGTAGGAGTGGGTCAACCATGCCTTGACCCACCTCGCATATATTAATTTATTAAAAAATATAAGCCTATATTTAAATTTATTATTATCTTCTTTTAAAATTCTCAAATTTTTTATAATTAACGATATCAACAGTAGAATAATCAATTTATTCAGAAAACAATACAAGAATTAATAATAGGGATTCGTACATCTATATAACTCTCACATATAATGGTATATTAACCTATTTTAATAATTTATGCTATATTTTCTCACGTTTTGTTTTTTTTTTTTAATGAAAAGGAAGACAACCCTATCCCGATCCCCTTGCAATGTGGAAGGGGATCGGGATTCGGTGATCTAAGATTTCAATTGTCTGTACAAATTTTCCCCAATATTTCTTGGAGGAGTTACCCCACCAAAAATGATGATCTAAAACAGAAAAAGACATTAAATCGGCTAAGGTATGGGCAACAGCGTTTCCATGCCTTAGTACATGATGAACTGATATGTGGGCAGCCTTTAAAAGCAAAAGCTTAACTTCATCGATGAGGACCCCCGCCAATGCACAAATCGGTCCTTCAATAGTCAAAAAATTACAAAGAAGGAGAGAATCGGTTTCGATGAGAATTCTTGTGAGTGATAGTTGGGCAGCCCACCTGATCGCTAACAGAAAAGCATGGGCTTCCATGAGCAGGGGCTCCATGTTTCCCCTTCGCCTCCATCCCTGAGCAGCAATAAAAGAGCCCCTAAAATCCCTGATGACCACAGCAAAACCCATGGAATATCTATGCTTGCTTTTCCTTGTATCAACATTGATCTTGAAAGCTCCCCATGACAATTTAGTCCACCGAGGCACCAAAATTTGGTCCAAACAGCCCCCTTGCATGAGGGGCTTAGCTCTCCTGTGTTCCTCAAGGAAGTCCTCACACCAATCAAGCGTGTCAGCGACTACCGATCGAGTACTGCCTTCCTCAAAATTTCCTGAACCATCAACATTTGTGTGGTAGCCCCCACCACTCTCCCGCACGTCCCCCCTGTGGACCCGCATCTTAGGAATAGGTGATTAACATCCTCGGCCTCGGACCTGCAAAACAAACATAAGGAATCCACTGCAATTCCCCTATTACACAAATTCTGCAGTGTGGGTAAAACATTCTTAAAGAGCCTCCACCTAAAGATTAACACCTTGCTTGGTAACTTTGTTCGCCATATGGCTTGATGAATGGCCGCATCGCTGGAGTCCTCATCACCTGAGCAAAGAACTCTGTAGGCTGATTTAACATAGAAAACTCCAGTTGGTTCATGCATCCAGAACAGGCGGTCATCCTCAGCATTTGGGGATAGAGGGACAGAACAGATATCATGCTAGCCATGGTCTCCCATCGCCGCCACAATAAGATCCCTATTCCATGTCCACGTCTCTACATTTATAAAATGGCTAATCAACACGTTATTCGAAATAGATAGCGGAAGGGGTCCTGCCTTGTGTAGAGTGGTATCCGTCCAACTGTCCTTGAAGAACCTTACCCGATTCCCGTTACCAATCCGCCACTTGCATCCATTTTGAATTACCTCTCTTGCCCTCAAGATGCTCCTCCATGTGAAAGAATCTGATGGTTTCTCCTTGCAAGACCATATATCAGCATTCGGGAAGTATCGAGATTTTAGAACCTTAAAACACAATGAGTTGGTGGTGGTAGTTAACCTCCAAACTTGTTTGGCGAGAAGGGCTAAATTGAAGATATGTATATCTCTGAAACCAAGACCTCCCGACAGCTTTGAAATGCATATGTCTTTCTAGGTAACCCAACTCATCTTACATTTATTTTCGTTTTTGCCCCACCAAAATCTGCTTAACAATCCATTAATTTCACCGCAGAATGATTTGGGAAGCAAAAATATGCTCATAGTGTATGTCGGAATAGCTTGAGCAACCGCCTTGATCAGCACCTCTTTCCCTCCCCAAGAGAACAATCTTCTTTTCCATCCTTGGATTCTTTGCCATATGCGCTCTTTGAGTCCTTTGAACATTCCCTTTTTGGACCTACTAAGCCATGCAGGTAGGCCAAGATATTGATGAAAATCCTGACCCGATGAGTCAAGCAGTTGGGTATTTGCTCTCCTTATGTTGCTTCCCACATTGGGGCTGAAGAACACCGAGATTTTGTCAACATTTATCATCTGCCCCGACGCCTTAGAGTACTACCTGAGAATGGTCATAAAGTTTCTGATATCCTGACATGCGGCTCGAAGGAAGATAAGCGCGTCATCTGCAAACAAGAGGTGAGAGAGAGTTGGCCCCCGAGGGTTGAGCTTAATGCCATGAATACTCCCCCGTGAGACTGCATTAGAGATAAGAGCAGATAAATCCTCAGCACAAAGAATGAACAAGTACGGAAAAAGAGGGTCACGCTGCCTAAGTCCACTTGAAGGTTGGAAGTATCCAGATTTGAAGCCATTTATATTCACCCGGTATTGTACTGTGGTGACACACATCATGATCCAATTTATCCAAGTAGGACTGAAGTTCATTGCTTCCATGATCTGCTGTAAGAATGGCCACTCTACTCTATCATAAGCTTTTGACATGTCCAGCTTAATAGCTATCTCCTGCTTGTTCCCCTTCTTCCTCCTTTGCAGTGTATGAATCGCTTCATAAGCTACCTGCATGTTGTCAGAAATCAGTCTTCCTGGGACAAATGCACTTTGTTGCTCGCTGATGACGTCCTGGAGTGATATCTTGAGGCGATTTGCGAGAACCTTCGCCAAAATCTTATAGGCAATATTGCATAAGCTTATGGGTTTAAACTAGGATAAACGTTGAGCTCCAAACCTTTTCGGGATCAATATGATGGTGGTGGAGTTAAGTCCCGAACATGACTCTATTATGTAGCCGTGTCTTGCTCCTCCATAAACCGTTTACACTAGTGGAACACATCATGTCCTACCGTCATCCACTGTGCTTGGAAAAACCCAGCCGACATCCCATCCGGTCCTAGAGCTTTGGTGGGGCTCATAGATTTCACCGCCTTCGCAACCTCATCAAAATCCAGTGTTTTTGTTAGTGATTGCCTTTGCTGGTCCAAAATTTTCCTGGTAATGAGGTCCTTAACCCAAGGAACCTCCCTTGGACCCGAGGAGGAAAATACACTTGAGAAATGTGCCACCGCCATGTCTTAGAGTTTCTCTTGATCCCATACCCATAGTCCATTATGGTCTTGTAGAGTATCAATGTAGTTGGTACTTCTTCTGTTGGATACCATACAGTGGAAAAACCCGTGTTTTTGTCTCCCTCTTGGAGCCAGTGTGTCTTAGCGCGTTGTCTCCACAGTTGTTCTTCATCCTCCAATAGAAGATTGATTTGGAGTTTGAGCCTCTTCATTGCTTTGTCCCTTTGATCAGTGGGGTGATGGTTGGATAAGGATGCGAGCTCCCTCTGCTTTCGGTTTATAGTTTGCCTAAGATTTCCTCTCCTTTGCCGATTCCATCTAGAGAGTGCACTACTGCAGGACTTAAGCTTCCAGCCTAAGAGATTGCCCCGCTAAATATCCGTGTGTGGTGCCGACGTCTAGACATTATGAATAATTCGGTGTGCTTCTTTGTCTCTCACCCAGAACGTTTCATATCTGAACTCCTTTGGGGGTTTCCGCTTTCCATTCTTAGTATCCAAGACCATCAAGATCGGACAGTGGTCAGAGGAGGAAGCCGATAAATGGAAGACCGTTGCAATGGGAAATAGGGTCACCCAACTGGGTGTGGATAGTCCCCTGTCCAATCTGGCTTCGACCCTTTGAGGTCCCTTCCTGTTATTCCTCCAAGTCATAGTTGCCCCCACATAGCCAAGGTCCATTAGGTTGCATTTGTCTATAGTATCACAAAAATTGTCCATCCGAGCCTGGGAGCGGGTCCTTTGACTAATATATTCTATGGGGCCCATTACCTCATTGAAATCCCCCATGACAATCCATGGCCGGTCATCCTGTTCGCTCAAGCGATTGAGAATTTGCCAACTTTGGTATCGACAGTGGGTCTCGGGATGACCATAAAACCTTGTGAATCTCCACTCCTGAATAACCGCATCAATGGGGTGGGCGGAGTAACTTTTGATGTTTGCTGGGTAGTCGTTATTCCATAATAAGGCCAGTCCCCCCCTCCTTTCATTAGGGTCGACGGTACAACAACTATTGAACTTCAGTTTTCGTCTAATTCCCTCCATTTCCTTTGTTGTGCACTTTGTTTCACCTAGGAAAAGTAGACAGGGAGCTTGCTTCCTGACCAAGTCCAGGAGACTCCAAATTGCAGGTGGGTCCCCAAGCCCACGACAATTCCAGGCTAAAATCGCCATATTAGGTGAGGTGGGGCTGAGGTCCCACTTCAGCCTCCACCTCATCCATTTTGCTCAACTCTTCTGTCCTCATCCTTTTAAAGTTGTGCTGGTGTTCCATTTGATCGAACTCCATCTCTCTCTTAACAGATTTCCCCCTCGTGCCTCCACTCGGCCCATAGTTATTAGTATCTTCCATTCCCCTTGCCCTCCTCTTCTATCGTCCTCTACTCCCTTGTAGCCATTCCCTCCCCATAAGCTATTGGGTTTAAAGTTTTCCTTTCCCCCTTGTTCATTTGGGCAGCTAATCTGCCATGTATCTCTCCTTGTAGAAAACTGAGGCCCCACTTCATCCCAACAAAATGGTGATTGACCCCCCATTCATCCCTGGACTCCTTCCCCTTCAGCTTTATCAAGATCCCCATTCTTCTCCCCCACTCGTAGGGAAACCCCCCTATTCTCCTCCTCATGCTGCAGCCCTTCTTCCTCCTCTTCCTGCTGGATGGTCTGCCCCGCAGGCTGCGGCATCCAATAGCCCCCTTCCCCTATTGATTGCACTGCTATTCCATCCATTGACATCCTCCCCTTAGCTTCTGCATGTGAACAGGCAGCTACGTTTGCCCCCTTAAGCATCGGTTCTTCAGTTCCATCAATCCGCTGGGAGTCATGCCACTTGCTATGTTTGTCCCCGCTGCTGCTAGCCCCTGTTGTGAAACCTCGATCTTAGACACGTATATGAAATTCTAGGGTTGTAAACCCTAAGTAATATATTAATAAAATAAATATTCATGAAATATGAAAATATGTGGGAATAGATGTTAAAATAATTATTTATGAAATTCGGATGAATAGTGCATGTGAATAGTATACGTGAATAGTAACCATGTGGTTAAAGTGAAATGATGAGTTAATCACTTTGGATTAACTTAATCACAAAAAGACAAAAAAGGAAGCTTCTCACAAAAGGACAAAATAGCAACTTTTTGATTTATTTAGTATTTTTGGATTTTTGTAAAGAAAATGAAGAAAAAATCATATCTTGGAATTCGGACGTCGGATTGAGATGAAATTTTTTATAGATGGCCAAGATATGATGATGAACATGATGAGTGGTCCAAGATTGATAAAAAATCATGAATCAAGGGTCAAAATTAAATGTCATTTGAAGATGAAAAAGTAGCTTTACTTTTTCATTAATTAGAATTTGACTTTGGATTAATTTTAATTAATTAAATAGATAAATAATTAATGAAAAGCTGCAATGGCTGTTGGAGGCTTGACTTTTGGGCCAAAATCCAATGGTCAAAAATCAACGGTTGAGATGAATTAGCTTAAAAATAATTAATTTTAATAAATAAAAAAATCATAAATAAATAGGGGCTAGCTGGAGGGCAGGAGCTGCTGATTAGGGTGGCTGCACAAGGCTCAAAATATTGCATGAGATTTGGAAAAAAATATTTAGAATTAAATACCTTGAGCAAGGGGGTAAATTGCAAATATGTGAAAAATGCAATACTATAAATAGGGGATGCATGGGACATCCAAGGCACTTCAAATCTCAGCTCCAAGTGAGCAAAAATCAAGCCAAAACCTTGCCCCACACTTTCTAGCCAAGAGAGAAGAGGAGGAGAGAAGGAAAGAGAGAGAAAGTCGGAAAGGAGGAAGGATATCTCCACTTTGGGTAAGTAAATTCTATCCAAATTTTTTTTGATGTTAAGTAGAGTAAAACCATGCTTATATAATGCCTAAGCATGAGAAAATAAGTATAGTTATAATGCCAAAGTGGAATTATGTCAAAACATCGAAAATTTGGAGCGAAGATAGAGCATTCAGAAAAATCATGTATGATATGTGTAAATAATGCTCCAAATTTGATAAATGATGATTTGGGATGAATGAATATGATAAATATGATGTTGAAATGATGATATATTAATATTATGATTTTTGAAATTAAGGATTATGCTTAAGTGAATTTATGTTGATTTTTAGTATATGGAGAAAGTGATTTTTTAGCCAAATAAATGATGATAAATTTCAAGATTTATGAATTTTCCATGATATCCTAAGCATAAGCTATGTCATAGTATTTTTTATTTTTGAAAAAATGTCAATTTTTGGAACCCATGAACAGTAACCCACGTTGTCGTGAACCGTAACCTCGGGTGAACAGTAAACATGAACAGTGATCTATTACAGTGACATGAACAGTAATTATGAACAGTAAATAGCGTGATTTTGGAAAAATTTGAGATTTATTTTTATATTTTATGAAGATATATTGATGAAATTTTTAAAGGATTTATGGATAAAAATTCATATAAACGAGTAATGACCAAGTATCTTTATAAAATTAACCTCTATGGGAATGAGGTAATGAATGATTATAAAGCATGCATGGAAAGCAACCAAAGACATGGAATGGATAGGTAAAATATCCAATTTTCTAGTATAAGAAAAGGAAATGAAAGGATAAAGGAGTCAGGTTAAAGCACAAAGGTAAGCAAACAATTTTTTTTAAAATGTGATTTTGCTGCTTCATTGTAAGCAAGCAACTCTTTTGAAAATGATGATTTGTAAGCAAGCAAACTTTTTTTAAATGTGATTTTATTGCTTCATTGTAAGCAAGCAATCCTTTTGAAAATGATGATTTGTAAGCAAGCAAACTTTTTTAAAATGTGATTTTGTTACTTCATTGTAAGCAAGCACAACTTTGAAAATGTGATTTTATTACTTCATTGTTAGCAAGCAATCCTTTTGAAAATGATGATTTGTAAGCAAGCAAACTTTTTTTTAAATGTGATTTTGTTGCTTCATTGTAAGCAAGCAATCCTTTTGAAAATGATGATTTGTAAACAAGCTATATGCTTTCTAAAATATTTTTAAATGATTGTAAATTGTTTGCTCACATATTTTATGAATTATATTTAAGGGTGGTCATTCCTATAATGTTTTGAAATGATGAATGTTTATGAATTTTTATGAAAAGTCATGCTGGCATATTGATATCATGTGATGTTCATGAACATGTGCACATGTATGATACGTAATGAAGAGGCTTTGGTGGAGGTAGAAAGCAGATTAGAGGGCCCCCCTTCACTATTGCCGAGTCGTACGGGTTGTGTGCCGACGATGTCCTCCCCAGAGGTGGAGGCAAAGGAATGTTATGTGTGAATGAATGCATTGCATTTTCATACATGGATTGAAAAGGAAAGCATGAATTTTGAAATGATATTTTTAAGGGATGGTGCAAATAATTTTTTACATGAGAATGATAAGTCACCTGGTGTAAGAGGTATATAATGCTGAAAAAATCAAAAGTCATGCATGTAGGAACCATGTAAGCGTCAAGAGGAAGAGAGGTTCCCCTTGATGAGGCCAAGTCGGAGTCGGCCGGTGTGTTGGACCATGCTATATGAGATGTTCCCTAGGCTAGCGTACCCGCACACGAAGGTTTATGTTAGGAGTGGAAAGGAAGCATTTGCACATCTAATATTTACGAAAAAGTTTCTATTCCATTGATAGTTGATCACTTGCTAAGTGTCTCCTATCAAATGGAGAGAAATGCATTTACGAATGGTTTACATGATTAGTTTTCATGAATGGTTTATGAAAGGTTTCCAAAAATAGTTTACGAAAAGGTTTCTATTCCCGTTGGTAGTTGATCACTTGGTAAGTATCTTCTATCGAATGGAGAGGAATGCATTTAAAATGAAAAATACTTGCTTATTGAGTTTCGACTCATATTTTGTTTTCCCAACCTCAGACAGGTGTAGGGAAAGCCAAGTGATGAAAAAGATCAAGTGGATTTGCCTGTAAGTGATATGGTGAATGAATGAATGAAGCATAGTAACAAAGGTATGTAATCATTTGTATATTGAAGTATGAATGAATGCCCTAATGAGATATAATGAAAAAGAACATAGGTTGTATGAAATTATGAAGTTATGAATAATATGAGAAGTTGATGATTTATGATGATATGGATGAGTCCATTATGAATAATGATGAGTATATGTTTATATGATGAAAGAAAAAAAAAAGAAAAAAAAATTGGACGAGATCCAATTAAGTACCCGCCGCGTGATCAGGGCAACAATCCTGATTCACACTTACCAATCGATAAGATCTTGGAGTAAGGATAAATGTGATGTCTCGGTTCGGGGTGCCACACCTGTCGATGAGGAAAATGAAACCCCATTCAGCTGCTCATCTCCTCTGTCATTGGAGACCGCCTACTGCTGGCCCCCAGAAGGCATCACTTGATCGGTGATGGTAGTTGGTTGCTTGGAGACAACAGTTATTTGCTCGGAGAACGCAGTCCTCACTGTGTAGTTCCGCACCCTTGAAATCTTCCATTTGCATTTGCCCATCCCCTCCTCCTTCCCATAGGATTGCATCCTCTGATTGACTATCTTGCTGTTGCCATGCTGTTTCCCCCAGGTACTTCAACGGCGGCACCCTGTTCCCCTGATCAGCCATAGTTCTCGGCCTCATAGGCCTTGCCCCCACTCTCAAGCAGCTTCCATACAGCATATCTGCTTCGGCCAGCTGCATCTCCTTCGATGTGAGGATTAGGCATTCCTTGTATGTGTGCCCCATAACACCACAGTAGTAGCAGAAGATGGGAAATTTTTCGTATTAGAAACTCACCATCTTCGTTACTGAGTTCCCACCTAGATGAAAACGCCCCTTCTCAGTGGTTCCTGGCAATCCACCATTACCTTGATCTTCACTTCTGTTTCCGTTGTCACAACTTCCTCCATATGCTCAAAAGAATTTCCAATTCTCTGCCCCAATTGGTTTTTATCAACAATGTAAGGAATCCCAGAAATGTGAATCCATATGGGAGTTTTTACAAGCACCACTTGGGCATAGTATATCTCTTCTCGAAAGTCTTGAAGGAGGACAAGACACCTGTCGAATAGCCACGGTCTACCCGCCATAATTCTCTCCTTATCCGCATGCACTGTAAAAGAGACCTTGAACAGATTATCTCCCACCTCTACGAATTGAAATTGACTCGTTGTTCTCCACAGCCTTCTCATCATTGCCTTAAACATCTCCCTGTTATATGTCTTCGATGTCCAAATTGAGCAGAGCATAGCCGCATTCTCACTCAGTTGAATCTTCATCATTTCGCCAGCTAAAATGGCCATGGTCTGAAGTTCCTTGCCAAGAAGGTCCGCCTCAGATGGGTTCATCCTCTCCGCTGCACTTTGTCTGTTATGGTCTTCCGACTGACAGCCACACCTGCTTCTTCCCTCTTGCGTTCACCACCAGAGCTCACACCGTAAACTCCATCACAAACTTGCTGCCACTCGACACCCTGCTCCGAGCACGACCCAGTCGCCAATCGGGCAAACACGGGGGAGAACTTTAATTTCATGTTTTGTTTTAGTAATGATGTATTTTTTAATAATTAGTAAAATATTGAAGCATATAACATTTATATTTAGTATAGATGTATCTTTATGTTTAATAGGTATATAAATTCTTAAAATCATCCTATTCGACGTGTATTTTTACCCGACTCACTGTCTCGAAATCGGTTTGATACAAACCTGAAGTTCTTTCTGGAATCTATATTAAAAAAAAGTGAGGGTCAAACCGACTTTGTCTCAACTTGGTATAAAAATAGGATCAACTGAATTTTTAAAAAATAGAGTTAAGGTTGGACAAATTTTGATCCGATATGGCGCGATTCCCACCACTAGCTTCAACCTTTGCTTTCCAATAGTTCAGTGCATTAACAAGTTCGAAGTGATTACAACTCAACAACTCCAAAAAAAATTTTGTCATGCTTTCATGAAAATTTGTTACCTATTCTATCAATTAGAGGACCTCGCGTGTTCGACAATGTTGGATTCCTAGTTGTAATTTTATTAACTCCATGTTTAGATACTTTGCCAGGAATTAATATTCTTTTGTGATGACAGTATACCTAACAAATTTATAGATTTTGATTTATTAATCTTTAACTTAGATCAAATTTAAAAATAAAAATAAAAGACCACATTTAAGCCACTCTTGTTTAAAATTTAGCATAACAATTTAAGGATGTATTCCTATCTAAATTCTTTTGGTAAGGATGATTCGGCATAACAATTTAGATAGCTTCGGTATATGAATTCAACCACTCTTGTTTTGATTCCAAAAAAAGCTGGAGCTCAAACACTGACTTAGTTTCACCGTATTAGCCTCTGCAACGTTGCATACAAGATTCTTGCCAAAGTCCTTGCGAATAGACTAAAACTATGCCTTCACGATGTTATAAGTGAGCAACAAAGTACTTTTGTTTCGGTCAGCTCATCACTGACAATATGTTTGTCGCTTACGAAGTCATTCACTCTCTTCGTAGAAGAAAGAAGGGTAAGAAGCAGGATGTGGCTATAAAGCTGGATATATCTAAGGCCTATGACCGAGTAGAATGGGTGTTCCTTCAGAAGATCATGGTTGTTATGAATTTCAGTCCAGTATGGATAAATTGGATTATGAACTGTATAAAATCAGTGACGTATCGTGTAAATGTTAATGGCTTCAAATCCAAGTATTTTCAACCACAGAGAGGATTACGACAAGGAGAACCTCTCTCCCCTTACCTTTTAATTCTGTGTGTTGAGGACCTTTCTACCTTAATATCAAATGCAGTAGTCGATGAAAGCATTCATGGTATTAAAATAAATCCTCATGGGTCGTCCCTCACCCACTTACTTTTTGCTGAAGATGCTCTCATTTTTATTCGGGCTGTGGATCAAGATATCAGAAATTTCATGACCATCCTTTGACAATACTCTGATTCTTTTAGACAGGTGGTAAATGTTGATAAAACATCAGTATTTTTTAGCTCTAACACGAGGGGCAACCGACGTGGGGAGATTCTCAACTTCTGGGATCCATGGACCAAGAGTTCCATAATTACCTTGGACTTCCAGCATGGTTGGGTAGGTCCAAAAATGTCATATTTAAAGGTCTAAAAGAGCGAATATGGCAAAAAGTTCAAGGTTGGAATGACCGATTACTATCCTGGGGAGGAAAAGAGACTTTAATCAAAGCAGTTGCCCAAGCCATTCCAACATACGCTATGAATATCTTCTTGCTCCCTAAATCTTTCTGTAATGAAATCAATGGGCTTTTAAGCAGGTTTTGGTGGGGTGAGAAGGAAAACAAGCGCAAGATGAGCTGGGTTGCTTGGAAAAATATGTGTAAGTCAAAGCTCATGGGTGGGCTTGGATTCAGGGACTTTCACACTTTTAACTATGCTCTTCTTGCCAAACAGGTGTGGAGGTTGTCAACTCTCACCAAATCTTTATGCCATGAGGTTCTTAAAGCAAGATATTTTCCTCATGGAAATATATGGAAGTGTCAAGCCAAATCCTCGGATTCCTTCACATGGAGAAGTATTCTGAAAGCTAGAGATGTGGTGCATCAGGGATGTAAATGATGTATTGGAAATGGTGAGCGGGTGCAGTTCTTTAAGGATCCGTAGATAGACACCAGGTTGATCAAGGCTGGCCCTCTACCATCCTCGACGTGGGATAATGTGATGGTTAGTCATTTCATCAACCAAGGAACCGAGACATGGAATAAGGATCTCATTGTGGTTGCTATGGGTGATATAGGCTGGCAAGCAATCAACCTTATTCCTCTTCCATAAACAGCTGAGGAGGATAACATGTTTTTGCAACATGAACCCAATGGAGCTTACACTGTAAAATTTGCATACAGGATCCTGAGTGGCATATCTAATAATTTCTCTAACATTTATAGGGCTATTTGAAGGACCAAGCTACCAAGCAAAGTCCTTATTTTTGGGTGGAGGCTGTTCAAGGACGTCCTGCCAACAAAACAGAATCTGATTAAAAGGGGTATTGTGGTGGATCAACTATGTCTTTTTTGCCGGAATGGCGTCGAGGATTCAAACCATATTTTCACAGAGTGCACATTTACTAGGGCAATCTGTCAGAAAGCTGCAAGACTATCCACATCATCGGGCACGGTACAAGATATTTTGAGAACTCTTGCCCAGAAGGACAGAAACGATGATCTTGCCCTATTCATTCTTCGCTATTGGAGATTGTGGTTCCTGCAGAATATGCTTAGAGTGGAGGGAGCTCAACCAGTGTTTACTCAAATTCTTGATTGGTGTGTGGATTTTTTGGATCAGTACAGGAGGGCTAAATTTATTGTTCATTCTAGCATTTTTGATAGGCAACTTGTGTCTAGATGGACTAAATTGCCTAACAGTGCTTTCAAGATGAATGTGGATGCCCGAAATCAGGGGGATAAACAGTGTTTGGGGTCTGCAGCTGTCATTCGTGACTCGAGGGGTTTTTCATCACTGCAAAGGGGTGGAGACGAAGGGGCACTATAGAACCTTACTGATGGAGTCTACCGCTTTTCTCCCGAGAGTTAAATTGGCATTCCACCTAAAATTGAGTCATATGCAACTGGAGTCTGATTTACTTTGCCTCTTCAACTTTCTGTTGAATGATTGTCCCATCCTTTCCCCGGTTGGAAATATGATTGGTGCGATCAAATCTATTCTCTCTTAATCTCAGTTCATCATGTGTTAAGGCAAAGAAATACGGTTGCTTATTCGTTAACTGATTTTGTCTTTCTTTCTTTTTTGGATAGTTATATCCGGTGGAGTAATCCACCTTTGTTTATAGTGAAAAAAATTTATACAAACAATTTTTTAACAATAAAATTTTCAGATAACTCCATCCCTCCCCCGTTACATATTCTAAGAGTTCCGCCACTGATTCACTGCGTCCGTATCGAACTCGCCTCTTCTTCGGCTGTTCCTGCGTGGCAAGCTGCTGTCCATCAGATCTTGCGGGAATAATAGAAACCGTTAGATCACAAAGGACGGAAATTTTACAAAATTCACCCTGTTGACAGCGTGCAGAAAACGACAAAAGAAAATGTCGGCCTCCGTCCTCAAGCAGCTTCTTCATCTCGCACGAATATCTGTTCTTTTTTTCTTTTTCCTGATTGGTGCCATACCTGGTGCATTCATTTGAGCAAGCCATCATAGAAGGGAAAGATTCAACACCAGATCAGGGAGAAGAAAATTTTCCTCCTCGACTAATCCAAATGTTGTTCCGTAATTGACAGATAAAATCCAAATGTCAATGCTGTGATTCTGGGCTCTCAAGTCACCCCTCTCCTTCTCATTCCCTTGGTTTGCGAATTTGCTTTGCCTTTAGCCCATCACGGATGGATGCTGGCTTGAAAAAGCAGATTCTACTACATTATTTCTTACTTCTTGTTGCTATTGAAAGACAGCCTTGATCTAAATTCCATTAACACCTTTTAGGACCTGAACGAATCCACGCTTGTGTTCTTCGGTCCTCACATATAAAGCTCCCGCATGGATACTACAAAATTTATGCAAAATAATGAGAAGCCATTTCATATGCTCATTGTGGTATGGCTCTGACTTGAGTGCCTTGAAAAAAGTGTCGAAGGCAAGTTTGTGGTGCCTGCGGTCATTCTCCCAATTTTTCATTTGTTGCCACGAACAGATGGAGGGAAGAACAAACTCAGGATTTTCGAGCGTCAAATTCGCAGATTTGGACAGCAAATCTGTTGCTAGGATCTCCAGCGAAAACCCAACAACATTCACATAGGAAACCGAAGTATAAAAGATTTGGAAAAAGGGGAAATTCCAAGCATGATAGAGTGGTAGTGGCAGTGGCAGGGGCATCTCTACAGGAGAGAGAGAGAGAGAGAGAGAGGAAAATGGGAGAAAGACAAAGAAAAGAGGAGAAATGGCAGAGAGGGATATCGATGATGGAAGCTACTCACGAGCAGTGACGTTGGAAAGTGTGACGCAAGATGGGTGGAGATGTGCGTGCGAGACGGAGGAGCTGCTTGGGGAGGGAGGCCGACGTTTTCTCAAGGCTGTTTTCTGCTCACTATTAAGAAGGTGGATTTTGTATAATCTACCTCCTCTTTGATCTAACGGTTTCTATTCGTCCCACACGATCCGACGGACAACAGCTTGCCACGCAGGAGCGGCCGAAGAAGGGGCGAGTTCGGTGAGGACACAGCGAATCAGTGGCGAATCATGATTAGCATATTAATAATAAAAGTTAGATTGTATTAGATTTGCTTAGATTATATTATATTTTCTTAGAATATTAGATTTTGTTAGACTATGTTATACTTGAGTAAACTCCTATTAACTAAGCAATAAACAATCTATTTAAAATCTAAATGAACTTATAAAGAGCTTAAAAATATAATGCAAGTATTAAATTAGATTAGCATATTAATAATAAAAGTTATATTCTATTAGATGTCATAGATATTCTCAGATGATATTAAATTTTGTTAGTTAGTATTAGACAATGTTAAGCATCATTAGGCTATGTTCGTCTTTGTTAGACTTCGAATATTTTTACGAATCTTATTAACTAAGCTTTAAACAATATATTTAAGTTATAAATGTATATTAATAATAAAAGTTAAATTATGTCAGATGTTATTAAATGACATTAGATACAATTAGATGATGTTAAGTTACGTCGGACAATATTAAACTCTATTAGAATCATTAAACTCTATTTAGAAAGATCTCACTCAATCTTTTTAACTGAGTTGTAAAGAATGTATTTAAGGTATAGATAACCTTATAATGAGTCTAGAAATATATTATGGATATTAAATTAGAATTAGCATATTAATAATAAAAGTTAGATTCTATTATATTTTGTTAAATATTGTTAGATTGTGTTAGACTGTGTTAGACTCCATTAGACAATAAAAGTTTTCATTAGATTCTATTAACTAAGTTTTAAACCATGTATATAATGCATAAACAACCTTATGAAGGGTTACAATGCATATTACAAGTGTTAAACTGTGATTAGCATATTTATATTGAATATTAGATTCCGTTAAATATTAGTATATTGTGTTAGATAGTGTCAGATGTCCTTTAAATCGTGTTAGATACTATTAGACTTTACTAGATGCTATTAAATCTCATTAAAAATGTATAGATCCATTAAATCCTATTAACTAACCTCTAAACATATATCAAAGGCATAAAGGCATAAATAATTTATAAAATGCAAACAAGTATATTATAGTAAAAGTTAGATTCTATTAAATTGAATTAAATGTTAATAAACATTGTTAGATAACGGTAGACCCTGTTAAGCTTAGTTATATTCTACAAATTAAAAAATTAAAAAAATTAAAAAATTAAAAAATTAAATTTAGAAATTATTATACTTGAGATCACCTTATTTATATTAAATTTAAATACCATAATATATATTTGATATATAAAATATTTCCTCAACTTTACCAATTATAATAAATTTTTTAAAAGATAGTATTTTCTAAATAAATATTTCTAAAAAATATCAAAAATAAAAAATTACATCTACATATATTTTAGTGGTTGATCCACCAATTGAATAGAATAGATTTAGATTTTTTATATATCTATTATAAATTTTATCAAAATATCGAATATACTCATGGTTTCAAGTGAATATACCCACGATGTAAGAAGACCATAATGCCCTTTTTTTCTTTTTTTCCTCACTGGAAAGACTCCCAATGAATTGGGCCCACCACTAGGGTACCTACTATGGTAGTAACTCATGTGGGCAAGTTGATGCTCAACATAAATTCGAGTCTCCCTTCCTTCATGTGGAGTGAGAGTTTTTAATTTCCTCTCTTTATATAGGGGAATTGTAATCTTTCTCTTATATGGAGGGAGCATTATAGAAATTTTTTTCTATTGTATGAGAGTTATAATTGTGCTCCGTTATAATATAAGTTGTCATTATATAAAAATATCCATAAAAAAATGAATTGGGGCCTATATATATGGATATTGATCTTGTGCTTATATATATGGAAATTGATCTTGTGTATCACGAAGTTTATGTAAAAAGAGGTTCACTTGATCATAAATAGGACATTTACCCCACCCATTGTATTTAGAATTATTTACTTTATTAGAATATTAATTTTCATTCGAATAAAAAATATTTATAAACCACATCTTAAAATGGTGCAAAATCGATATAATAAAATAGTTTAACGTAAATATCAAATTTAAAAAAGTATTTGAACATCTAAACCTTCTAAAATATGATTTTTATGTGGATAAATGATTATATAATGTATTAGTATATTTTAATGCATATGAAGCTCATTTTCCAGAGGTGCAGTCCGATACCTATCAATATATCTATTAGAACAGAGAATTATGAAATTTCAAGATTTATTCATGATCGATCGACTAGTCTTTATTGCCAAATACATAAAACAGTTCAATAGAAAATGACATTCCAAGCCAGTGAGCAGTAGGTACTCGTTATGGCCCACAACGGTGACGGGTTTATTCAAAGAAAACAAAACACATAAATGCGATACTCATTATAGCCTTCCAAGAAAGTGACTAGTCAAGACGGGGAATATTGTACGGATCCCCAAGAGTCTAGACCCCGCATTGGAAATCATCGGGGTAGTGTCTGCGGCAGTTGTTCAAGACGGCTCGAATGGCGACTGGAACATTGAGATTTAGACCAAGAACATTGGCTCGGATGGCAGTGCACAAGCAGACTGCAGCCTCAAGATCCGCGATCCCAGTGATGAGGGAGCAACATGGGTGTGTTTGTGGGTTGCCAACCACCACACCCACCCCAAGCAATTTTACACACGCACGCAGGCGTAGTGCATCGATAGGACATGTAACCGGCAGTTGAGAAGCAAATGCAAAAGGGAGCATCAATAAGTTAAGGCTGAGGAAAAAGGTTGCAAATGCGCTTTTCGGGGCCATCTTCCAACACTTCTAAACCAGCGCCTGTGTCGTAGTACACTGGAAGATGGGCTTGGGATGGATTACATGGAAAGTGGCTTTGTGAGTACTTATAATAGCAAAGTGATGGAGGATTGGATGGGGGAAATAATAAAATAGAAGCGTCGGAATTCAGCTTATCACGCCAGCAAAACGGAATTTCCAGGAATTTCCGGAAGGGATTTGACAATGGCCATCACATGATATGTTGTTATTTGATATATGCTATGCCTACCTACCATAGTATATATCTCTTTGGTAGTGCATTTCTATATATAGTAACAGTCATAGACTTGCATGCGTGCAGAGTTCCCTTATTTAATGAACGCTTCGGATGGTTAACTGATAAAGCTGTCTCTGGTGAAGACTCGATTACAAGCTTCCCCTTCCGGAACCGTTAATCGCAAAGTATCAATCTCCAGCGTCGAAAACATGCCATTTTTGTTTTTTGATTTGCCTGTACGCACACAAGCCCTCATCTGATGTTTCACGAAAACATGCCATTTTAATCGTGCGTGCTCAGGTTCAATATTGGGAGGAAAAGTAGATGGCGAACCCGACGTCGTTTTTGTCATCTCTCGAAAACTATGTTTTGGTTCGAGATTTTTTTTTTTTTATTTTAAAAAAAAAAAGATATAAAGAAGAGGGAAACGGTGTAACAAGAGATGATACCAGCACAATGAGCAATGATGTTAGTCATAAATTAATTTATGACTAACTGCCCATGGGATTGTATGAAATTTGTAATCTTCAATATATTACTATATTGTAACACTTACCTATTTAATATTACTAAGTAGTCATTTACACACTTCCTAGCTAATTAAATGTATTTCTGGTTTGAGGCTTCAAATCCTTACAACAATTTCTGAAGTATACTTTTGTGGACATATAATTTATTGAAGCGTCAAAAGCTGGGCTTATTTATGTTGTGTTGAAAAATTCGGTACGAAAGAAACAAAGTGAGGGAGGATGGAACTCAACCAGGTCTCAATGCTGATTTTGGACTGGTGCAAAGTGTATTGGGAACGATACAGACCAGCAAATGTTCTAGAGGAGCTGGGCTTTCATGAGCAGGCCTAGATGAATGTGCCCATTATGGTTTAAAGATTAATGTTGACAGCAGAAGGAATTTGATGAGTGACGGCTTGGGTTTTGGAGCAGCGATGAGAGATTCATCGGGCCGATTTCTTGCAGCGAAGTGTTGGAACCCAAGAGGAAATTTTACAGCCACTTGTTGTGGAAGCTACGACATTAAGCTTGGGCTTGTCACTTTCCATCATGTATTAACAACAGGTAACATGTTTGCACACCAGGGGTGTGTTTGGTTATACACAAAACATGTAAATAAAAACTTTTCAATTAAAAACTTTTCACTCTCTATAACTACCTTATTTTTAATTATTTTTTCATATTTTTCTATATAAACAACCCTACTTTTCAATCATTTCCACACAAATACCCATACAACTACCTTATCTATTTTAATTTTATTCTCTTTACACCTTATTATCACCCTTGTTATATCACATCATTTTCTATCAACTTGACAACTTTTACTCCGAAAATTTTTCATAACCAAACGTACCCTAGGTGTGCAACTTGTGCAACTTAGTACCATGTCAGTTTAAATTTACCCGACTTAAAAAAAACTAGGTCTATATTTTATTTTTCGTGAAAATTTTTAAACTAGATTTGATTTCAACTTAATTAAGGAGAAATCAAAACCAATATCAAACTTACATCAACCTAATAGAAAAATCTGACCCAGTCTGGACCTGATGTCTCCCTTAATTTGTTTAAAAATTATACTAGTTTGTGCCTTAAGCATCTTAACTATAATTATAAAAAAACCTTCCATATAATCATAATCTAATTAAACTATAAAATATTTATACTAAAACCTAATGTCATATACATTTGTCTATAAAAAGTTGAATCTATTACATCTACATCAACTCAATTCATAAAAAATTAAAATTATATTAACTCATTAAAATTATTGTATGTATACTAATTAACTATGAGATATATAAATTTCACGTTTATTAAACTTGTTTAAATAATGATTTTATGTAACTCTATTTATTTTTCTTACCTTGATTATCGATAGGAAATTAATTACATTAATTATACTTAGGGTATGTTTGGTTAGAGGTAAAAATTTTTGATGAAAACTTTTCAGAGTAGAAGTTATCAAGTTGATAGAAAATGATGTGATATGATAGGGGTAATAATGAGGTGTAAAGAGAATAAAGTTAAAGTAAATATAGTAGTTGTATGCGTATTTGTTTGGAAATGATTGAAAAGTAGGGTTGTTTATATAGAAAAATGTGAAAAAATAATTAAAAAATAAGGTAATTGTGGGGAGTGAAAAGTTTTTGATAGAAAAGTTTTCATTGACATGTTTTGTGTGTAACTAAACACACCATTAGTATCATCTTTAAATTAGAAGAATAAATTTTATCAAAATCAAAGATCTCATCAATCATATATATATATATTCATGTGTAAATTATGAATAAATAGTTACACCAATCAAAAATATATTTTAGAAAGTCAGTGCAAAATGCAATAATATTTAAAAAGTTTATTACTTTTATGGGTAGATTTCGACTTCTATTGACTTCAAAGCAACTTGAATTTCAACATGAAATCAATGTCAACCTAGCCCAAACCCAAATTCTGATATTAGAGTTACGGTTCAATTAAACTTGACAGGCTTAGGATCATGGCCGGTTCGACCTGATATTTGAGAAACCAGTTTAACCGGCCCGGTTTCCAATTTTCCAACCGCCCGGTTAACCCCATTCGCTGCATCATATATATATATATATGGATGCTGTTCCGGTGCAGCATCACTGCATCGGAACAGCGGTGCAGTGGGTCCCAAATGGGCCCCACATGATCTACTTCACCCATTGTATTTAAAATAATGTATTCTATTACCATACCAATTTTCATCCCAATCAGATACTTTAAAGTTGTTATTTACATCAAATTATTTTATTACGTTGGATTTGTACTATTTTCAAATGGGACCCATATACATATCTGATTGGGATGAAAATTGGTGTGGTAATAGAATACATTATTCTAAATACAATGGGTGGAGTAGATCATGATTTCATGATCATGTGGGGCCCACTGCACCAGAATAGCGGTGTAGTTGCCCAAAAATGGGCCCCACATGATCATGAAATCATGATCTACTCCACCCATTGTATTTAGAATAATATATTCTATTACCATAGCAATTTTCATCCCAATCAGATACTTTAAAGTTGTTATTTACATCAAACTATTTTATTACGTTGGATTTATACCATTTTCAGATGGGGGCTATATACATATCTGATTGGGATGAAAATTGGTATGGTAATAGAATGCATTATTCTAAATACAATGGGTGGAGTAGATCATGATTTCATGATCATGTGGGGCCCATTTCAGCGATGCTGCACCGGAAATTCTGATGCAGCATGCTGCACAGGAATATATTCACCTTCAAAAAATGTCGTCGTCAATACACAGGTTGATTGATGCTTTTTTTTTTCAAATTTTTTGCTTAAAAAAATCTCGTCGTCAAGACACAGGACGGTTGATGTTTTCCCCCCTCCGTTCTAAAACATTGCTTGCTATCTCTGTTTGAAGTTTCATCCCCCGCTTATTTTGGATTTGAGCTTTCAACCGTGCACATCCTTTTTTTCATTTCTACTTTCATTCCCTATATATATATATATATGTGGAATTTGACTTGAAGGTGAAGCTGTGAGTCCATTGCTAGTATTATTTATTATTAATTCAAGAAAATCGTTTCCATTGTTGGCGAAATCTGAAGGTGCCGACTAGAGCTTAGCTTGATCACCTTGGATGTTGTCAGTAGTGTCGCTTGCCATTAAAAAAGAAACAGAGTGGAAGACAATACAAACCCAAATTAATCAACAAAATAAAAAGGGCAATTCAAGGAAACAGAATGCCATATAAAACAAAAAAGAATGAATAGAGTGTAAAATTTAATTCCATCCAGTGGGACTTTTGGTACGAAAGTTGCAACTTAAAAATTGAAACGAGTGTGCATACCTGCAAAACTGTCCAACAAAATTCCCCTAAGTTTTCAAATATGAAAAATACAACCCTGTTAACACAATGAAAATTTAAAAAAGTCAAATATAATTCAATCAATAAAACACATACAAATAAGATAAATTGTTGATATGAAGCAGGAAAATTTTGAAACCAATCATCTTGGCATTTTTCATTGCTTTTTGCATATAAATGTTTTGAGCTTTTAAAAATTAGTAATATACCGGTTCAATCCGGTTTTTAAAAATGGTTGAACCAGTTGAACCAAAACCAGTCCCTTGACCAGTTCATTAACCAATTCGGTTCTGACAACATTATCTAGAATACATTCAAATATGCTATTATTATCAATTTGGGAAAGTTTTGAAGTAAAAAATGGGTACTTTGATAATTTACAATAACTTAGGTGTGAAATTTCAAATTTCGGCAATTTACGTGTATAAAATCAATGAGAAGAAAAGGAGCAAGCAGCGAAAAATTCAGAAAAATCAACATGTAAAGTCATTGATGTGCACATGATTAAGGTCAACCCTTTTTTATCTAGAAGGCTACACTTGGCTTGTTAATAACCAATGTAATAAAATAATTAATTAAGATAAAAGTTTAATATAAATGAAGTGTCTGGTTGAGGTGGCCAGCTGTTGAAAATTTTTAGAGCTTATAAGTAAGGAGATTTAGCCATTTTAGATCAAAGTTGACAAAGAGGGGGGGAAGAGTTTTGATCAAGTGATCCTAGCCATTAATTATCAATATCCAGGTTAGTATCTATTTATTTTCATATTTATTTATTAAATTCAACAAGGATCAAGGGTGAGGATTAATCTACATCATTGAATTTGGGAGATAAATTTCAAATTTGAGTGATGTAGCTTATGGCCCATAAATATCAAATTTATCGATCTTAATTGTGCTTGGTTTAAATCTAATGATGGAGAATTTTGATGCTTGGGGATGGGCTATGATCAGGGACTGTTATTTGGAGAACATTCTGCTCAAAATTATGATCAAAGTGGGTTTGAATAGATTATACACATTAGACAGGAAGGAAATGATCTCAACCATTGAATCCATAATTATGTGTATTATCTGAATGATCCAAACTGTTCGATGTGTATAAAATTTATTTTTACATAAAGATATAATATTATATCATTTTCTGACACCTTGATGAATAATTTGATTTGAAAATTTGCTAATTTGTCTTAATAGTCTTTGTATTAGAGGAAAGTGTAACTAGTTGATCTAAACTATTAGAAGTTTAATTTAAAATATAATTTCATGATCTAAATCATTGGATCAAGAATAAACAAGTTATTTTCTATAATATATGTGTCAAAAATGTGATTAGAGTGTGATTAGTGGCTTAGATTAATAAATATAATTGTTTATAACTTAATTTATACCACCCATATAATAAATCTAGAATCGAGAAGAAAAATATATAAAAAATAGTAAATGAATGCTTTTTGATATGAAACGTTTTAAAATACCTCATGATATTATCTTTAAGGAATGACTAAATTTTCAGCTTCAAATATTTAGCAAATTGTAAATTAAAAATAGTAGAATATTATTCTTAACGGGGCAAAATGACTATTAGAAGTAGCTATATTAAATGATTTATAGTAATTTTTATATACGAAATTTTGATCTCAAAATTTTATATTCTATAAAATACATTCTGAATATCACTCATAAAAAATAAAAATAAATTTTTAGATGATATAAATATGGGTAAAATTTAACGTGATTTGAATAATCCCTAAACTCATACCTCTTTTTAGCGGAATAAAAATACATAAATAAAAATAAATAATTAATATTTTATCTTTAAAATATTTATTTTGATTAATTCATTTATTTTCCGATGTATGATAAAAATTTCAGACTTAAAAACCTTGATTTTATTGTGAATAAAAATTAAGAAAATTCAATATATCTGATTTCAGCAAATATAGGCAAATTGAGGAATATCAAAATGAAATTTTAAACTTAATTAATAATTATAGAAAATGATATGGTTAGTTAAAATATATAATTATTGATTTGATTTATGTGATAAATTTTTATTAAATATTTGACAAATATTAGAAGTTAAATTAGATGCAAATAGACTGCTGAAAGTTACTGTGATTAAGGAAAGTCCCCTCTGTGATCATATTAAGTTTTGGAGTTCAAATGATTAATAATTAGGAATTAATTATATAAAATGATATTTAATAGATAAAATTGAATATTTATAAAATAGGGTTGAATGCGATGCATAAAATGCAAAATTAGAACATAAAAGAATAATTTTGTAATTTCATGAAATGAGCTCTATCTTAAATTACTTATTTGATCAACTAAGAGAAAATAATATTCTAAGATTAAATAAATTTATTATAAATAATAATTTTTGAATAATTTAATTTATACAACAAACCGCATGTAGGCTAAAGTATAAAAGTTAGGATACATAGAAGTATTCATACATCTTAGGAAGGAATATCATGCTAAATCATGATTAAAAAATTTAATTTAAATTAAAATATTGATTAAATAAAAGTTCTATTTTCGAGTGTGATGATTTGAGCATTGTAATGAAATACGGTACAAGGATGGATCCAAAATTTATACGAGGTAAGTAGAGTTCTTTTCTTCTCTTTTTGATTTTATGTTGTAATGTATGGTTACAAGCATAGATGTTTGGGACGCCATTATTTTCTAATTTTTAAATGAATAAATTTTATCAGATATGATCATTTATTAGAATGCTGAGTTTGGCGATTTATTCATGCTAGCATTGTGCATTAAAACATTGACATGTATTGCTTGGATGTTGGCATATTCATGAGTCATGATTGTAGTTGTGGATTTGTAAAGTGTTATCGTTGGACCATCGGTGACGATCATTGGCACATCCTGACTGGGGATTGGGATGTGATAACGTTGGTGGCATCAATTCAGACTTACTTGTCTGACCATTGTAGATTTGGTGGGATGCAAACCTAATTTTTCTGGCCATTGTGATTTGGATAATGTATATTATGACTTGGTCCATGAGACTAGTGGCCATCAATATAAAGGTTGAAGCCAGAGCCGTTCACCAAGTGTGGTATAGCGTGACTACGGTTATGTGGAGAACGCAATATGATATCAGTTACATCTCTGATTTGGATAAAGGTGTTTTCTGATCTATCCGTATTGTGCAAGGTTGGCCACTTGTACTGAGATGCAGTGATGACAACCTAGGTTATATAGCAGGTTGGATTACGGGGCGAAATACTGAACTTCCCTATTGGATTTGAGACCTTGTAAGATGGATTGGAGAAATGATATGTGTATGATACATTGATGCATGTTTGGCCATTAACATATATATCATATAGATTTAAACTTGATTTGGATTTGCAATATAATTTGTGTTTTGTCAACCCCGATATATACTGTTTACTCAAGTTTTACCAGTTTTTGTTTGTATGCTTTAGTTACTGAGTTTCCTAGACTCATCGTATTTTCTTAATTTTTTTTAGATAATAGGTATCCGGGTACCAAATGAGGCTAGGATTTAACAAATTCATATTTATAAGTATTTATTTAATTTTTAAGAGTAATGTAATAAAGATGTGAAGTATATATTCTATGGATTTAATTATATGGATCTATTTTAATTTAAAATTAGTGAAACACCTAGTTTACGATGACCTAATGGATTGTGTATTGCGCTTGTGTATGTTCTCCCATTATCATCGATCATGTACTTTAGTAGCAACCGTTGATTTTGTCTGCGGATGTTACAATGTAGTTCATGGATGTATGACCTATTGAGGTCTTATTAATGTGTTTGAGAATTGTAACTATATATTTTATTTCCACTTAGATGCAAATGCTGGAAATAATTGTAGTTTAATTGTTTTTTGTTGTTGTATGTCTAATTGATGAATTAGTCATAGATATCTAGAGTTGTCACAGCTGGATTTTCATATACATGTGGTCTTTTCCTTTCGAAATTATAGTAAATCTTGGGGAGATGCTGTTGGATCTCTGCCGCAGCGACCGCCGATCCGAGGCTTGGGCCGATAGGGCCCTATATGTAATTATATATTTTTAAGAAAAAAAAACTTGTAAGATTCTCAAATCCATTTCAGTAAATCCCTAAATGAGTATGTCAATTACGTAAGTGGGAATTTATTAGCTTAGTTGTTGAAGAACAAATGAGAATTTCAAGTTTTGTAATTCATCAACTTTTTTCCAAACTTTATAGATTTACAAAATTGGAAGTGGTGAACAAATCTATATTAAATAAGGAACTCGAATATATGCTCATTTAAAAAATCGGAGCTCGTTTGCGTAGTTTCCACAATTGTCGAAACTTAAGAAAAGGGTAAAAATGGAGCAAAGAGAGAACTATTGTGATTTTGACTTTTTTAATGAAATTTTACAAACCCTCCCATGAATTTGTAATTTTGTAAGAAGGTACATATTTTGAAAGAAATTACAAAAAGCCTAAATCTTGTTAGAAAATTTACGAGAGATATTTCTAAAAAGAGTATTACAGAATACCCTACTAACTTGTTGAGAAATTTTAAAAGAAAAGTTTCAAAAAATTTGTAGAAATTCCTCTGAAGGAAGAAATATTTTACAAAAATATCTTATATTGGTTAGAAATTTGCAGAATAGCTTATGAAAAATATTTTACATAAGAATTCTCAGACTAGGTAATGGAGAATGTCGGTTGTAGCCAACATTGGCAACACATGGTGGCCTACGAGCCGTTAAAAATGTTTTTGACACGGATTTTGATATCGACATCTGATTTTTATGATCAAATTATCAATTTCTACATTTTTGGATGTTTTGAATTCATTAAATGAGTTGGGTTATCTATAAAAGATTTTTATTAGAATTTATTTGATGGGCAAATTTTTAATGATGGAGATTTCACTTGATATGGCCTATTAAGATGATAATAGAGATTTTTAAATATTAAGCTTTGCATTTAACACTTGATCCTATTGAGATAAATTTTCAAAGTTGATGTAAGTGAAATAAACGATTAATTTTTTAGATTTTTACCTCTTTAGGCGAGTAAAGAAAAGATTTATCAGATCTCAAGTCAACAAATTAGCATGAAATATGAGGTAAATAGAATCTTTTTTGACTTGTAAGTAGGATCTTTTCTGATTTGCAAGTAAGATCTTTTTTTATTTGTAAACAAGAGTTTTTAAATTGAATTTTAATATTTTCTATTTTTCGTGTGTATATGATGGGTTGTGCTAATGTATTTTGATGTGAATTGATGGACTCTACTTTAGTGGATTTTATATGGTATTTATTTGCAAAGCAGTTTCAATTTATAATTATGAATTATTTTTTAGAAAGCATGATTTAACATGTCATAAGCATAATATTTGAATGCATGAGCTTCACATGAGAGAGATGACTTAAAGTTAAAGTTATGATTAAGGGCTTGATGGATGCTTGAGTTCCGCGAGCCATTGAGTTGAAAGAGAAAGTGAAGTTAAATGATTAAATGCATAAGCATAAACATTTGCATTGAAGTAACCGAATGTTTACGAGTTGATTTTTAGTATTCAAAAGTTTTTATTTATTATCTTACTTACTGAGTTTGTTCGAACTCATCATATCTCATTATATTTTTAGATGATAGGCATGCATGCAAAGACCAATATGGGGTTTATTCATCAGATGAGGCTAGGACTTGATGAATCCAGATTTAGAACGATTTATTTTGAGATTGATGTAAGGAGGGCATACTGTATATATATTTTATGAATTTGAGCATTTGGATATAACTTCGCTTGGATTTGATGAGACATCAAGTTTATAGTGACACATGATATATTTTATTAGATTATGATTTAGTTAGTGCACCTGTGTGTTCTTCTCGTTATCATTGATCCTATAATAGTAGTAGTAGCTGGTAATTGAGTCGACGGGGCATTATATGTGGGACCTGGATATTTATCAAAAATAAAATATATTTTCTAGATAGCTACACGTGATCATGATAGTTTATTATTATATATAATTTTTAAATGAAGTTTACGAGTCGAAGTGGCAAGTTGTGAATCATTCATCATTTGCTATGGGATGAAAACATTTTTTTATTATTTTGAAATTTTTTATACACAATTGTTAATATAAGTATATTTAATATATAAACCAAATTTTATCAATTTTGAAAATGTGAATATATTTATTTTATATTTTGTATTTTAGAAATTATTAAATAACAAAAATATCCCTATGTCTAAAAATATAAAATAAATATACACATTTTAAAAATTGATAAAATTGTTCGATATAATAAATACACATATCAACAATTGTATAAAAATTTTTAAAAAATAAAAATAGCACAAATGATCCGGCCTCCAAGCCCCATTTGAAAAATGAAATCCTATAATTTGTATGGAAATGATTTAAAACGACTAAAATATTCTTGTGTTTTACAATGTAAAATAAATATACACATTTTTAAAATTGATAAAACTTGTTCTGTACATTAAGTACACCTGTATTAATGATTGATTAAAAAAAGTTCAAAAAATAAAAAATAGGGAAAATGATTTGGCCTCCAAGATGTGTTGTTTGAAAAATTGAAATCCTGTAATTTGTATGGAAATTATTTAAAATGACTAAAATATTCATGTGTTTAAAAATAAAAAACGTACAAATTTTTAAAATTGATAAAACTTGTTCTATATATTAAATCCACTTATGTTAACAATTGCATAAAAACTTTTAAATAAAAAATAGCACAAAGTTCTAGCCTAGCTGTGGCATTCGAAAAACTGAAATCTTGTAATTTTTTTTATGGAAATTGTTTAAATGACTAAAATATCCAGGTGTTTAAAAATATAAAATAAATATACACATTTTTAAAATTGATAAAACTTGTTCTATAAATTAAATACACTTATATTGACAATTGTATAAAAAAAATTTAAAAATAAAAAACAGCCCAAATGTTCAGGCCTTCGAGCTGTGCCATTTGAAAAACTAAATCCTGTAATCTATGTATACGTTTTGTGCATTTAAAAAATAAACTTTCTAATTGCCGTTGATAGAGCTTGCTTGAGAACATCACTTGTAGCTTAAAATGGGAAAAAATTGAGAATTTTTTTTTTAGAAATTAGTCGGAATAATTGGTTAAATTGTAAAAAATGAATCTTATAGCGCAACAAAAAGTTTTAAATGAAAAACTTTTGAGCGAAAAGTAATAAATTTTAACAAACACATATGAAATATAATAGGAATGACAATTAGAACTAAAGAAAATAAAATTAAAATATATGGAGGAGTTTTATGTTATATGAAAAGATGTGAAAAATAATGGAAAAGCAGAATAATTTTACATAAAAGTATGTTAGATCATCTTAAAAAAAAAATACTTGGAAAAGGAGAGAAAAGAAATTTTTGTTTCCATTTTCCGTGCCAAACGCACACATTGAATGGGTGAAACGTAGGGTAATCATAGACTGAGCGTGAAACCAAAATAGGTGGTAAGTATGTTCCTTTCCAAAATGACGGCTAGCCGTGCTCACAATTGTAAAGGACATGGCACTGAGTCAATGCAACTGTTGCTTGGAGTCCTCTTTTAATTTAGATCTAGATCTGTCATTATGTAATCAAGCACTAAATATTGATTCATGATTCTTTAAAATTATATACATTCATTCTCAATTTGTTCGGCTATATCAATGTTATTATTTTGAAAATATCGGCTATGTCGATATTAATATCATTTAATTCATTGTCAATTAAATATCGGTGCTTTTTGGGGATGGATATAAAGAAACTTGTAAAAATTGATACATAAATTAAACACAATACGGATAAAATTATGAAAAAACAAAAAGTAAACAGATGGAGGAGGCATATGAAGAAGAAAATCGTTGCCCTTTGGAAACAGAGAGCTACACGAACTACTTTGCAAATGCCCAGGTTTCTGATTTCTCCTTTTAGTCAGTCGTCGTCAACCTGCCGAGTCATGTTCCTTCGTTAGTGGGGCGCATCTTCGGCGGTGGAAATAGGTGTCGATATAACCATGATTTCTAATTTGAACACAAAAGCGTGGAAATGGAAGAAGGTTCAAGGTTGTGCCCGTTAACCGCCGCACAAAACTTCCAACCGTGACAGCTATCTAGGCATTTACAATTTCCAAACTTTTTAGCAGGATGCAATCACCATTTTTCTCACGCTACCTAAATAATACGCTTATAAATAAATACGTGGAATATAAGACAGATCTAAGTTTTTTTTTTTATTAATGTCATGTTTTGTTTTTGAAAATTTTTTACTTTTTTATTTTTTAAAATTACACTATTTTTATTATTTCTTCGTGTCTTTATATACAATTATATTACTCTTAATTATTTCTATACAATTATACATATAATTAACTTATCTGTTTTTATTTTTTTCTATTTACTTTTCATAATTACCGCTATTATGTCATATAATTTTCTTTAATTTTAAGAATTTTTACAAAAAAAACAAAAAATTATACAAAACATTTATCACTTCCCAAGTACACCCGTACACCCTTAACTCACGCTGTTTTGATAGTTTTATTAGGAATTCCACTGGAGTAGTAGATAGAAAGGTCTTAAAGAAAAACTTTCTTGATCGTGAAGAGGTCATTCCACAATAGCTGTCAACTAGCATGGACAAGTATGAATCTATGCCCATGTTATCTACTTTTTAAATTTTAAACAAAATATCAAATTAAAATTTATCAAATTTCATGGAAAAGCAAAATATAGGTGGAATTGCATATGCACGAAAGAAACAAAAATATTTAAAAAATCAAATTTTCAACTAGACTCATGGATTCAGCACAAGGATATTCATATTTTTCACTTTTAAAGTTTGTTTGAGAAGTGATAAAATTTTTGATAAAAAATTTTTAGTATAAAAGTTTTTAAAATGAAAAAAAATGATGTGATACGATAAGGATAATAATGATAAAGTTAATATAGATAAATTAGATGTATAGGTAGTTATGTAGAAATGATTGAAAATAGAATAGTTGTATAGGAAAAAGTTTTAAAAATTAAGAAATAAGGTAGTTATGAAGAGTGAAAAGTATTAAACTGAAAAGCTTTGATTTGAAAATTTTTACTTGGTGTAAAACAACTCCTTTTGGCAGTGACTTAAATACCCTAAAAAGTGTTGTTTTCTGAAAAGAAAATATATACATATATACGAAAGTTGTAAACATTGGTAGATAAATTAAATACAATTGCGATAAATTTTCATGAAAAAATAATAAATAAAAACATATGAAGTAGAAAATCATAGCCTTTTGAAAATGGAGAGTTACACAATCTACTTCCGACTAGCAAGGTTTATTTAATTTATAAGCCAAATTTTACTAATTCATGATATGTGTATATATTTATTTTGAATTTTTAAATATAAGAGTACTTTTTTATTAATACGATATTACATCTCATCACTTGATATTACACTCAAGCATGGGAGAGACACATCAGACTCCCATGTGATCGTATATGAGAGACAACAAGGCCATATCAATCCGTAGAGGAAATCACAATCTCCTATTTATTTATTCTGGAGACCACAAGCTTCACCATAATAATTAGGGGATCAGGCTCCCACCTAGGAGATTAGCTCACATATAATCCCATGACAACACAGAGGTTCGGGTTTTTTTAGGGTTGGTTTGGGTTTTTTTAGGGTTGGTTCGGGTCTTGGTTTCCTAATAAACAATAGAAACTTTTGAAAAAAAAAAAAAAAAACTCGAAACTGAGCTTTTTAAGTTACAGAAGCGAGTAGCGTCGGGAAAACCCGCCTCCCTTCCACACCGAGACTATACCCTAGGTTATATTGGGATAAAAGCTCCGAAAAGTGAGCAAAATAAAATATAATAGGATAATAATTAGAACTGAAGAAAAAAAAATTAAAATAGGCAGAGGAATCGTATGATATACGAAAAATTGCAAAAAATAATGGAAAAGCAGAATAATTTTACAAAAAAAATATGTTAGATTATCTTAAAAAAATACATGGAAAAGGAGGAAAAAGAAAATTTTGTTTCCATTTTCCGTGCCAAACGCACATGTTAAGAGTGTGTTTGTTAATATGTAAAAGTTGTCAAATTAAAACTTTTCAATATAAAACTTTTCTCTCTCTACAACTACTCTATTTTTTAATTATTTTTTCACATTTTTCTGTATATCTATCATATTTTTCAATCATTTCTACTCAACTAGTAACACAACTAACTTATCTATTTCAATTTTATCATATTTATTCTTTATCATTACCCCTTTCATATCATATTATTTGACAACTTCTACTCTTTATAATTTTTTTTCAATGTTTTATCTATTTTCAAACACACTGTAAAGTAAGGTGACCATGACTGAGCATGAAACCGAAAAAGGTGGTCCCCACTAAAATGATTCTTTCCAAAATGACGGCTAGCCGTGCTCACAACTCTAAAGCTCATGGCACCGAGTCAGTGCAACTGTTGCTCGGAGTCTTCTTTGAATTCAGGTGTATTTGTAAATGGGCAAAACTTTTGATGAACAGTTTTAGAGAGTAAAAGTTATCAAATGATGTGATATAATATGAGTAATAATAAGGAGTAAAAAAAATAAAATTAAAATAGATAGGTTAGTAGTGTGGGCAGTTGTGTAGTAATGATTGAAAAGTTAGGGTAGTTGTATATAAAAATATGAAAAAATAATTAAAAAATATAATAGTTATAGAGAGTGAAAAGTTTTAAATTAAAAAATTTTAACTGACATTTTCTGCACATTATCAAATGCACCCTTAGATCTAGATCTGTAATTACGTAATCAAGCACTAAATATTGATTCATGATTCTTTAAAATTATATACATTCATTCTCTTTTTCTTTTTTTCTTTTTTACTAATATCAATATTTTTTTGAAAATATTGGCTATGTTGATATTAATATCAATTAGTTCATTCTCAATCCAGTGCGAGAGTAGTATAAATGGAGGCTGGGGTTTTCGATTTCTTTCATCCTCAAAACACCTTCTTTGTCTCAATTCCCTCCACTCTCAAATCCCAATGAAGAAATTCTGTTCTTCTCATCATCGTTTCCTTGTCTTCTTCTCTCACCTTTACATCCTCACCATATTCCTCCCAATATTTGTTTCGTGTCGATGCCCGGATTACCAGAAAACTGCTCTCCTCAGCATCTTCTTCAACCGTTCTGCACTCCCGTCATGGACTGATGACGGCACCTCCTCCTCCGACTGCTGCCAATGGGAGGGGATCACGTGCGACCCGCCTCTCTAGTCACATGATCGGACTGGACGTCACCAACCGTTCCATCTTCGCATCGATTAATTCTACGGCATTGAAATGTAATAGCCATCGTCCATCCGTTTCCAAGAAACGGATGGAAACGGATGGAAACGGTGGGATTAATGGGCCATGCACGTTCGTTTCAAATTGATGGCAATTAACCCCAGCCGTTTAACACATGGATTAGTATAAAAGGCGCAAACGAGAGATGAGTTTTCGCCATTTGAAGAAGAAGAGAAATCGCGCAGGAGACAGACGAAGGAAGAAGAAAGAATTTTGAAGGTAAGCTGCGTCGAACCATTTTCTCTGTTAATCTCATTCATTCTATGTTATACGTAAGTTATTTCATAGATCTAAACCATTCACGACAATTCTAGCATGACTAATTAGTCACAGGAGTATTATTGAAATGTTTAATGTTGAAATTTACTTATTTAAATGAGAAGTACCAAATAAAGGGTATGAAATGATATATGATGAAATAAACACACTTCTGAGCATAATTAGATAATTGTGACCGTACAATAATAAGATAATTGTATGATTAGCTTGCCTGCAAAATTTCAGATTGATCAGACTTATAGATTTTTAGATATAGCAAATTTAGACATAATATAGAGTGGTAAATATGTATTTTAAGAGAAAAACACAAAAAAGTAATTACAGGAAAATATAGATGCAAAACGAATAATCTGAACCATTACAAACATTATTTGAGATATTTTACAGTATATGTGATGAATTAATTCTGTAAAAATTTAGTTTATATGGCTATTTGAAGTGATATTTAATATTAACCTTTTATTAAACCCTTTATATTAAATCTGATGATAGAGATGTTATTTTGAAAAATGGACCGTCCAGATTATAAAACATAATTTTATAAGCTTACCCTTAAAATTTCAGTACAAACAGATATGTATATTTAGAGATATAAGCCATTTTATTTGGAAAATATGGACCGTTGAAAATAAACAAATAAATGAATAAGCTTCTGGACTAGTGGGCTAAGCCCATCTTAACAGGCCCAGTGAGTCAGAAGCCCATAAACTAAGCTTAAGCCCACAGAAACGAAAGCCCACTTAAACAGAACCAGCCCACTATCCAGTCTGGCCCAACTTCCAACAAAGGATCCAGCCCATTAGCCTGGCCCACTGTTCCGACCCGCCAGCAGCAGCCCACCGGCGGCCATTCGCCGGCGCTAGCGACCGGCCGGGCGGCGGCGAGAAAAAAAAAAAAACTGAAAAAAATTACAGAAAATTATGAAAAATATCAAGAAAATTAAATTCAATATTTAGAAGCTTAAATGAGTTTAAAATTATAAAAATATGAGAAAATTAAAGGAAAATATCTAAAGAAGTATAAGTCCAAATTTATTTTACATATAAAAATGAAGTTGTTTAAAGTGAATTAATATAAGAATAAATAGAAGAAAATAGGATTTTGACCGATTAAAATTATGAGAAATTTTGAGAAAGTTATAAATGGAAATTTAAATAATATTTGTGAAAATCAAAGTGAAATAATAAACATATTGTGATGAAAATTAGGAAAAGAGACTTGAGGCTACTACAAAAAAATTGGAAAAAGAGGAGTTTTAAAGTCTACTCAGAGGTAAGTAAACTTTTACCAAAGCATGTCTTTGAAAATATTATGTGAATATTATGATTTGCTATGAAATGTGAATTTATTTTCTTTCAAAATTGTTTATTAAAAAAATGAGAATTATTATTTCAAACTCATGTTTAGTAGTGAATTTATGTGGTGCATCAATTAAAATTCATGAGCATGATGCATAATTGCATATTGGGTTGCCGCCAAGGAGTAAAGTAGTATGGTAGTACCTGGGTAGCGACCTCAGGACTATCAAAGGAGATGATTTAGCTCACGAATGTGTAGCACGGCTGCACGCGAGCACAAGTAGATGACAATACCCCTAGTATGAATGCATGATTTAAAATTGACTTATGTGTGCACATCTATCAAGATGTTTTTTTTTATTACAGTTTGTTGTGCATAAAAGACAGTATAGATATTGTATTTGTTTTTTAAAAAAATATATGATTGAAAATGAATTTTAAAAAAAAAATACATTTTTACTTACTGAGCTTTCAGCTCACATAGTTTTTGTTTTCAGTGGCAAAATAGGGATACAATGCTATACTAGAGCCTTTATCAACATGGGAAAAAGGCGAACCTAGCAGAGAAAAAGACAAAGAAGTTTAGAATTTTATTGAAATTTTCTTATAATGCTTGCTTATTTGGATTTTAGACATTGAAAATTGTATATTAACTCCTTAAGGAGCAAACTTGAGATGTAATAGTTAAAAGTTTTATAGTTTTGCACCTTGGTATCTATTTCCATCTTAGGAGATCTTATTTTCAGCTTTGAATTAGTAGACCCCATTCACAACACCCTAAGGGTGGGGTGTTACAAGTGGTATCAAAGCCAAGGCTGAAATACATCCCAAGGGCAAAATCATGATAGTAGACTTAGAAAGTGCAAAAACTTAAGTAATCCTAAATAATTATGAAATTTAACTGTTTAATGATATAGGAGCTACAATGCCACCCAAACGTAAGTATGAAGCCGGACGTGCAACTAGTGCTGAAGCAAAATCAAGAAGAAATGCTTATCGAAGAATGTGGGCATTTCAGATGAATCAAGAGAAGAGTGTAGAGGAGGAACCAATAGAATATTCTGATAAAGAATAAGAAGAAGAATTTACAACAGATTGTGAAGAAAACTCAGGAGATGACTCACAAGAAAATCAAGAAAATAATAAAAATTATGATGTTGAGATTCAAATTAGTGATGATGATGATGATGATGAAGTTGAACTCCTAGAAATGGAGTATCAACCAGTAGAAATGAAACTTAGTGGTCCTAAGTTTTATGATTCTTCTAGTGATGATGATGTAAACTTAGCTGATTAGCTTAAAGTTTTTATTTTCTATGAATGATATGATGAATTTGATGCTTTAGATAGTATTCTCTTTTAATTTATGATATGAAAAAAATGAAATTTTTAGAAGTTATGCAAATATATTTAAGATTAATGGTATGATGTAGGAAAAAGATGTCTCCTAAGAAGGATAAACGAAAACAAGTGGTGATGGAGGAACCACTGTCGCGATTAGTAAGAAAAAGGACTCGTAGGTTGGTGGGAAGCGTATTGGTCAATGAGGATTCTTCTTCAGCTCACACAAATGACCAATATAATGAAGCTTCAGGAGAGAACAATCCTAGAAATGATGTTGCTGGGGCATCAAATGCAGGACAATCACAAGGCATTGTGGACGTCAATGCTCAAGTTATGGACGCAGTGTTGAGAGCATTGCAAACTATGGAACGGATGACAACTCAACAATTTTCAGAAAACTCTCCAGTTGGAGGGAATGTACCAAGGAATGTTACGGAAGCTGATGCTCATAGGAGAGTCATGAATGATTTTCTGAACATGAGACCTCCACTCTATCGAGGAGATCCGGATCCTAACAATGCTGAAGAATGGATAGAAGAATTAGAGAAGATTTTCAATTTGCTCCAATGCAGTGAGCAGCAAAAGGTCCAGTTTGCCACCCATATGTTAAAAGGCAATGCAGCTAAGTGGTGGAATGCAGTGAAGTTAAGTATCCCTACTTGGCAACAAATGAACTGGGAGAACTTTCTCTTACACTTTAATGAGGCATACTATCCCGAGTCAGTTAGACAACAAAAGTTGCTAGGGTTTGAGCAACTATATCAAGGAAAATCATCTGTGGCAGAGTATGCAGCAAAATTCATTGCCTTATCCAGATTTGCTCCATGGGTGTTGACAAATCCTGCACTTAAAATTCGCAAATTCAGAATGAGGTTACGCCCTTTTATACGACAACAGCTATCCAGTCACCATTTCCAACAATATTCTGATATTGTGGATCGAGCAAGAATGGTGGAAATGGAAGATAATGCAATTCAAGCTTTTCGCCAAGGAAAAAGGCGTGGGGACTCTGCATCAGATAGTGGGACAAAGCCATATAAACAGGGCAAGATACAGTACAATGAAATAAAGGTGGAAATAAGGCAGTCAATTACCCCATGTCCTACTTGCGGTAAAAATCACCGAGGAGAATGTTGGAAAGCAGCGGGAAAGTGCTGGAAGTGTGGGAAAACTGGTCATTCAATTCAGGAATGCACAGGTGAGATCACTTGTTATAAATGTAGACAGCCTGGACATCTAGCAAAAGACTGCACTCAAAAAGTCGACAACAAACAAACTGGGGAGCGTCAAGCAGTACAAATGAGGCCACCAGTTCGTGTCCCAGAACAACAGAGGCAGAGGACAAATGCTAGGGTACATGCTATGACCAATGCAGAAGCCCAGACTGCACATGACGATGTCCTCATTGGTACATTGCTTATTCACTCTTATCCTGCTAAAGTATTATTTGATTCTGGTGCTACGCATTCCTTTATTTCTTGTGCTTTTACTACAAAATATGCAATTGCGCATGAAAGCATGGATATGATTGTGAATGTTGAATCCCCGGTACATCGATTAGCAAGTACAGATAGAAAGCCTGCCCAATCAAAATAGGAGAAATGAATTTAGAAGCAGACTTGATATTGTTGCCTATGCATGATTTTGATGTGATATTGGGAATGGACTGGTTATCTAAGTGGAGAGCAATAATAGATTGTGGTGATCGAAAAATTATTTTTAAAATGTCCAAGTCGATAGAGGTGGTTGCAGATAAATCTCAGCAGGTGAAAATCATTTCTGCCATGAAAGCTGTAAAGTCGATAAACAAAGGATGTCAGGCATTTTTGGCTTCGGTAGTTGATATAAACAAAGAAACTTTATCTCTTGAAGAGATACCAATAGTAAAAGAATTTCCTGATATTTTTCCTATTGAGTTGTCAGGATTACCCCCTCAGAGAGAAATAGAATTTGCAATACATATATTGCCCGGGGTACTTCCAATTTCTAAACAACCTTATAGAATGACCCCAACAGAAATGGCAGAATTAAAAACACAGCTGGAAGAATTATTAGATAAGGGTTTTATACGACCAAGTGTATCACCTTGGGGAGCGCCAGTTCTGTTTGTGAAAAAGAAAGATGGTAGTTTGAGATTGTGCATTGATTATAGAGAACTGAACAAGGTGACTATCAAAAATAAATATCCTTTACCTCGAATAGATGATTTATTTGATCAACTACAAGAGGCAACTGTATTTTCTAAAATTGATTTACAGTCGGGATATCATCAATTGAGGATTAGAGAGGAAGATATACAGAAAACTGCTTTTCGAACTCGGTATGGACATTATGAATTTTTGGTAATGCCATTCGGGTTAACAAATGCACCAGCCGCCTTTATGGATTTAATGCAAAGAGTGTTCAGACCCTATTTGGATAAATTTGTGGTCATATTCATAGATGACATTCTCATTTATTCAAAAACAAAGGATGATCATGTTGAACACCTTAGAATAGTATTGCAAACTTTGAGGGAGAACAAATTATATGCAAAATTGAAGAAATGTGAGTTTTAGATGCATAGTGTTCCATTTTTGGAGCATATTGTTACAGCAAAAGGTATTATGGTTGATCCTGCTAAGGTCGAGGCAGTGGTGAATTGGCCAAGGCCGACAAATGTCACAGAGATACGTAGCTTTCTTGGTCTTGCGGGGTATTATCGCAGATTCGTAGAAGATTTCTCTCGGATATATACTCCTCTGACAAAGCTAATAAGAAAGGAGGTAAAATTTCAATGGACTGATGATTGTGAAAATAGTTTTCAAGAACTCAAGCAGAGATTAGTGAAAGCACCAGTTTTAACTACCCCTACTAGCGGTGGAGGATTTGTTATTTATAGCGATGCTTCTAAAAAGGGTCTTGGTTGTGTATTAATGCAGAATGGGAAGGTGATTGCATATGCTTCACGGCAGTTGAAACCTTATGAACAAAATTATCCCACCCATGATTTGGAATTAGCTGCAGTAGTGTTTGCTTTGAAAATTTGGAGGCATTATCTTTATGGGGAACAATGTGATGTTTATACAGATCACAAGAGTTTGAAATATATTTTCACTCAAAAAGAGTTGAATATGAGGCAAAGAAGATGGTTGGAATTACTGAAAGATTATGATTTGAATATCCAATATCACCCAGGGAAAGCAAATATAGTAGCTGATGCTTTAAGCAGGAAGTCAAATAGCAATTTAGCTACTTTAATTACCGATCAGGAGGAGTTAATTAATGACATGCGAAAATTATCATTAGAAGTTTGCCCCAAAGAGTTAGTGTATCAGTTATATCAATTACAAGTGAAACCTTCTCTATTTGAACAGATCAAAGAAAAGCAAACAACAGATGAACAAATTATAAAGATAAAGGAAAAAGTGGCAGAAGGGACTATGGAAGGATTCACAGTTGATGATGAGGGCACTGTCAGATATAAAGGAAGGCTATGTGTACCCGATGCAGTAGAACTAAAAAGACAAATTTTAGAAGAAGCTCATTACTCACCATACACCATACACCCAGGGAGTACAAAAATGTATGAAGATCTTAAAAGAAATTTTTGGTGGATGGGTATGAAGAAAATGACAGCAGAAATTGTAGCACAATGCCTAACATGCTAACAAGTCAAAGCCGAACATCAAAAGCCAGTAGGATTATTACAGCAAATGGAAATACCAGAATGGAAGTGGGATGAAATCACTATGGATTTTATTGAAGGGTTACCATGCTGCAGGAAATAATTCTATTTGGGTAATTATGGATAGATTAACAAAGGTCGCACATTTCTTGCCAATCAAAACCAGTTATTCTGCAGAAAAGTTAGCCAACCTGTATTGTAAAGAAATAGTTCGGTTGCATGGAATTCCCAAGGCAATTATTTCCGACTGAGATACTATATTTACTTCGAAGTTTTGGAGCAGTTTAAATCAGACAATGGGGACAAAATTGAAATTTAGCACAGCATTTCATCCACAAACAGATGGGCAAACTGAAAGACTAAATCAAGTAGTCGAAGATATGTTGAGAATGTGTATAATAGATTTCGGAATTGGTTGGGATAAATATATGGCCTTGGTGGAGTTTGCATATAATAACAGTTATCATGCTAGTATTAAAATGTCCCCTTATGAAGCTTTATATGGGAAACCTTGCAGAACACCCTTAAATTGGGATGAGGTCGGAGAAAGAAGATTGATCGGGCCAGATATTGTGCAAGAAACTGCAAATAAAGTAAAGCTAATCAGAGAAAGATTGCTTACTGCCCAAAGTAGACAGAAAAGTTATGCAGATCTAAGGCGGAGAGAATTAGAATTTTCCATAGGTGATAAGGTGTTTGTAAAAATATCACCTATGAAAGGAGTTATGAGATTTGGCAAAAAGGGAAAGCTCAGTCCTCGTTATATCGGACCATATGAAGTTTTAGAGAAAGTCGGAGCAATGGCATATCGAATAGCACTACCACCCTCATTGGCTGCGGTGCATAATGTGTTTCACATTTCTATGTTGAGAAAATATGTGTCAGATCCTTCCCATGTGCTTACAGCAGATCGATTGCCAATCTCAGATAAGTTAATATATGAAGAAAATCCAATCAAGATAATAGATTCTAAAGAGCAACAGTTGCGGAAAAGGTTGATAAAGTATGTCAAAGTGCAATGGAGCAATCATGGAGAATCGGAGGCTACGTGGGAGCTTGAAGAAGATATCAAACAAAAATATCCATTTTTGTTTAATTAAGTTTCGAGGACGAAACTTTTATAAGGGGGGGAGAATGTAATAGCCATCGTCCATCCGTTTCCAAGAAACGGATGGAAACGGTGGGATTAATGGGCCATGCACGTTCGTTTCAAATTGATGGCAATTAACCCCAGCCGTTTAACACATGGATTAGTATAAAAGGCGCAAACGAGAGATGAGTTTTCGCCATTTGAAGAAGAAGAGAAATCGCGCAGGAGACAGACGAAGGAAGAAGAAAGAATTTTGAAGGTAAGCTGCGTCGAACCATTTTCTCTGTTAATCTCATTCATTCTATGTTATACGCAAGTTATTTCATAGATCTAAACCATTCACGACAATTCTAGCATGACTAATTAGTCACAGGAGTATTATTGAAATGTTTAATGTTGAAATTTACTTATTTAAATGAGAAGTACCAAATAAAGGGTATGAAATGATATATGATGAAATAAACACACTTCTGAGCATAATTAGATAATTGTGACCGTACAATAATAAGATAATTGTATGATTAGCTTGCCTGCAAAATTTCAGATTGATCAGACTTATAGATTTTTAGATATAGCAAATTTAGACATAATATAGAGTGGTAAATATGTATTTTAAGAGAAAAACACAAAAAAGTAATTACAGGAAAATATAGATGCAAAACGAATAATCTGAACCATTACAAACATTATTTGAGATATTTTACAGTATATGTGATGAATTAATTCTGTAAAAATTTAGTTTATATGGCTATTTGAAGTGATATTTAATATTAACCTTTTATTAAACCCTTTATATTAAATCTGATGATAGAGATGTTATTTTGAAAAATGGACCGTCCAGATTATAAAACATAATTTTATAAGCTTACCCTTAAAATTTCAGTACAAACAGATATGTATATTTAGAGATATAAGCCATTTTATTTGGAAAATATGGACCGTTGAAAATAAACAAATAAATGAATAAGCTTCTGGACTAGTGGGCTAAGCCCATCTTAACAGGCCCAGTGAGTCAGAAGCCCATAAACTAAGCTTAAGCCCACAGAAACGAAAGCCCACTTAAACAGAACCAGCCCACTATCCAGTCTGGCCCAACTTCCAACAAAGGATCCAGCCCATTAGCCTGGCCCACTGTTCCGACCCGCCAGCAGCAGCCCACCGGCGGCCATTCGCCGGCGCTAGCGACCGGCCGGGCGGCGGCGAGAAAAAAAAAAAAAACTGAAAAAAATTACAGAAAATTATGAAAAATATCAAGAAAATTAAATTCAATATTTAGAAGCTTAAATGAGTTTAAAATTATAAAAATATGAGAAAATTAAATGAAAATATCTAAAGAAGTATAAGTCCAAATTTATTTTACATATAAAAATAAAGTTGTTTAAAGTGAATTAATATAAGAATAAATAGAAGAAAATAGGATTTTGACCGATTAAAATTATGAGAAATTTTGAGAAAGTTATAAATGGAAATTTAAATAATATTTGTGAAAATCAAAGTGAAATAATAAACATATTGTGATGAAAATTAGGAAAAGAGACTTGAGGCTACTACAAAAAAATTGGAAAAAGAGGAGTTTTAAAGTCTACTCAGAGGTAAGTAAACTTTTACCAAAGCATGTCTTTGAAAATATTATGTGAATATTATGATTTGCTATGAAATGTGAATTTATTTTCTTTCAAAATTGTTTATTAAAAAAATGAGAATTATTATTTCAAACTCATGTTTAGTAGTGAATTTATGTGGTGCATCAATTAAAATTCATGAGCATGATGCATAATTGCATATTGGGTTGCCGCCAAGGAGTAAAGTAGTATGGTAGTACCTGGGTAGCGACCTCAGGACTATCAAAGGAGATGATTTAGCTCACGAATGTGTAGCACGGCTGCACGCGAGCACAAGTAGATGACAATACCCCTAGTATGAATGCATGATTTAAAATTGACTTATGTGTGCACATCTATCAAGATATTTTTTTTATTACAGTTTGTTGTGCATAAAAGACAGTATAGATATTGTATTTATTTTTAAAAAAAATATATGATTGAAAATGAATTTTTTAAAAAAAAATACATTTTTACTTACTGAGCTTTCAGCTCACATAGTTTTTGTTTTCAGTGGAAAAACAGGGATACAATGCTATACTAGAGCCTTTATCAATATGGGAAAAAGGCGAACCTAGCAGAGGAAAAGACAAAGAAGTTTAGAATTTTATTGAAATTTTCTTATAATGCTTGCTTATTTGGATTTTAGACATTGAAAATTGTATATTAACTCCTTAAGGAGCAAACTTGAGATATAATAGTTAAAAGTTTTATGGTTTTGCACCTTGGTATCTATTTCCATCTTAGGAGATCTTATTTTCAGCTTTGAATTAGTAGACCCCATTCACAGTGTTACAAGCAGCCTCCACAGCCTCCGTTTTCTGAACCTCTCTTACAATGACTTCAATGCTTCCGTCATCCCTTCCAACCTCGAGTCTCTCTCCAGTCTCACCCACCTCAACCTCTCTCATTCCCACTTCATCGGCCAAATTCCAGCTGCAATCTCTCGCATGACCAATCTGGTTGTCCTTGATCTCTCCACTTCCATCTTCCTTTACAGCTTCCGATATGACTTTGATGTCCTTTTTAACTCATCCGTCTACCCTAATGATTATCTGAAGTTGGAAGATCTAGTTCTGCTTCAGAACCTGTCGAGACTGACAAAACTCCATCTTCATGGTGTCGACATCTCATCCCGAGTGCCCCAGTTCTTGTCTAATTTAACTCGCTTGACTTCTCTTAACCTCAGTCAATGCAATTTAGTTGGTGAAATTCCTGCAGCCATATTTAGAATGCCCAGCTTAGAGATACTAGATATGTCTCGAAATCCGAAGCTGAGTGGTTCTTTTCCCAACTTCCCCAGAGAAAATGCTCTACGAATCCTGAAACTCTCTTACACGGGATTTTCGGGTTCACTTCCAGATTCTTTTGATAACCTCAGTCACTTGACCCAATTGTTCCTCGGCCGTTGCAAATTCTCTGGCCAGATACCTCCTTCTCTGTTCAAACTAACAAGACTAACTGAATTGAGCCTAATCTATAATAATTTTAGCGGATGGATTCCTTCACTGGATTCGTCGGAGAGCAATATTGGAGATCATGGCGGCCTTCGAGATTTGGAATACCTCGACTTGGGTTGGAATTCGTTATATGGGACGATACCTTTATATCTGTTTACTCTCCGATCTCTCAGGTGGTTGCGGCTCAATAACAACCAACTTGAAGGTGAGCTGCATGAGTTCCTTAATGCTTCATCAACATTGCAGACGATCGATTTGAGAGACAATAAACTGCGAGGGCAAATACCGATTTCATTTTTTAGCTTCAAACGACTCCAGCAACTTTATCTCTCATCTAATGGCTTCACGGGCATCTTTGATTTCACCATGCTTCCGCTCCTCGATAGCCTCTTAGGTCTTGATCTTTCATATAACAACTTGGTGGTCAATGCTAATTATGTGGACATTTCTCCCTTTCCAAGACTGCGATATTTGAGCTTGAAGTCTTGCAACTTAGAACAATTCCCGCATTTCTTAAGAAGACAATTGGAAATGGTGCATCTAGAACTTTCTGACAATGAAATTGCTGGGGAAATACCGAGTTGGCTGTGGACAACAGGAAACTTGCATTATTTGAACCTTTCTGGAAATTCACTTACAGGTCTTCAACCGCCTTACAACCTATTATCCAATAGTTCTGTGAAAGTCCTCGACCTTCATTCTAATCAACTGCAAGGTGAGCTTCTACTCCCTCCAACCTCCATCCAACTACTTGATTGCTCCAAAAATAATTTCACATCCACTCTCTCTTCCGAATTCAGTTCTAGACTCGCTTATGCCGAATTTTTCTCTGTCTCGAGTAACAATATATATGGGTCGATTCCCCCGTCCATTTGCAATAGCTCTTTAACAGTACTCGATCTTTCTGACAACAACTTGAGCGGGCCGATTCCAAATTGTTTTGGTAATTTAAGAGTGCTTAAAGTAATGAATCTGAAGAACAATTGCCTCACAGGATTTATACCCAATATCTCGAGCAATCAAAGGTGTTCTCTAGGGGCCCTGAACTTAAATGGAAATCAGCTGCAAGGAAAACTGCCAGAAGCTTTGGCTAACTGCAGAGACCTTAAGGTTATTGATGTAGGGAACAATGGATTAAGTGGCCCTTTCCCATCCCATCTGAATATTCTGTCTAATCTGCGGGTTCTCATCTTACGGTCCAACAACTTCAGTGGTTCTCTCTCCAAGTTTTGTGATGGTTCTACTCCAATGCTACAAATTATCGATGTGGCTTCCAACAACTTTTCGAGTACTCTGCCTGCAGATTGTTTTAATGGTTTCAAGGCACTGACATCTGGAGAGGGCGATGAAGACTCAACTGATCTACAACAACATGTCATCAAATACGATGCAGCGAATTCTGAATACTATCACGTTCAAGTGGTGGTCAGAACCAAAGGGTTGGCATTAGAACTCGTGAAGATTACATCCATCTATAAATATCTGGACCTGTCAAACAACAAACTCGAAGGTGAGATTCCAAAGGAGATAGGGGCTCTCAAATGGCTTCGTGTGCTTAACATGTCACATAATTTTTTTAGCGGGCAAATCCCAACATCAATTGGAAATGCAAGACAGATAGAATCAATGGATCTGTCTAGAAACCAGCTTTTTGGAAGGATTCCTTTAGAGTTGAACAGCCTTACATTCCTGGAAGTGTTGAACCTTTCTTACAATCAATTCACGGGAAGCATACCTACAGGTCCTCAATTCTTAACTTTTAACAATGACTCTTTCATTGGAAATCCAGAGTTATGTGGGCAACCATTGTCGAGGAAATGTGATCAAAATTCCTCCAATAGTGGTATTTCTGAAGAGCAAGGGGTGGATAGTTTTGAATCAAATCCCACGAATTGGCTAATCATATCCATCCAGGTGGGATTTACAGCAGGGTTAGGAATTGTGTTTGGACCACTTCTTTTGTGCAGAAAATGGAGGATGTGGTACTTCAAACAGGTAGACATGATGTTGGCATATTTGCAAAAATGGTGGTATTATTATTTCTAGTAGTTTATAATCAAGCTAATAAGTTTATATTTTTTCAGCAAATCATTCAGTAGTTGTAGCTTTTAGTTTACTTCTTAATTGAAGTTTTGTATGTATTGTAGTAAATAGACTTATATGCCACTTTTGCTTCTTAGTTCTTTCTTAAAATTCTGAATGTATTGCAGCAACTAGCCTTGTATTGTAAAGCTTTATATTTCAAAAATTATGCAACTGGTTTGGTTGTATCATACTATGAGTTGGGTGCGATAGTTAGTATAGTTCCACTTAGTTTGAAGTTATGGTTACTTAGTATACTAATTAGTTTGAAGTTATGGTTACTTAGTGTCCTAATCAAAGCTTTGAGCTTGGTCGTTGCGGTCTTCTCCATGTGTATTTTAAGGTAATCTTCCAGGAAACTAGCAAGAGATAAAGGTTGATATGACCCATTCTCTATAGGTACAAACCTAGTATAAAAAGAAACGGATGGATAACTTACCATCACGGTCATTCCTTTTTCGAACCTAATCAAAGCTTTGAGCTTGGTTGTTATGGTCTCCTCGATCTGCATTTCAGTGAAATATTCTAGGAAAATAACGAGAGATAAAGGTGGATATGAGCCACTCTTTATTGTTAAGGACCTATTATAAAAAGAAATAGATGGATAGCTTAACAGCACATACATTCCCTTTTCAAACCATAGGTCAATTACAAATTGTGCAATTTGTTCACAAGACAATATTTGTTGCATAATTTAGATGCTTTCATGTAGAAAGAGATACCAAGTGAATATACTTTTTTTTTGATGTATCAAGTGGATATACCTGAATTAGCTGTAATAGGGAAACTGGTTCATGGCCGGTTCGACCGGATGTCTCAGAACCGGTTTAACCGGGCGGGTTTCCAATTTTCCAACCGCCTGGTTAACCCCAGTCGCTGCATCACATATAGATAAAAATAACCCTCGTTGATGCTTTCCGAAAACCCAAATCACAACAAGCCCTCGACCGGCTCTTCATTTCACCCATTTTCGATTTCAAATAATAGATCATCTTCCTCCATATCTAGCTAGTGTCTCCAGCGTCGGCGATCGTCTTCTTTTCCATCTACCCAGCAACAGTAGCAGGCTGCGTCTTCTTCGTTCTGTAACGTCACTAGATTGGCAACACCTGTAAGCGTTGTTGACTGAGCTCATCTTCATCAATCCACCTCCAACTATTCGGCAATTGAGCTTCAAAAATGTGGTCGTCAATACACAGGTTGATTGACGTTTTTTTTTTCTTTCAAAATTTTTCTTAAAAAAAAAAAACTCCTCGTCAACACATTGGTCGGTTGATGTTTTTCCCCCTCCGTCCTGAAACATTGCTTGCTAGCTCTGTTTGAAGTTTCATCCCCCGCTTGTTTTGGATTTGAGCTTTCAACAGTGCACATCCCCTTTTTTTTATTTCTTCTGTGATTCTTTACGTCCGGGCTAAGTCCGTCAAACTACGGCCGCTGCCGGCACGCTGCCAACGCGCCACCCGCATGCCGTTGGATTCGGCGGGACGAACGACAGTCGTGCGATGGAAAAATTTCAGCCTGCTCCCTGGACTTTCAGCAAAGGCGGAAAAAGAAAACAGAAAAATTCAAAGCAACCATCTGCTGCTTCTTGTTGGAACCCGGTGGCCGCCCCCTCACCTTCTTCATCATCATAAACGAGGGTGCGGTGGAAAAGAAAACCTGCCGCTGTTTCCTCCACTAGGTTGTGTCGGGGACGAAGGTAGAGGCATGGAGTTGATGGGCGTCGATGTGAAAGTCACAGTGCCACCGGCACCGTACTTCTACGGCCGGCCGCGCTTTGGGTTGATGGTGGGCAATGGGTGCGGTGGAGCCCACAGGGGCGACAAGAGCTTCGCCCTCGCCGCTGTGGAATGTAGGGGAATTCTCCGGCGGCTTGTAGACGGTTGCTCCATCACTAGTCATAACTAATTTCATGCCCTGCATCAGCGGCAGCGTTGGAACGGAATTATGCTGAAGACTTACTGCGGCGCTTACCGATTCTCTACCTACCATGATCACTAGGCTCGGATAGGAACTGATCTCGTCATCATCCTCTCTTTCTCTTGCTTCAAATTACAAAACACGAGAAAACCAATCGATCTTCCATTTTACAAAACTTAAACCATAGTTAAACTTCAAAAACTTGCAAAAAAATATCAAATTCTACAACTGCAATGCTGATTCAATGAAAACCCTACCAAAATTCGCTGTCTTACAAGCAAAACCAGTCTCCCAGAAAACTAAAATTTTTTCACAACTCCAATTTCGATATTAAACCCCAAACCCTTCACTGATTTTTTTTTCAAAGAAAAGACAAAACAAAAATTCAACCAGCTTTTTATCAAAAAATAAAAAATAAAAAAATCAAGCAGCAAAATCAACTATGTAAACGAAATCCTGGTGAGAAGATACTGCATCAAAAAGGGGGAAAATTACAAAGATTTCAAACGAGTAACTGAAAAGGCCCCGCATTTCACCCTGTTCAACGACCTTGAAAATCTCATGGTAATTCCAACCCGAACAAACCAGAAAACACCACAAAAATGGTGATCGTCTTCTTTTGCATCTACGCAACAACAGCAGCAGGCTGCGTCTTCTTCATTCTGTAACGTCACTAGATTGGCAACACCTATAAGCGTTGTTGACCGAGCTCATCTTCATCAATCCGCCTCCAACTATTCAGCAATCAAGCTTCAAAAAATGTCGTCGTCAATACACAGGTTGATTGATGCTTTTTTTTTTCTAATTTTTTGCTTAAAAAAATCTCGTCGTCAAGACACAGGTTGGTTGATGTTTTTCCCCCTCCGTTCTAAAACATTGCTTGCTATCTCTGTTTGAAGTTTCATCCCCCGCTTATTTTGGATTTGAGCTTTCAACCGTGCACATCCCTTTTTTTCATTTCTACTTTCATTCCCTCTATATATATATATGTGGAATTTGACTTGAAGGTGAAGCTGTGAGTCCATTGCTATTATTATTTATTATTAATTCAAGAAAATCGTTTCCATTGTTGGCGAAATCTGAAGGTGCCGATTAGAGCTTAGCTTGATCACCTTGGATGCTATCAATAGTGTCTCTTGCCATTAAAAAGAAACAAAGTGGAAGACAATACAAGCCCAAATTAATCAACAAAATAAAAAGGGCAATTCAAGGAAACAGAATGCCATAAAAAAAAAAAAGAATGAATAGAGTATAAATTTTAATTCCATCCAGTGGGACTTTTGGTACGAAAGTTACAACTTAAAAATTGAAACGAGTGTGCATACCTGCAAAACTGTCCAACAAAATTCCCCTAAATTTTCAAATATGAAAAATCACAACCCTGTTAACACAATGAAATTTTAAAAAAAGTCAAATATAATTCAATCAATAATACACATACAAATAAGATAAATTGTTGATATGATAGCAGGAAAATTTTGAAACCAAGCATCTTTGCATTTTTTATTGCTTTTTTCATATAAATTTTCTGAGCTTTTATCTTATCAATTTATCATGTATTTTGCCCAAATTAGTAATATACCAGTTCAATCCGGTTTTTAAAAAACGGTTGAACCAGTTGAACCAGAACCAGTCCATATACTGGTTCATTAGCCGATTCGGTTTTGACAACATTATGTAGAATACATTCAAGTGTATTATTACTACCAATTTGGGAAAGTTTTGAAGTAAAAAATGGGTACTTTGATCATTTACAATAACTTAGTTGTGAAATTGCAAATTTCGGCAATTTACGTTATAAAATCAATGAGAAGAAAAGGAGCAAGCAGCAAAAAATTCAGAAAAAACAACATGTATAAGCTATTGATGTACACATGATTAAGGTCAACCCTTTTTTTTTATCTAGAAGTCTACACTTGACTTGTTGATAACCAATATAATTAAATAATTAATTAAGATAAAAGTTTAATATAATTGAAGTGGCTGGTTGAGGTGGCCAGGTGCTAGAAATTTTTAGAGCTTATAAGTAAGGAGAGTTGGCCATTTTAGATCAAAGTAGACAAAGATTGGGGGGGGGGGGGGAGTATAGATCAAGTGATCCTAACCATTAATTATCAACATCCCGGTTAGTATCTATTTATTTTCATATTTATTTATTAAATTCAACAAGAATCAAAGGCAAGGATTAATCTACACCATCAAATTTGGGAGACAAATTTCAAATTTGAGTGATGTAGCTTATGGCCCATAAATATCAGATTTATCAATCCTCATTGTGCTTAGTTTAATTTAATGATGGAGAATTTTGATGCTTGGGGATGGGCTATGATCAGGGACTATTATTTGGAAAACATTCTGCTCAAAATTATGATCAAAGTGGGTCTGAATAGATTATATACATTAGACAGGAAGGAAATAATCTTAACCATTGAATCCATAATTCTATGTATAATCTGAATGATCCAAACTATTAGATTGTATAAAATTTATTTTTACATAAAGATATAATATTATATCATTTGCGGACACCTTGATGAATAATTTGATTTGAAAATTTGCAATTGTCTTAATAATCTTTGTATTAGAGGAAAGTGTAACTAGTTGATCTAAACTATTAGAAATTTAATTTAAAATATAACTTCATCATCTAAATCATTGGATAAAGAATAAACAGGTTATTTTCTATAATATATGTGTCAAAACTTTGATTAGAGTGTGATTAGTGGTTTAGATTAATAAATATAACTGTTTATAACTTAATTTATACCACCCATAAAATAAATCTAGAATTGAAAAGAAAAATATAAATAAAAAATTAGTAAATGATTGAGTTTATATGAAAAATTTTGGAATACCTTATGATATTATCTTTAAGGAATGACCGAATTTCAAGCTTCAAATATTTAGCAAATTGTAAATTAAAAATAGTATAATATTAGCCTCAACAGGGGCAAAATGACTGTTAGAAGTAGCTATATTAAATGATTTTTAATAATTTTTATATAAGAAACTTTGATCTCAAAATTTTCTATGATATAAAATACATTATGAATATTAATCAAAAGAAATAAAAATAAATTTTTGGATGATATAAATATGGGTAAAATTTAACGTGATTTGAACCATCCCTAGACTCATACATCTTTTTAGCAGAATAAAAATACATAAATAAATATAAATAATTAATATTTTATCTTAAAAATATTTATTTTGATTAATTATTGATGTATGATAAAAAATTTGGACTTAAAACCTTGATTTTATTGTAAAAAAATTAAGAAAATTCATTATATTTGATTTCAGCAAATATAGGAAAATTAAGGAATAATCAAAATGAAAATTTAAACTTAATTAATAATTATCGAAAATGATATGTTTAGTTAAAATATATAATTATTGATTTGATTCATGTGGTAAATTTTTATTAAATATTTGAGAAATATTAAAAGTTAAATTAGATGCAAATAGACTGCTGAAAGTTAATGTGATTAAGGAAGGGCCCCTCTGTGATCATATTAAGTTTTAGAGTTCAAATGATTATTAATTAGTAATTAATTATACATAATGATATTTAATAGATAAAATTGAATATTTATAAAATAGGGTTGAATGCGATGCTTAAAATGCAAAATTAGAAGGTAAAAGAATAATTTTGTAATTTCATGAAATGAGCTCTATCTTAAATTACTTATTTTATCAATTTAGAGAAAATAATATTCCAAGATTAAAGAAATTTATTATGAATAATAATTTTGGAATAATTTAATTTATACAAGAAACCACATGTAAACTAAAGTATAAAAGTTAGGATACATAGAAGTATTCATACATCTTAGAAAGGAATATCATGCTAAATCATGATTAAAAATTTTAATTGAAGTTAAAATATTGATTAAATAAAATTTTTATTTTCTAATGCGATGATTTGAGTATTGTAATGAAATACGGTACAAGGATGGATCCAAAATTTATACAAGGTAAGTAGAGCTTTTTTCTTCCCTTTTTTATTTTGTATTATAATGTATGGTCACAAGCATAGATGTTTCGGATGCTGTTATTTTCTAGTTTTTAAATGAATAAATTTTATCAGACATGATCATTTATTGCAATGTTGAGTTTGGCGATTTATTCATACTAGCATTATGCATTACAACATTGACATGTATTGCTTGGATGTTGGCATATTCACGAGTCATGATTGTAGTTGTGGATTTGCAAAGTGTTGTCGTTAGACCATCGGTGACGACTGTTGGTTGATGCTGACTATGGATCAAGATGTGACAGCCTTGGTGGCATCGGTTTAGACTTACTTGTCTGACAATTGTGGATTTGGTAGGCTGCAAATCTAATTTATCTCGTCATTGTGATTTGGATAATGTATATTGTGACTTGGTCTATGAGACTAGTGGCCATCAATATAAAGGTTGAAGCTAGAGCCATTCACCTAGTGTGGTGCAACATGACTACGGTTATGTGGAGAGCGCAATATGATATTAGTTACACCTCTGGTTTGGATAAAGGTGTTTCCTAATTTATCCATACTGTGTAAGGTTGGCCACTTAAATTGAAATGTAGTGATGACAACCTAGGTTATATAGCAGGTTGGATTATATAGGGAAATACCGAACTTCCCTATTGAATTTGAGACCTTGTTAGATAAATTGGAGAAATGATATGTGTATGATACATTGATGCATGTTTGGCCATTAACATATATATCATGTAGAGTTAAACTTGATTTGGATTTGCAATATAATTTGTGTTTTGTCAACCCCTATATATACTGTTTACTCAAGTTTTACCAATTTGTGTTTATATGCTGTACTTGCTGAGTTTTCTGGACCTATCGTATTTTCTTCATTTTTTTAGATAGTAGGTATCTGGGTGGAGACTAACATAGGATTGATGTACCAAATGAGGCTAGGACTTAACAAATCTATATTTATAATTATTTATTTTGATTTTTAAGAGCAATGTAATAAAGATGTGAAGTATATATTCTATGGATTTAATTATTTGGATCTATTTTAATTTGAAATTAGTGAAACACCTAGCTTACAATGACTTAATGGATTGCGTATTGCACTTGTATATGTTTTTCCATTATCATCAATAATGTACTTTAGCAGCGACCATTGATTTTGTTGGCAGGACATTACAATGTGGTTAATAGATGTATAATCTATTGAGGTCTTATTAATGTGTTTGAGAATTGTAAATATATATATTATTTCCACTCAGATGCAAATGATGGAAATAATTGTAGTTTAATTTTTTTTGTTGTCATATGTTTAATTGATGAATTAATCATAGATATCTAGAGTTGCCACAGGTGGATTTTCATATACATGTGGTCCTTTATTTTCGAAATTATAGCAAATCCTAGGGAGATGTCATCGGATCTTTGCCGCAATGATCGCCGATCCGAGGCTTAGGCCGATAGGGCCCTATACGTAATTATATATTTTAAGAAAAACTTATAAGATTCTCATATTCATCTCAGTAAATTCCTAAATGCGTATGTCAATTATGTAAGTGGGAATTTATCAGCTTAGTTGTTAAAGAACAAATGAGAATTTCAAGTTTTGTAATTCATCCACTTTTTTCAAACTTTATAGATTTACGAAATTGGAAACGTTGAACAAATCTGTATTAAATAAGGAACTCGAATATATACTTGTTTAAAAAATTGAAGCTCGTTTGCTCAATTTTTTCAATTGCCGAAACTTAAGAGAAGGGTGAAAATGGAGCAAAGAGAGAACTATTGTGATTTTGACTTTTTGAATGAAATTTTACAAACACCCCATGAATTTGTGATTTTGCAAAAATGTACCTATTTTGAAAGAAATTACAAAAAGCCTAAATCTTGTTAGAAAATTTACAAGAGATATTTCTAAAAAAAGTATTATAGAATACCATGCTGACTTGTTAAGAAATTTTAAAAGAAAAGTTTCAAAAAAATTGTAGAAATTTCCCTGAAGGAAGAAATAGGTTACAAAAATACCTTATATTGGCTAGAAATTTGCAGAATAGCTTATGAAAAATATTTTACATAAGAAATCTCAGACTAGGTAATGGAGAATATTGGTGGTAGGTAACATTGGCAACACATGGTGGCCTATGAGCTATTAAAAGTGTTTTTGACACGGATTTTGATTTCAACATCCGATTTTGTTGATCAAATTATGGATTTCTACATTTTTGGATGTTTTGAATTCATTAGAAACAGTTGGGTTATCTATAAACGATTTTTATTAAAAATTTATTGATGAAAAAATTTTTAATTATGGAGATTTCACTTGATATGGCCTATTAAGATGATAATAGAGATTTTTAAATATTAAGCTTATCATTTAACACTCGATCTTATTAAGATAAATTTTCAAAGTTGATGTAAGTGAAATAAATGATTGATTTTATATATTTTTACCTCTTTAGGCAAGTAAAGAAAAGATTTATGAGATATCAAGTCGACAGATTAGCATGGAATATGAGGTAAATACAATTTTTTTATTTGTAAGTAGGACCTTTTTTGCTTTGTAAGTATGAGTTTTTAAGTTGAATTTTTATATTTTCTATTTTTCCTGTGTATATGATGGGTCGTGCTAATGTATTTTGATGTGAATTCGATGGATTCTACTTTAGTGGATTTTATATGGTATTTATTCACAAAGTAGTTTCAATTTACAATTATGAATTGTATCTGAGAAAAACATGATTTCTCATGTCATAAGCATAATATTTGAATGCATGAGCTTGACATGAAAGAGATGGCTTAAAGTTAAAGTTATAATTAAGAGCTTAATGGATGCTTGAGTTTCGTGAGCCATTGAGTTGAAAGAGAAATTGAAGTTAAATGATTAAATGCATAAGCATAAGCATTTCCATTGAAGTATGAGTGTGATATGCGGACCCAAGTAGGACTCATATGTGTATTGGGAATGTAATTATGATGTATATATGTATTAAATAAATTTTGAATGATTTTTATGAACTATGCCACATTTTGAATTAAGGTTTTCATTGGAAATGATGATTAAAAATTTAATCGTCGGAGCCCAAAGTGAGTCGGTATGACCCTAGGGGCTTAATGAGGATTTAAAGGTGATAATGTGTCATGAATAATCATGTTAATAATCATGATTTAATTTATAGAAACTAAAATATAATTATGAAATTAAGGTGAAAAATGATAAAAAAAATTCATAATTCGAAGTCCACAAAGAGGATTTCGATGAAATTTGAAAGTAAGCTTATTACAATGGGCCCAATCATGTGAATGGATTGGATAATGAAAATCATGATGGGATTAAGGCAATGATTAATCATTTTTAGCCTACACTCCAATGACAAATTCAAGTGATCATAACTTGAGTTGAAAAACTCGGTTTTAGACGAAACTCGAGCGAGATGGATAAATCGATAAGATAAGTGATATGGTGAGAATGGATTAAGCTTATTATTAAGGAATTTGCTTAATCACAAAAGGATGAAATCCATTTATGGAGGAAAAGGCAAAGCAATTAAGCATGGGGTTGAGGTGGTAAGAGATGGGTGGATTAGCACCCAAAAATTAGATTTTTTGATTTTTTTAAAATCCTAAAATATCCATGTAATTAGCCTAACCTCTGGCATAGTTAATGAGGAATTAAATGGGCTGGAAATATCAGCCACAAAATGCCAAAAGTGGCAACAAGGCGGACGTCCCGTGTGTGGACAGCAACATGTCCATTTAATGCTTGATTTTGGTGATTTTTCTTCAAGATAATTACCCAATTTTACTTGGATAAAAATTATCCAAGTGTTAAGGGATAAGTGCACATTTATGGGGACTTCAAATGGGATAAAAAAGGGAACATAATTGCTGAAAAATTCCAGCAACAAACCCAAGTGGATGTCCATAGCAAGAGAGAAAGAGAAAAGAGAGAAAACTAAAGAGAAAAAAATTCAGCAAGCCCCACAGGACCCCAACAGCAAGGAAAGGGAGAAAAGAGAAGGAAGAGAAGAAGGAAAAAGGGAAGGAAAAGCTTGGTAACAAGCTCGGGAAGCTCGGGGCAAAGATTCAACCAAATCGGGTAGGTACCCGTTGAGTTCAAGTCTTCCAATTTCCAAATTTTCTTCTTGGTTTTGAACCATGATTTAAATTCATAAAAGACCTCTTAAAGAATATGTTATGATACCCTTAAATTTGGTATTTAATAAAAATTAAATGACATAAATGAAAGCAAGCATTCAAGGGAGTTAAATGGGTGCTAAGATATGATTTTTGGTGAAAATCACCACTTGAACCCTCTTGAATCTATATGAAATGTTGCTGCATGAGTTGAGAATCATGATTAGGATATAAATCATGATTTAATGTAAGTCGTATGATGATTTATGAATAAGCTGCTGATTTTATAAGGTATGGAACTTAGAGTTGCATATATGACCCGATTTTTCCATTTTTATATTAAAAATGGTATAAAAATGAGATTAAATTATTTATGAAAGTTATGTAGGGTAAAATATCCTAAGATTAGGGTACTTTGGACACCCAAAAGAATTTGAAAAGATAAGTCTCAAATCTGATTTTTATGAATTTTATGAAAAGATGTTCAAATAGGGTAAAAATGGTACCTGAAATGGGTGAGGAAGTTACTATATGGGAACCATTTAATTATGGGATTCAAATATGTGTTAATACCCTAAATTTGGGTTAAGAAAAGAATGGTCTAAGGCTGAAAATTTTGGGTTAAAAATTTGTTTAAACTATGTTGTTAAAAGGGAGCATTGAAACAACGAAAAAACGGATTCTAAAGTTGCTGTTTTGGGAACCCTATGATAAATAGAGAAAAATTTTAAAAATTAACCATGAATTATGTGTTAATTAAGGGATTTAATCATGCTGAAATTAGGATTAAATTTCTATTTTAAGAAACACATAAGTATGTGTTGAGTGATAGGTCCAATGACATCGAATCCCCACCAGGCAAAAGGCCAAGAAATGCTTGATGGATGTAAATCCTCGGGAGATAAATGCTGAATATCTCCATGGAATTGACATTGTGGGCACGACTTTGCATACTCGATTGCGTCGGTTATCATAGTCGGCCAAGAATATCCAATACTATTAATGCATCGGTGTCATCGGTTACCCAAAGGATGATCTCCGTATTCACTAGAGTAAGCTTGCTTCAATACATACTGGGCTTCTTTTTTATTCAAGCATCGGAGTAGGAGCCCATCATATGCTTGTCAGTATAAGGTATCGTTTATATATGTGTATCAACCTGCTCCTCCCATTCAATCCGATTAAGATGCCCCTGGATTTGACATGTTCATTGTGATGCAACTTGCGGATCTTTTTCACATCCCTCACACGTCTCCCAACACGATGACGATGAAATTTAGTCTATTGAACATGCCTGCTATAGCTAACTACTCATGCAAGCTTCTACTTTTTGTTTTGTTCCTGTTACAAAAAGAAAAAAACGGCTCCTGACGATTTTTCTCGGTGTGTATTCCCCATACTAATGGGTCCTGTTCTCTTTCACTCCCTTGATTTGTTATTTTTATGTGGGATGTACGTGTGTTGAGTGGTGCTCTCGCCGAATCTCTGGCTCTTGTGACACTTTGGTTACCGTCTTCCGCTTCCGAGGGTGACTTCAACAGTTGGGGGCTTGGTCACCTCTATGACAGGGGCTTTCGCTTCCAGCAATCAAACGTTGACACGCGACCACTTTCGCTAACTTTAGCTCATTCTGGAATTCGACGGTGGCTAGATATCTCACTTTTACTAAACTATCTATATGATACTAGTTGGTATCACCACATGAAGGCTATAGTACCAACTCTTATTTGTCATCAACAGGATAGGACCAGAGCTTCTATTTACTCAATAGCTCTTTTGTAACAAAAATTGCACCGCTTGCTTATTCAAGACCGCCACTTCTACAACAAAAATTGCGGGTACTATGCCTTCATGTACAGCTTTATTCGTCGAACAACTATTTCCTCCTAACGCTGAAGCTTATCTCGAACTACCCAAACTAGATGGCGTATTCACTTAGACTCAATTTAAACTGAGGTTTTGTGGGATGAGCCTTTCCCTTTTCCTTCCAGGCTTTCTTTCTAATGAAATGGCCTAAGACTCAGGGGCGTGGGTCACATCACATAATTTGAGTTTGGTCCTAACTTACCGTTAGGGTACTAAAAGGCCTTAAAGCCAATGGCAAAAATGGATGGAATTATGGTAAAAAGAGATAACTAAGTTGCTGAATGGTTGAGGAATGTTAATCTTAAATTTTAAGATTAATATTTGAAGTTTAACACGTCGAATGTATGTTTAAAACGAACGTCAACGTATGAAACGTGAAAAATGAATGAAAAATGATAAATGGGAGGTATGAGATCTCGTGTAATGATGTATGAATCTTTGCTAGGTGTATGAATGAATACCCTACACATGGGGTATGGAATGATATACATCAAATGATGAAAGGTATGATTATATGCTATGTATATGAAAATCAACTTGAAATTCAAGCGGTTAATGTATGAAATGAATTATGGGTTGGAAAACTAGGATTATGCAAGCCAATGAAAATGTTATGAATGCTATGCCAATTGTATGTATAGGCAAAGGCAAAGGCAAAGAGAGAGCTAACTTGGAAAGCTAAGGTTGAACAGGTAAGCAAGCGAACTTTCTAAAATGATGTTTTCTTTCTATGTGATAATATGTGATTAAAAATATTTATGATTACGATTAAACAAATGGGCAAGCATAAGTTTTGAAAATAATGGCTTTAACGAAAATCCACAAGTTTTAAAAATGACAGCTTTAATGCAAAGTCACAAGTTTTGGAAAATGGTGGCTTTAAGGAAAAGTCTCAAGGTTTGCTTCATAGGAAGCAAACTACATGTTTTTACGATAAAAAATTTATCACAAGTGTTGGCATGGGTTGACAATGCTTTATGTTAATGAAAGTGAGAAATTTACTTATGAGTAAGCAAGTTCTCCATGATGATAATTTTAAAGAATTTTATGTTTTATGCTGATGGATTTCAAGAATTTGTTTATAAGCAAGCAAGTTCTTTATGATGTTGTTTCAGAAGTATTTTATAAGAAAAAGAAAATTTTATCCTTTTTCACAAAGTAACAAATATAAATAAGTTTTGAATTTCTCTTATGATATTTTATGACAAATATTCATGTTATCAAAGAAAAAGAAAAAGTAGATTTGATGTATGAAAAAGATTGGTTTCTTATCTTATGATAATTAAATATCAACAATGATTTGGACATAGTCCATATGTTGAATGGGGTTTAAGGATGACCAACTTAATAGGTGATTTCTTAAAATGGTTTAATTTCAGGTTGCTAAATGACATGCAAAAGATTGTGCAACTCCCCTTTATGTAAAAATAGTATAATAGATATGTGGACAATAATTTAATTTTTAGGTTGTGGAGAAGGAGATAGTATAATTGCATAACTTTTGTAAGCAAAAGGTTATAAAATGGAAACCCATAAAATATTAGAGAAATATATGATTTATGGTTGGAAATCCAAGGTTTTGAAATTCTTTTATTATAAGGGTCTTTAAGATGTATTGTTTCTCAAACATTTCAAATGTTATCAAAATATTTTACTCAAAATAATTTTAAAAGAATTTAAGGAAGGTCATCCTAAAACTAAATTTCAAAAGATAACTTCTGTAAAGTGGGTGCGTGTAACGCCCCAGGCCTAACAGTAAGGTATTGTCCGCTTTGGGCCTCGGCCCGCACGGTTTTGCCCTTCTGGGTTCACGCGCATCCCGTCCTTCCCCAAAAGGCGCCTCACTGAGGTACCTAGCGGCCTCCACTTATAGCCCAGGCTCCCCCCGTCATCCTAACCGATGTGGGATATCACATTCACCCCCCCTTGGGGCTCCAGCGTCCCCGCTGGACACCATCGGCCGGAGGTCGGGAGTCGGCTCTGATACCATTTGTAACGCCCCAGGCCTAACAGTAAGGTATTGTCCGCTTTGGACCTCGGCCCGCACGGTTTTGCCCTTCTGGGTTCACGAGCATCCCGTCCTTCCCCAAAAGGCGCCTCACTGAGGTACCTGGCGGCCTCCACTTATAGCCCAGGCTCCCCCCCTCATCCTAACTAATGTGGGATATCACAGTGCGCTTGCTTTACAAGTTGACACAAATTGCGATCGGTGGTGGGTTTTTGAAAATAATTTTTAAAGATATAGACTTCGGTCTATGATGTTTTATGAGTATGGACGCAGGCTGTGGTTTGTGATTTCGATTTAAAAGATCATGGGTTGCGGTCTGTGAGATTTTAAACCAAATGGATTGCGGTCTGTTAGAATGATGTATTGTGCACTAGTACACGGAATAGGTCAATTGTAGAGCACGGTCAGGATGGCCGGGTCCCACTCTTCATATGGCCAAGTCGCTAAGGGATGACAGGAGGCCAGTGGTGCCCTCCCTGAGATGGGAGTAGGATGAAAGAACATCCGCTTGGATAGCATGCTTTTAAGTATGGATTCTCTTCCAAAAGGTAGAGTGATCATTTGCTAAGTGTCACTACTTGATGGAGAGAAATGCATTTGCTTAGGTTTTGCTTTTGAAAATCCCAAAGATTGAGATATGAAAGTATATTTTTATGAAAGTTATCCTAAATGGATTTTTATGAAATGATTACCGTAAAAATGGGATATTTTACACAAAAGTGCAAATAACAGGAATGAAAGAAAATATTTTTAAGCAAATACATTTATGAAAATGAATTATGTATTTTATATGACTTGTTTGTTATAAACAAGCCCCAAGACATGGATTATGAAAAGAATTTGTCTGAAACTTGGTTTTGGACTTAAGAATGTCCATTTCCAAAGGATTTAAATGGTAAATATTTATGGATATGAGAATGTCCAATGCTTAAGTATTTTGATGGAATGTGTTTTAGAACATATGAATGTCCATTGTCAAAAAGTTATGTAAAAAATATTTTGAGACATCAAATGTCTCTTGGCTAAAGGAGTTTAAGATGAAAATATTTTTTTGACATAGAAATGTCCTTTGCCAAGAAAGGCTTATGTGTATGATGTTTTTAGGACATGATAATGTCCTTCCCTAAAAATGAGTTATGAGAAAAATATTTTGGACGTAAAACGTCCACTAATGAAAGATGATTTTATGTAAATGTCTTTGAACATTAGAAATGTTCATCTAAGATTAAAGGAAATTATTTAAAGAGGGTAAAACGTAAATGTTTTGCCTTAACAAGCCCACACGAGGCTTGTAAATGATTTTAAGAATGATGTTTTATGAAAATGTTCAAGAATATGGAACTGTCCTTATGAATAAGAAATTTTGATAATGCTTTAGGACATATATATGTCCTCAAATAAAAAGGTGTTCATGATGTTTAAGAAAAGGTTTTAATGGAAGTCTTACCCTAAAAGATATAAAGCTTGCTTACTGAGTTGTCACTCATATTTTGTTTTTCCAAACCTTAGACAGGTACTAGGAAATTCAAGAGGTCGCAAACCTAAGCAATGAAGAAAGGTATTTCACGGTAGCCATGATGTATGAATAGCATGGGTTAAAGTGCTAAGGTATGTTTATGTATATATGAACTTAATTAGAATTTTAAGTTCCATGTGCATCAATGAATGAATGTATGAATGTAAGGAATGGAAATGTTATGATTTAGTCAAAAAGAGTTTCATTGTAGAAAAGTATGAAGTGATGCTATGAATGAAATTATGAAATTTTATTACAAGTGTAATGATGCTTGTGTGATGAAAGATGTAGTGCGGAATGAAATGAATGAGGATAGATAAAAGGAATGAATTAGAAAAAAATTTAGACGAGTTCCAATTAAGAACTCGCTGCGTGATCAGGGCAACAATCCTGATTCACATTTGTCAATTAATAAGGTCTTGATGTAAGTTGATTTTTATTATTTAACAATTTTTATTTGCTATCTTACTTACTGAGTTTGCTCGAACTCACCATATCTTATTATATTTTTAGATGATAGACATGCTTGCAAAGACCAATATGGGATCTATGCATCAGATGAGGCTAGGACTTGATGAATCCAGATTTAGAATCATTTATTTTGAGATTGATGTAAGGAGGGCATAGTATATATATATATTATGAATTTGAGCATTTGGATAAAACTTCGCTTGGATTTGATGAGACATCAAGTTCATAGTGACACATGATATATTTTATTAGATTATGATTTAGTTAGTGCACCCGTGTGTTCTCCTTGTTATCATCGATCCTGTAGTATAGCAGTAGCAGTTGCTGATTTAGTCGACGGGGCATTATAGGTGGGGCCTGAATATTTATCAAAAATATATATATATTCTAGCCAGCTACACGTGATCACGATAGTTTATTATTATATATAATTTTAAATGAAGTTTACGAGTCGAAGTAGCAAGTTGTGAATAATTCATCATTTGCTACAGGATGAAAACATTTTTTTATTATTTTGAAATTTTTTATATACGATTGTTAATATAAGTAAATTTAATATATAGACTAAATTTTATCGATTTTGAAAATGTGCATATAATTATTTTTTATCTGGCCTCCAAGCGCCATTTGAAAAATGACATCCTATAATTTATATGGAAATTATTTAAAACGACTAAAATGTTTCTGTGTTTTAAAATGTAAAATAAATATACACATTTTTAAAATTGACAAAACTTGTTCTGTACATTAAGTACACCTATATTAATGATTGCATAAAAGATTTTCAAAATATAAATAATAGGGAAAATGATATGGCCTCCAAGCAGTGTCATTTGAAAAACTGAAATCCTATAATATGTATGGAATTTATTTAAAATGACTAAAATATACATGTGTTTAAAAATAAAAAATCCAGAAATTTTTAAAATTGATGAAAACTTGTTCTCTATATTAAATCCACTTATATTAACAATTGTATAAAAACTTTTAAATAAAAATAGCGCAAAGTTTTGGCCTAGTTGTGGCATTTGGAAAACTGAAATCTTGTAATTATTTTATGGAAATTGGTTAAATGACTAAAATATCCCGGTGTTTAAAAATATAAAATAAATATACGCATTTTTAAAATTGATAAAACTTGTTCTATATATTAAATACATTTATATTAACAATTGTATAAAAAATTTTAAAAATGAAAAATAGCCCAAATGTTCAGACCTCCAAGCTATGCCATTTGAAAAACTAAATCGTGTAATCTGTATATATGTTTTGTGCATTTAAAAAAGAAACTTTCTAATTGTCGCTGATAGAGCTTTCTTGAGAACATTACTTGGAGCTTAAAATGGGAAAAAATGAGAAAAAAATTGTAGAAATTAGTCAGAATGATCGGTTAAATTGTAAAAAATAAATTGTATAGCACAACAACAAAAAAATAAAAAGACGAAAATTTCAGAAGAGCTTTGCAAAAATAAAAAATTATAGGCTTTGGTTTTCAAATGTGCCATATTTTTAAAGGTTAGAGGATGTACGTTGGTGGCCATCAAAAATATATATGTGAAAATCTAAAATAGGAACTATATATCCTTGGATCTTCGAGCACCATTAGAGTACCACAACAAATTATATTCTTGTTTTTATTGTTCTACCTACACAATGACTATATTAGGATATCCCTAATTTTTGTTACAAGTCAATCATACCTAGAATACCTTACATTTTGATAATAACTAACTTTTATTAGCACACACTAATGCTTAGGAAGACAATACTCCACTGACCAGCCTATGCCTGTGTTGGGCAAATAATCATTTTTTTTATTGTTCTGTCTAGAAAATGACTATATTAGGATATCCCTAATTTTTGTTACAAGTCAATCATGCTTAAAATACCTTACATTTTGATAAAAACTAACTTTTATCAGCACACACTAATGCTCAGGAAGACAAAACTCTATTGATCAGACTATGCCTGTGTTGGGCAAGTAATCCACTTTCTTTATGATAAAATTGAAATTTTCTTTTATCAAAAAACACCTAATCCACTTTCCAGCAGTGACCAATAGACAATTGCAAAGATTTAATCATGAGTAGTGATCTTTTACGGCCAAACGAAGTCGTCGTTGCTGTGTCCGCTGCCCTTATGATGCGTAACCTGCCGTTGGATTGGGCGGGATGAGAAGGAGCCGTCGGATGGAAAAATTTCACACGGACCCTCGCAGGTTCACACTTTTCGACAACGAAAAAATCCCGTTGTCTCTCCGAATCCCTGGCAGTCGATGGCCTGCTGCTTTGATCCCTCTCTCCCGTTCTCTCTTCGGATCCCTGGCTAATAGCGTCTGCTGCTTTGATCCCTCTCTCCCATTCTTGCATGCCTCTTCTGTCGACAGCGCTTGCTGCCGCCCTCCCTCTCTCTGACGGTGCTTGCTGCCATCCGCCCTCTCTCTGTCTCCCTCTCCCGTCGACCGCGCCTGTTGCCACCCTCCCTCTCTCTGACGGCGCTTTCTACCAGCCGCCCTCTCTCCCTCTCCCTTGTATCAATATCCGGATAAAGGTTGTCTTTGAAACGCTGAAACACCGAGGAGAATGAGATTTTCCAAAGTAACGAAACTCAATCCACAATGCTAAAATCAAACGAAAAGTCCGTCTCACAACGAACGGCCATTAACGCTGAAAAATCCATCGACTTACTTCCATATAGGAAATTTGTATTTTTAGGAAATCGACAAGCGCATTTTATTCATTACGTCCGCACTAACACATGATTTCCATGAGCGTCAGGGGTTTAAAATACATGAAAATGAAAAATCTCATCATATAAAATGCAAATACACAAATCAAAAAGCTAAAAAACAAATACAAAAAACCGGAATAAAAATGCAAGAAAACCCCTTCGGCCTGCCTACTGGGTTTTCCATGTCGTCCTCTTTCTCAACTCCTGTGAGAGTTCCAACAACACCACGAATCTATCTGCGTTGTATTTCAAAACAGCCATTCTTCCGAACCATCGCCTGGGAATTTACGAAAACGCCATTCCCACATCATAAAGGCCTTGTTTCTTTGTAAAACTCCACTCCGACAGATCGTATTGTCTAGCCCAAAACTCTAGCCCAATTCTCCTGCAGGAGAGCGCATTCCAGTAGCAGGCGCCATTGACGGAAGAGGCAGGCAAGAATGGGAGAGAGGAATCAAAGCATTAGGTCGTTGACGACCAAGGAACGAAAGAGAGACTGAGAGCGAGAATGGGAGAGAGGGAGGAAGACCGCTTGCATCATCTGCTGTTTTTTCGTTGGGTTGCATTTTTGGATTTGTTCGTTGTTGAAAATCGTGAACCTGCAAGGACCCATGTGCAAATTTCCATCCGACGGCTCCCTCTCATCCCGCCCAATCCAACGGCAGGTTATGCATCATACAAGCAGCGGATATGATTCTTTACGGCGGACGGAGTCCGCGTTACTTCGTCCGCGCCCCGCACACGGCCCACGCGTGGCCCGCTCGCCGTTGGATTTGGCGGAGGTGACTACAGCTGTGCGATGGAGAAATTACTGTCAGCTCCATGCAACTTCCAGCAAAGGGGGAAAACTCTGTCCGAAAAATTCAAAAAACCCAACTCACAGCGCTTCCACAGCAAGGGCCTCATTCAGTTCTTCCTACGTGCCTCGACGGATTGCGGTTCTTCCACAGCTTTGACTTCCCGCGAGCTAGTTCGCCTACGATCCCCCTTCGCCATTCGCCAACCCTCTCTCTCTCTCTCTCTCCCCCTTCCGTCGACGGAACCCCACAACATTGGAGTTCTCGGCGGCCCTTTCTCTCTCCCCCTTCCATCGACAGCTCCCAATGACATCCAGATCTCCGCCGGCGGCCTCCCTCTCTCCCCCTTCTGTCAACAGCACGCCATTGTCGCCTCTCTCCTCTCCGGCCTCTCTGCGTCAGCGGAACTCCCTTCCAGATTCAAGTGAGACCCTTTCTCTCTCGAACCTCTGTGCTATATCTGTCATGTCACTAAAGTTCGAAAAAATGGGACTTGGCGTAAGGTCGTCTTCATCGGGACTTGTATGTTCCCTTTCTTTTCCAGTTGATGGAATCTGTTCCCAGTTGTCGTTACGGCAGTTGTTCGTTAGGCTCTTTCTCCCTCTCTAGCTCTTTTCTATTAAGGAAAAGACCAGCCTTTATTGGACCTTAACACTAGACCAATTATCATGCGCTTAGCATGGATCAGTCATTAACTCAAGGGAAGTTGGGCACCTGAAATCTTCTGCACCTGTATTCCGGTTTTATCTGGGTCACAAAACATGTGCTGAACCTTAAATTAGGTTGAGTCAAAAAAAAATTTAAATAAAATCTTTAATGTAACTGCCTTGCATCTTTCAAGGCCTATCTTTCTTGACAAGGGATTCCTTTTTTTACTTTTATTAATCTTTTTGTAAGTTGAAAATAAAAAAAGAGAGCTTTCACATTTTGGATCTACTTTGACAAGAAAGCTATTCTCTTTGAACTAATTCTATATGGGTTTGTCGAATGGGCATTAGACTATGTTAGCGTGTATTGAACTATTTGGCATGCGCGTATTGGACTGTTTTTATGCCAAACAATATGAACAAAATATCCAAAAAAATTAACATAAATAACATGACCTAATATACTTTAACATAAATACAATAAAAATAATAGTAATTTCAAACTATTCACCCGATGCCTACATCGAATTTGAGAAAATATGGATAAATAACAAATACATTTATATGTTCTTATGGGATTGTGAGTAGCATAGGTGAGTTTCAAAGTAGGTAGCATTATTCAAAACCGGGCACCGCAAAATTCTATATGAAATCTCAACGAAACGAACTTCCAGTAAGAAATAAACCAATCATCCATTTAATCAAACGAACATAGCAGTGCATTGATCAACATGCATTTTCTTCTTGTATCCAAAGACAATTAGTTTATTTTTATGTCATGCAAGAAAGTACAATAAAGATCTATGAGAAGAAGCTACTTTTTTCTATGGTCTCTTATGCCCTTGGCTAATACTTGAATTTATAAGCAGTTGAACAAAATAATGCTTTTAGCTTCTCATCATGACCCACTTATATTCATAATTTAGAAAGGAAGAATGCTGCATAGATATTGAATTTTCAAAACATATGCTCCAACAAATTGCTATTTGAATTTTGGTGCATAAGCATTATTGATCACTAATCTAGTTAATGTTGTTTTTTTGACGCTTCAAGATAAGCATTGAATGGATTCAAAAATACCCATTTTGGATGTAGAGGCATTGAAAACTTGTGGCTAAAGGATAAGGAGTGCTATGGAAATACATTCACAAGTTTTGACTTCCTCTAAATCACATGATAAGGAACCATTTGAAAAGACTCAAAACAAATTATGATCTTTACTAAATTGGATAAAGTACACTAGCTTTAAGAGTATATTGACAATGTCTTAGTTGAAATGTTGGACTGTTTATTTTCAGGTTGCACAAGCATGGCCCCATAGCCGGGGACTAAAATCTTCATATGATCATAGTAAAAATCCAAAGATTGTGAGAATATACAAGTTAAACATTATAAACTTTAATGGTTTGAATGGATAGCATGCTCCTATATAAATTTTAGACATTTAGTTTATTTATCTTCATTATTAAGCTACTCAGCTATTGGTTGACAATATACTTGGTTGCTTCTTAAAATTAATTGGCATTACTTAATTAATATTAGTAATTAAATACGACTTAGACATGAATATCTTTTAAAGCATTAAAGTGACGATAGGCAGCTACATCCTATTGATACCACTCATGGACCACTCAGCATGGTAACTTTATAATAGATACTAATAACAATTGTACAAATTGTCGTAGATTTACAAAAAGAACAGTTAACTAGTGTAGAATTGGTCAATGCAAATTTTGCGTAATTGCCTAATTCTCAATTATATTATTCTTGAAATTTATCCAAGATTTTATAAGTAAAACTTCATTTCAAATGAATATGAAGTAAAATTGCATTTACCGTGTTAATTTTCTGGACTATTTGATTGAATCTCATTTGGACTTCCATCTTAAAAAATTTTGAATCTCATCCAAAGCAGTTCACTTGTCTCATTGAAACTATTATTAATACAGTTGACAAATGGATGAAATCAGTTACATATCTAAATTATAATTTCAAACAATCAGCAATTCAACAGGACAACAATGAAGGAAAATTCAAAATGTCCCCCTTTAAAAATTCTCATTGACAAATGAATGAGAAGAAAATTCATTGTATATTAGAATACAATAATTTATGACATAAATTTAAAGACTAAATCTAAAACTATCATTGTTAACACCCTATACACAATGTACATGTGTCACTCAGCCATCGTGTATTTTCATGATAAAAGCCTTTAGCCACTACATGAACTGAGGCCATCCATCATCATATGATGGTGATTTTCATAATCACATAAGCCACCCATGGCTTTTAGTTCATATCCATTGCTTGAAAGTGGCTAGAGACATTTATGTGCTTCAATGTACAATAAGGCATTTCAGGAACAAACATAAATGATAAATCACAAGCAAAAGAAAAAATTATGATGCCGAGGCTCCACCCCATTTCAATTTCAACATATAGAACATCAATTGTCAACAAATGCATTAATGCCTAGATATAAAAGATGATTAACAAAGAATAGAAAAAACAAATCGAAAATCCTCTGTTAGCATGAAAAAATCCAATAAAAAGAAAAGAACCCAAGGCGAAAATGAAAATCCATCTTTAGCTAATCTAGACAATGCATCAATGATGGATAAGGGAAAAATTCATAATCGAAACAGAAAAAAATGAACCAAAGGACAATGCATCATAATAAAAACACATGCTATTTGTGTTCGGCAATCAAAGCGCTGACCTGCTTTGATTTCCATCATCCTCGGATGATGGTTCGAACAGAGACGCCGAGCCGGCAGGAAAGGGAGATGGGACTACAAGAGAAACCCTACTTGAAGAGGAGAATGCTGCGAGCACCAATCAAAGAAAAATACCCCATTTAATCGCAAGTGCCGGCAGGAGAGGGAGACGGGCAGGGAGAAAACCCTAGCTGAAGAGGAGAGGTCGCGTGTCGCGACTGTCGAACGAGGTAAACGAAAAGGAGAAGGTCGCAAGTGCTAGCAGGAGAGGGAGACGGGCAGCGAGAGAAACCCTAGCTGAAGATGAGAGGTCGCATATCGCGACTGCTGAACGAGATAAATGCAGAGGAGACGTGAGTACCGAGTGCCGAGTGCTGGTCAATGCCTGTCTCAAATTTCTAGTTACCAAAAATGCCCCATTCAATCTTAGTCATCAACGCAAAATGGATGACAGATATGCTGCTTTCCCTAGGAAAAACATGGGAAGCGCTTCCCATGGGTTAGGCCTCATAAAAATAATCCTCGTTGATGCTTTTCGAAAACCCAAATCACAACAAGCCCTCAACCGGCTCTCCATTTCCCCCCTTTTCGATTTCAAATAATATATCATCTTCCTCCATATCTAGCTACTGCCTCCAGCATTGGCGATCATCTCCTTTTCCATCTACCCAGCAATAGCAGCAGGTTGCGTCTTCTTCGTTCTGTAGCCTCACTAGATTGGCAACACTTGTAAGCATTGTTGACTGAGCTCATCTTCATCAATCCACCTCCAACTATTCAGCAATCGAGCTTCAAAAAATGTGGTTGTCAATACACAGGTTGATTGATGTTTTTTTTTTCAAATTTTTTTGCTTAAAAAAATCTAGTCATCAACACATAGGTTGGTTGATGTTTTTCCCCCTCCGTCCTGAAACATTGCTTGCTAGCTCTATTTGAAGTTTCATCCCTTGCTTATTTTGGATTTGATCTTTGAATTGTGCACATCCCCTTTTTTATTTCTACTTTCATTCCCTATATATATGTGTGTGGAATTTGACTTGAAGGTGAAGCTGTGAGTCCATTGCTACTATTATTTATTATTAATTGAAATTTTTTTTTTCCATTGTTGGCAAAATGTGAAGGTGCCGATTAGAGCTTAGCTTGATCACCTTGGATGGCCCAAATTAATCAACAAAATAAAAAGGGAAATTCAAGGAAATAGAATTCCATATAAAACAAAAAAGAATGAATAGAGTGTAAAATTTAATTCCATCCAGTGGGATTTTTGGTACGAAAGTTACAACTTAAAAATTGAAAAGAGTGTGCATACCTGCAAAACTGTCCAACAAAATTCCCCTAATTTTTCAAATATGAAAAATCACAACCCTGTTAACACAGTGAAATTTAAAAAAATTCAAATATAATTCAATCAATAAAACACATACAAATAAGATAAATTGTTAATATGATAGCAAGAAAATTTTGAAACTAATCATCTTTGCATTTTTCATTGTTTTTTGCATATAAATTTTTTGAGCTTTTATCTTATCAATTCATTGTGTATTTTTGCACAAATTAGTACTATACCGGTTCAATCCACTTTTTTAAAATGGTTGAACCAGAACCAATCCCTTGACCGGTTCATTAGCCGATTCGGTTATGACAACATTGTATAGAATACAATCAAGTATGTTATTATTATCAATTTGGGAAAGTTTTGAAGTGAAAAGATGGGTACTTTGATAATTTATAATAACTTAGGTGTGAAATTGCAAATTTCAGCAATTTATGTTTATAAAATCAATGAGAAGAAAAGGAGCAAGTAGCAAAAAATTCAAAAAAATCAACATGTATAAGCCAGTGATGTACACATGATTAAGGTCAACCATTTTCTATCTAGAAGGCTACACTTGCCATGTTAATAACCATGTAATTAAATAATTAATTAAGATAAAATTTTAATATAATTGAAGTGGTTGGTTGAGGTGGCCAGTTGCTGGAAATTTTTAGAGCATATAAGTAAGGAGAGTTGGCCATTTTAGATCAAAGTAGACAAAGAGGGGTGAGAGGAGTTTTTGATCAAGTGATCCTAGCCATTAATTATCAACATCCAAGTTAGTATCTATTTATTTTCATATTTATTTATTAAATTCAGCAAGGATCAAGGGTGAGGATTAATCTACACCATTGAATTTGGGAGATAAAATTTCAAATTTGAGTAATGTAGCTTATGGCCCATAAATATCAGATTTATCAATCCTAATTATGCTTAGTTTAAATTTAATGATAGAGAATTTTGATGCTAGGGGATGGGCTATGATTAGGGACTATTATTTGAAGAAAATTTTGCTCAAAATTTTGATCAAAGTGGGTCCAAATAGATCATATACATTAGACAGGAAGGAAATGATCTCAACCATTAAATCCAAGATTCTATGTATAATCTGAATGATCCAAACTGTTAGATGTGTATAAAATTTATTTTTACATAAAGATATAATATTATATCATTTGCGGACACCTTGATGAATCATTTGAATTGAAAATGTAATACGCAGACCCAACTAAGGTTTATATATATGCAATTGGCATATAAAAATGGATCATATATAATTTAGATGAATTATGAATAATTTTCTTGGCAATATTGATGAATTATTGCAATTAGAGCTAATGATTATGAATAATGGTTATAAGCCGATACGGGTCAATCTAATTAAAAAGACTTAATGAGGATTAGGAAATGTGAATATATTGAGGATAATTACCTCATATATTATGGTTTTACTAATGGAGATTATGATAATAATTATGAATTTAAGGTAGCAAATACTAGAAAATTCATAACTCGACGCCGATAAGCACATAATTTTGTACTTAATCTTATGAAAATAATGGATTATGAAAATATTGATGAAATTAGGTGAAAATTCGATCATCACCATTGAAATCCAAAGACGATTTCAAATTATCATAACTTGAGCTAGAAAAGTCGGATTGAGACGAAATTTGAAATGAACGGTTAAAATTATGAGATCAATGCAATGAGAGGCTTGGATTAAGCTAAGTATGATGGGATCATGGTTGCACAGAAAAGGAGTGTATACCTTTGACTTTTGTGCACCATAAAGTAGCTCTCATTTATGTTAAAGTTAAAGTGATTAATTAAATAATTAATTATATAAATGAGGTGTCAAAAGGAGATAATTACACATGAATTTTATGAATTACTTAAAATGACAAAATTCTTGATAAAATCAAGTGATTAATGATATGATTTAATGGCTAATGGGCTAGCTCAAAGGAGCTTGAAGTAGGTGGCATGGAGTGGACGACTATGAGCTCTAAAAGTGGATTTTTTAATTATTTTTAATTATACAATCCAGCCTAAGTCAACAAGAGAATCAAGGTAAATAAACGAGCATTTAAAATGGGTAGAAAATTGGAACCAAAAATGTCAAAATCAAGGCATAAGTGGACCTCCATCAAATGGACAACAACATGGAGGCAAGGAGACGTGCACAATCAAGTTGTTTTTTGGGATTTTTAATGATTTTTTAAAAAGCTAAATGGACAGCTAAGAAAGATAATTACTATGGTAATTAATTGTCCATTAATTAAAGCTACAATTTTGTGAAAAAATTGCAAAAAGGGTAGCCACATATGGACGTGATTACATGGACAGCAAGTGGAGCTTGAAAAGGGTGGACGACTAAGGCCATTATCTGATTTTTTATGGAATTTTTTAATATGGTAAGTGGACCCCTAAGTAGGCTATTAGCTAAGGTAATTAAATACCCATTAATTAAAGTGAATTAGGTGTAGAAAAAATGCAAAAGCTGCTAGTGAAATGGACATTGAAGTATGGACAGATTTCTGGTCCCATAATAATATTAATTTTAATGGATTTTATTTAGATAATTATTAAATTTACTTTGACCATAATTTGTCATGTCATCAAAAAGGGAATAAATATGCTTTAATTAGCTGCCACAAAGCTGGAAAATCCAGCTTATATTAAGGGGTGCACGTCAATAGCATATGAGGTTAGAGAGAGAAAATATTCCTAAGTAGCAAAGCTCCTAACTCCAGCTATGCATGACCCCATATTCCAGCAAAAAGGAAAGCAAGAAAAAAAGGAGAAAACAAGAAGGAAAAAGGGGAAAAAATAAGAATGATTCAAGCTAGCAAAGTGGAGTTCAAGTATGACTCAATTCATGTAAGTATACCTTATGTATTGAGTTCTTTAATTCTATGTTGTTCACCTCAACTTATGAGTCATGAATTTGATTCATATTGAACCCTTAAAGTATAATTCATGATGCTCTTGATTAGGGCATTGATTAAGGATTAAATGAAAAGAATGAAAGCATGGGTTCAAGAGAATGAAAATGATGATTAGGGTTGAAAATGGATTGATTAACCTGATTGAAACTTTCTTAAACCCCCATATGATGTTGCTGTTTTAATGTGTTATTATGATTACATGATGATTCATGATTTGATTGAATTATATATGTTGATTTGGGCATAAATTATGAATTGCAGACAAGGATATGAATTAGGGTTACACATATGACCTGATTTTCATTATTTATGTTAAAAAGGATATATGAATTAGCCTAAATGATTTATGGAAGATTAAGGAGATAAAATACCCTAGATTTAGAGTACTTTGGACATTCAAAATGGGTTAGAAAAGATTATCCTAAATCTGATTTTTAGGGGCATACATGTGGACGTCCAAAATGGTGCAAGAAGGATATCGAAAATATGTATGGAAGTTGCTGCTATGCAAGCAAAAGAATTTTTAATTTTAAGTATGTTTTAATACTCTAAATTTTGATTAAGAAAAGCATGATTAATTACTAGAATATATGGATTAGAAAACTGTTTTGATTTAAGTATCAAAAGAGGCGTCGAAATGATAAAAATGGGTTCTAATGTTGCTGTTTTACAACCCTATGATGAATGGATTAAAATTTTGAAATTAAATCCTATATTATGTGATAATTAAGGGGTTTAATCATGCTGATTAAGGACACAAGTTGCTGTATTGAAAGATTTTAAGAAACACATGATTTATGTGTTGTGAAATAGACATGTATGGAGAGATATGCATAAGAAAATGATAAATGGTTTATGTGAATTTTTAAAATGAAAAAATGCATGAAAACATGATAAAAACATGGATTAAGTTACTGTTTTAGTAAATAATAATAATCTCAAATTTTGAGATTATTATACGACACCTAAGTTATTAACTAAGTGCTTAAAATGAGCACCGTTATATGAAAAGTGGAAAATATCTTTAAAATAATAAATGGAGGTAATGAACCTCCAAATAATTATTGAATGAATGGTTATTTTATGTATGTAAGTTTACCCCACATAACGGTATTAAAAATGAATGAATGGATGATTTGATATGTATAGGCTATGTTGATACGTATGAATACCCGACTTGAAAAGAAAGTGGGTTAGCTAGTATAATGCAAATCCAAATGGATTTATATAGGTTGGAAAATCCTAAAGGATATAAGCACTTAAAGATAATGTGAATAAATGAAATGTTATTTTCATTTATCTAGGTAAAGGCAAGAAAAATAATGAAAGAAAAGGATTATGACGATCTTAGGTAAGCAAACGAACTTTCCAAATCATTTATTTCTCCCCATGTGTTGAAATGATTTATGATGTTATGTTGACATTTTTATAATTATATTTTAACGAATGGGCAAGCATAAGTTTTGGAAATTGATGACTTCAATAAAAAGCCACAAGTTTTGAAAATGATAGCTTTAATGAAAAGTCGTAAGTTTTGAAAAAGGATAGCTTAAGGAAAAGCCTCAAGGTTTGCCTAATGGGAAGCAAGCAACACTTTTTTTAAGATAAGAATTTTATCACAAGTGTTGCCAAAGATTGGCAATGCTTTATGTTAATGGAATTGAGAAATTTGCTTAAGAGTAAACAAGTTCTCCATAATGATAATTTTAAAGGGTTTTTATGTTTTATGTCGATGTTTTTAAGGAATTTGCTTTTAAGTAAGCAAGTTCTTTATGATATTATTTCAAAAGTATTTTATAAGAAAAAGGAAATTTTACCCTTTTTCACAAAGCATTGTTTGTAAATAAGTTTTGAATTTATACTTATGATATTTTATGATAAACAATTATGTTTATGAAAGAAAATGACAGTGGGATTTGATTTATGGAAAAAGATTGATTTTTCTATGTCAAGATATTTAAATATAAAAAATGATTCGGACATAGTCTATATGTTTTGAAATGATTTTCGAAAAGCTTTTATTTCCTTTAGATAAGGAAATATGTTGAAAATGTCTTGAATAATGTTTATACGAATGTTGTTGAATGAGATTTAAAAATGACCAACCTAATAAGATGATTTCATAAAATGGTTTAATTTTGGGTTGCTAAAATGACATAAAAAAGACTATACAAGCCCCTCTCTATGTTAAAAATGATAACATAGACATGTGGACAATAATTTGATTTTAAGGTGGTTGAGAAGGGGATGGTATAATTACATAATTTTTGTGAGCAAAATGCCATAAAATGGAAACCAAGAAAATATTAGAAAAATACATAGTTTATTTTTGAAAATCCATGGTTTATTTTTGAAAATCCAAAAATTTTGAAGTTCTTTTATAAGGGTTTTAAGATGTATTGTTTCTCAAACATTTCAAATGTTTATCAAAATATATTATTCAAAATGTTTCTAAAAGAATTTAAGGAAGGTCATCTTAAAACTAGATTTCAAATGACAACTTGTTTAAAGTGGGTGCACTCGCTTTACAAGTTGACACGGACTGCAGTCTGTGATGCGTTTTTTTAAATGATTTTTAAAAAAATACAGACCTCGGTTTATGATGATTTTCAAGAATGGATGCGGACTACTGTATGTGATCCCGGTTTAAAAGGACATGGGCTGCGGTCTGTGATACTTTAAACCAAACAGATTGCAGTCTGTGATAAGGATGTGTGGTGCACCTATACAAGGAATAGGTCAGTTGTAGAGCACGGTCGGAGATGGACTGGAGCCCACTCTACATATGGTCAAGTCACTAAAGGATGATAGGAGGTCAGTAGCGCCTTCCCTGAGATGGGAGAAGGATGAAAGAACAGCCGCCTAATTAGTGTGCTATGAAGGATGGATTCTCTTCCAAATGGTAGAATGATCACTTGCTAAGTGTCACTACTAGAGGGGAGAAATGCATTTGCATATGTTTTGCTTTTAAAAAACCCAAAAATTGGGACATAAAAGTATATTTTTATGAAAAGTTATCCTAAATGGATTTTATGAAATGATTACCCTAAAAAGGGATGTTTCATACAAAAGTGTAAATAATAAAGATAAAAAAATATTTTCTATGCAAATGCTTTTATGAAAATGGATTATATGTTTTATGTCTTGTTTGCTATAAACAAGCCCCAAGATGGGAATTATAAAAAGTATTTATGTCAAACGTGGTTATGGACATAAGAATGTCCATTTCTAAAGTGCCTAAGTGACAAGTGTTTATAGACACGAAAATGTGCAATGCCAAAGGATTTAAATGAAAAGTGTTTTAGGACATATGAATGTCCATTGCTAAAGAAAGTTATAACAAAAATGTTTTAGGACATCAGATGTCCCTCGGCTAAAAGAGTCTATGCTGAAAAAGGTTTTTGGACATAAAAATATCCCTTGCCGAAAAAGGCTTATGTGAATGATGTTTTAGGACATGAGAATATCCTTCTCTAAAAAGGATATATGAGAAAAATGTTTTGAACGTAAAATGTCCACTAGCAAAAGATAGTTTTACGTAAATGTCTTTGAACATTAAAAATGTTCATACAAGACCAAAGAAAATTAATTAAGAGAGTAAAACATATATGTTTTGCCTTAACAAGCCCAGACGTGACTTATAAATGATTTTTAAGAATGAATGTTTCATGAAAAAGTTCAAGGACATAAAATTGTCCTTATGAATAAAGGATTTTATGACAATGTTTCAGGACATATAATGTCCTCAGGTGAAAAGGTATTCAAGATGTCTAAGAAAAACGTTTTAAAGGAAGTCTTGCCCTAAAAAATAAAATGCTTGCTTACTGAGTTATCACTCGCGTTTTGTTTTCCCAAACCTTAGACAGTTACCGAAAAACTTAGGAGGATGCAAATTTAAGCAATAAAGGAAAGGTACGTGATGGTAGTCATGATGTATGGATAACATGGTTTAATGTTCTAAGGTATGTTGATGTATATATGGACTTATTTAGAATTCTAAGTCCTATGTCATTCAATGATTGAATGTATGTATGTAAAGATGTAAAATATTATGATTAAGTTAAGAAGACTTTCATTGTAGAAAAGCATGTTGAGATGCTATGAAATGAAATATGAAATTTATTACAGGTTTATTGTCGCTTGTATGATGAATGATGTGGAATATAAAGATATAAATGATGATGGAAAAAAAAATTTGGACAAGATCCAATTAAGAACCCGCCGCGTGATGAGGGCAATAATCCTGATTCATATTTACTAATCAGTAAGATCTTGAGATAAAGATGTGACGTCTCGGTTTGGGGCGCGACAGAAAATTTGCAAATTTGTCTTAATAATCTTTGTATTAGAGGAAAGTGTAACTAGTTGATCTAAATTATTAGAAGTTTAATTTAAAATATAATTTCATGATCTAAATCGTTGGATCAAGAATAAACAAATTATTTTCTATAATATATGTGTCAAAACTATGATTAGAGTGTGATTAGTGTTTTAAAAATATATATATAACTGTTTATAACTTAATTTATACCACCCATCTAATAAATCTAGAATTGAAATGAAAAATATATAAAAAATAGCAAATGAATGAGTTTTGATATGAAAAATTTTGGAATACCTCATGATATTATCTTTAAGGAATGACGAAATTTTCATCTCCAAATATTTAGCAAATTGTAAATTAAAAATAGTAGAATATTAGCCTCAACTGGGCAAAACGACAATTAGAAGTAGCTATATTAAATGATTTTTAATAATTTTTATATAAAAAATTTTGGTCTCAAAATTTTATATGATATAAAATACATTCTGAATATCACTCGTAAAAAATAAAATAAAAATTTAAATGATATAAATATGGGAAAATTTTAACGGGATTTGAACCATCCGTAAACTCATACCTCTTTTCAGCAGAATAAAAATACATAAATAAATATAAATAATTAATATTTTATCGTAAAAATATTTATTTTGATTAATTCATTTATTTATTAATGTATGATAAAAATTCGAAACTTAAAAACCTAGATTTTATTTTAAACAAAAATTAAGAAAATTCAATATATTTGATTTCAGCAGATATATGCAAATTGAGGAATAATCAAAATGAAATTTTAAACTTAATTAATTTGTTTGGCCATTGTGATTGGATAATATATATTATAACTTGGTCCATGAGACTAGTGGCCATCAATATAAAGGTTGAAACCAAAGCCGTTCACCTAGTATGGTGCAGCATGACTGCGGTTATGTGGAGAGCGTAATATGAAATCAGTTACACCTCTGGTTTGGATAAAGGTGTTTTCTGATCTATCCGTATTATGCAAGGTTGGCCACTCGTGCTGGGATGCAATGATCGCAACCTAGGTTATATAGCATGTTGGATTACAGGGACATTACAATGTGGTTCATGGATGTATAACCTATTGAGGTCTTATTAATGTGTTTGAGAATTGTAAATATATATATTTTATTTCCATTTAGATGCAAATGATGGAAATAATTGTAGTTTAATTTTTTTTTGCTGTCATATGTCTAATTGATGAATTAGTCATAGATATCTAGAGTTCCCACATGTGGATTTTCATATACAGGTGGTCCTTTGCTTTCGAAATTATAGCAAATTCTGGGGAGAGGTTGTCGGATCTCTGCCTCAACGACCGCCGATTTGAGGCTTAGGTCGATAGGGCCCTACACGTAATTATATATTTTAAGAAAAGACTTATAAGATTCTCAAATCCATTTCAGTAAATCCCTAAATGAGTATGTCAATTACGTAAGTGGGAATTTATTAGCTTAGTTGTTGAAGAACAAATGAGAATTTCAAGTTTTGTAATTCATCCACTTTTTTCCAAACTTTATAGATTTACGAAATTGGAAATGTTGAACAAATCTATATTAAATAAAGAACTCGAATATATGCTTGTTTAAAAAATTGAAGCTCGTTTGCTTAGTTTTCACAATTGCCGAAACTTAAGAGAAGGGTGAAAATGGAGGAAAGAGAGAACTATTGTGATTTTGACTTTTTGAATGAAATTTTATAAAATCCCCCATGAATTTGTGATTTTGCAAAAATGTACCTATTTTGAAAGAAATTACAAAAAGCCTAAACTTGTTAGAAAATTTACGAGAGATATTTCTAAAAAAAAGTATTATAGAATACCATGCTGACTTGTTGAGAAATTTTAAAAGAAAAGTTTCAAAAACATTGTAGAAATTCCCCTGAAGGAAGAAATATTTTACAAAAATACCTTATATTGGCTAGAAATTCACAAAAATAGCTTATGACAAATATTTTACATAAGAAATCTTAGACCAAGTAATGGAGAATATTGCTGGTAGTCAACATTGGCAACACATGGTGGCCTATGAGCCGTTAAAAGTGTTTTTGACACGGATTTTGATTTCAACATCCTATTTTGATGATCAAATTATCGATTTCTACATTTTTGGATGTTTTGAATTCATTAGATCAGTTGGGTTATCTATAAACGATTTTTATTAAAATTTATTGATGGGCAAATTTTTAATGATGGAGATTTCACTTGATATGGCTTATTAAGATGATAATAGAGATTTTTAAATATTAAGCTTGTCATTTAATGCTTGATCCTATTGAGATAAATTTTCAATGTTGATATAAGTGAAATAAACGATTAATTTTATAGATTTTTACCTCTTTAGGCAAGTAAAGAAAAGATTTATGAGATCTCAAGTCGATAGATTAGCATGAAATATGGGGTAAATAGAAATTTTTTTGATTTGCAAGTAGGATCTTTTTTGATTTGTAAGTAAGAGTTTTTAAGTTGAATTTTAATATTTTCTATTTTTCCTGTGTATATGATGGGTCGTGCTAATGTATTTTGATGTGAATTTGATGGATTCTACTTTAGTGGATTTTATATGGTATTTATTTGCAAAGTAGTTTCAATTTATAATTATGAATTGTATCTGAGAAAGCATGATTTAGCATGTCATAAGCATAATATTTGAATTCATGGGCTTGACATAAGAGAGATGACTTAAAGTTAAAGTTATGATTAAGAGCTTAATGGATGCTTGAGTTCCGTGAGCCATTGAGTTGAAAGAGAAAGTGAAGTTAAATGATTAAATGCATAAGTATGAACATTTACATTGACGTACGAGCATAAGCATTGGCATGTTAAATATTCGTAAAAGTTTCAATTTTTCAACTGAATGTTTTTTAGTTGATTTTTAGTATTCAACAGTTTTTATTTGTTATCTTACTTACTGAGTTTGCACAAACTCACCATATCTTATTATATTTTTAGATGATAGGCATGCTTGCAAAGACCAATATGGGGTTTATGCATCAGATGAGGCTAGGACTTGATGAATTCAGATTTAGAACGATTTATTTTGAGATTGATGTAAGGAGGGCATAGTGTATATATATTTATGAATTTGAGCATTTGGAAATAACTTTGCTTGGATTTGATGAGACATCAAGTTTATAGTGACACATGATATATTTTATTAGATTATGATTTAGTTAGTGCATTTATGTGTTCTCCTTGTTATCATCAATCCTGTAGTATAGCAGTAGCAGCTGCTGATTGAGTCGACAGGGCATTATAGGTGGGGCCTGAATATTTATCAAAAATAAAAATATATTTTCTAGCCAGCTACACGTGATCGAGATAGTTTATTATTATATAATTTTTAAATGAAGTTCACGAGTCGAAGTGGCAAGTTGTGAATCATTCATCATTTGCTACAGGATGAAAACATTTTTTTATTATTTTGAAATTTTTTATATGCAATTGTTAATATAAGAAAATTTAATATATAAACCAAATTTTATCGATTTTAAAAATTTTCATATATTTATTTTATATCTAGCCTCCAAGCACCATTTGAAAAATGAAATCTTATAATTTGTATGGAAATTATTTAAACGACTAAAATATTCCTGTGTTTTAAAATGTAAAATAAATACGCACATTTTTAAAATTGATAAAACTTGTTCTGTACATTAAGTAAACCTACATTAATGATTGCATAAAAAATTTTCAAAAAATAAAAATAGGGAAAATGATCTGGCCTCCAAGCTGAGTCGTTTGAAAAACTGAAATCCTATAATTTGCATGGAATTTATTTAAAATGACTAAAATATTCATGTGTTTAAAAATAAAAAATGCACAAATTTCTAAAATTGATAAAACTTGTTCTATATCTTAAATCCACTTATATTAATAATTGTATAAAAACTTTTAAATAAAAATAGCGCAAAGTTCTGACCTAAAATCTTGTAAATTTTTTATGGAAATTGGTTAAATGACTAAAAAATCTCGGTGTTTAAAACATAAAATAAATATACAAATTTTTAAAATTGATAAAACTTATTATATATATTAAATACACTTATATTGACAATTGTATAAAAAAAATTAAAAATAAAAAACAGCCCAAATGTTTAGGTCTCCAAGTTGTGCCATTTGAAAAACTAAATCCTGTAATCTGTATATATGTTTTGTGCATTTAGAAAATAAACTTTCTAATTGTCGCTAATAGAGCTTGCTTGAGAACATTACTTGGACCTTAAAATGGGAAAAAAATTGAGAATTATTTTTTTAGAAATTAGTCGGAATGATTGGTTATATTGTAAAAAAATAAATCTTATAGCACAAAAAGAAATGTAAAGTCGAAAATTTCAGAAGAGCTTTGCAAAAATAAAAAATTATAGGCTTTGGTTTTCGAATTTTCCATATGTTTAAAGGTTAGAGGATGTACATTGGCGGCTATCAAAAATATATATGCACAAATCTAAAATAGGCACTATATATACATGGATCTTCATGCACCATTAGAGTACCACAACAAATGATCTTCTTTGTTTTTATTGTTCTGTCTACAAAATAACTATATTAGGATATCCCTAATTTTTGTTACAAGCCAATCATGCTTAATATACGTTACATTTTGATAATAACTAACTTTTATCAGCACACACTAATGCTCAGGAAGACAATACTCCGCTGACCTGCCTGTGCCTTTGTTGGGCAAATAATCCTTTTTTATTGTTTTGTCTACAAAATAACTATATTAGGATATCCCTAATTTTTGTTACAAGTCAATCATGCTTAAAATACCTTACGTTTTGATAATAACTAACTTTTATCAGCACACACTAATGCTCAGGAAAACAGAACTCCGTTGATCAGACTATGCCTATGTTAGACAAGTAATCCACTTTCTTTATGATAAAATTGAAATTTTCTTTTATCATAAACGTCTAATCCACTTTCCAACAGTGACCAGTAGACAATTCCAAAGATTGAATCATTTACTTTTAATTAAAGAATGCATGTCTAAATAATACATTTTATAAGGAAGATGGATTTTTTTAGGCATTAGGTGATTGAAGATGGCACAATTAGGAACCAATAATATTTTAAGCTGGTACAATCAATATTTTTACTTTTTAATAAGTATGTTTTGCTAAGTGTATTTAATCCATATATTAAGTGTTGTCATTTTACAATACTCTTATATATTTATTTTTTATTTTTAAAAATATTAGTTTCAAGGGCAAGTCATTTTTTACCTCTTAAAATTTTTATTTTTAAAATAAAAATAAAAATGTAAACGTATTATAAAATGAAAAAACCTAATATATGTATATGTGGATTAAGTACCTTAGTAAAAACATATTTATAAAGAAAACTTTAAAATACTAATTATATAAAAAATAAATTTTGTATTTCAACTTAAAATACAAGTAAGCTACTAGTTTACGCGGTTTATTTTACATCTCCGGTTACGGCGGTTGTTTTGCTGGAATCAGTCCCTCCTAAAAGTTGTGAACATTCACCTGGGTAAGGCCTACAAACTTATAAAAATAATAATAATAAATATGCAAGGGGTATCACATATAATCAATGCCCATAGATAAAAATACAAATATCTGTTAACGTGTTCATTAATGTGTAGTGTCTTCATTAGTAGTTTTTTCCTGACTCCAATTTGGAAATTACATTTTTTAGAGTTCAATTGTCTGAAAGTATAATTTTTCAATTACCAGAAAGCTCTCCAACCTTTCTAACCTGGATTCAATACCTAAGCTTACTACCAATATGGTCAACCAAACTATGCCCCACGCATATGGGAATAAAAGCTTAGAAAAGTAGAAAAGTAAAAATAAAAGTTGTGTTTATGAAATGATAAAACTTTTGTTGAAAAAGTTTGTGTAAAATTTTTTTAAATGAAAGAATATAATATGATATAATTGAGGTAATAAACAATAAAGTTAAAGTAGATAAGTTAATTATATAGACAATTGTGTAAAAATAGTTGAAAAGTAGAGTAATTTGTGCAGAAATATATGAAAAATAATTTAAAAAATAAGATAATTACAGCGAGTGAAAGTTTTAGATAAAAAGAATTTTAAGCAAAAAATATTAAGTTTTAACAAACGCAGCTGAAGTATAATAGGAGTGATAATTAGAACTAAAGAAAATAAAATTAAAATACACCGAAGAGTTATATATTATGTGAAAAGATATAAAAAATAACGGAAAAACAGAATAATTTTACATAAAAGTATGTTAGATTATCTTTAAAATAAAATACGTGGAAATGGAGGAAATTTTTGTTTCCGTTTTCCGTGCCAAGCGCACACGTTGAATGGGTGGAAAGTAGGGTAATCATAGACTGAGCATGAAACCCAAAAAGGTGGTCCCCACTAAACATGTTCCTTTTCAAAATGACGGCTAGCCATGCTCACAATTCAAAAGCGCGTGGCACTGAGTCAATGCAACTGTTGCTTCCTTTCCAAAATGACGGCTAGCCGTGCTCACAATTCTAAAGCACACGGCACTAAGTCAATCCAACTGACCAACCGAGGCTAGCTCGGTTGGTGGCCGACTGCGGCGCAGAAACGCGTGCGCGCAGTCGGTCGAGAGTTCGAATCCGCGGACGTGCGGATTTCGATAAATATATGCGTGGGAGCAAGTAGGTCTTCCGAATGGATGTAGTGTGGGAGCGGGTGGTCTCCCAGGTGGTTGTTTGGAAGCTGTGAATATATGCGTGGGAGCAAGTAGGTCTCCCGGATGGATGTAGTGTGGGAGCGGGTGGTCTCCCAGGTGGTTGTTTGGAAGCTGTGTCTTCCTTATTCTTTCGTGGAGCTGTGTCTCCAGACTTCTTTGGGAAAGATGTATCCCTTATATTTGTAAGAATGTCTCAGATCTTCAGGTATGATATGTGTTGAGATATGTACTTGTACCAATCAAAAAAAAAAAAAAAAAAAAAAAGTCAATCCAACTGTTGCTTGAAGTCCTCTTTTAATTTAGATCTAGATCTGTGATCAGGTAATCAAGCACTAAATATTGGTTCATGATTCTTTAAAATCATATACATTCGTTCTCATTTTGCTTTTTTTTCTTGCTAATATCAATATTTTTTTGAAAATATTGGCTATGTTGATATTAATATCAATTAGTTCATTCTTAATTAGGTAAGCAACTTGGTACGGGTCGATCCGAACCCGCCCGACTCGATCCGTTTTCAAAATTAAATTTGGGTTTAGTTTTTTTAAAAGCTTTAAATTAGACCCGAGAAAACTCAAAACCAATACTGAGTTTACATCAACCCGGTACCAAAATCCAACCCCGCCTAAACTTAATATTCTCTCTAATTTATTAAAATATTTATATTTATTTATGTATTAAGTATTTTAATTATAATTGCAATAAAAGTTATTTCATATAATCACAACTTAGTTAAACTATAAGATATTTATTCTAAAACTTAAATTATATGCATTTGTCTATTAAAGCTGAAATATAATACATTTACATTAGCTTTATTTGTAAATAATTATAAATATATCAACTCTTTAAATTTATTACATATATATTAATTTACTATGTTAAATATAAGTTTCACTTTTATTAAACTTTAGATAATAATTTCATGTAATTTTAATTATTTTTCTTACCTTTATTTTTTTAATAACATTACCTTTATTGATATATATAAATTCATTACGTTCATTATATTTAAAATTATCTTTTAATTAAAAGACTAACTTTCATCAAAATTAAATATATTATAGGTCATATAAATATATTCTCATATAACTATTTATGTGCTAATGGAATAATGTTTTAAAAAATTATTATCTCTATCAGTAATTTCAACTTCTATTGGTTTGAAAAAACTCTAATTTTAACCGGAAACAAAGACCAAAATCGCTGACAACCGGACCCAAATCCGGATTTTAATGTTAAGGTTTGAATTTGAGTTCACATAAACGCGGTAAGTTTAGAGTTTGGGTTCACCCAAATCCGGCCCATATTCTCAATCCAGCGTGAGCTTAGTATAAATGGGAGTTTGAGAATTTCGATTTCTTTCATCCTCAAAACACTTTCTTTGTCTCAATATTTTTTTGAAAATATTGGCTATGTTGATATTAATATCAATTAGTTCATTCTCAATCCAGTGCGAGAGTAGTATAAATGGAGGCTGGGGTTTTCGATTTCTTTCATCCTCAAAACACCTTCTTTGTCTCAATTCCCTCCACTCTCAAATCCCAATGAAGAAATTCTGTTCTTCTCATCATCGTTTCCTTGTCTTCTTCTCTCACCTTTACATCCTCACCATATTCCTCCCAATATTTGTTTCGTGTCGATGCCCGGATTACAAGAAAACTGCTCTCCTCAGCATCTTCTCCAACCGTTCTGCACTCCCGTCATGGACTGATGACGGCACCTCCTCCTCCGACTGCTGCCAATGGGAGGGGATCACGTGCGACCGCCTCTCTAGTCACGTGATCGGACTGGACGTCACCAACCGTTCCATCTTCGCATCGATTAATTCTACGGCATTGAGCAGCCTCCACAGCCTCCGTTTTCTGAACCTCTCTTACAATGACTTCAATGCTTCCGTCATCCCTTCCAACCTCGAGTCTCTCTCCAGTCTCACCCACCTCAACCTCTCTCATTCCCACTTCATCGGCCAAATTCCAGCTGCAATCTCTCGCATGACCAATCTCGTTGTCCTGGACCTCTCCACTTCCCTCGTCATCCACAACTTGCCATATGATGTTGATGTCCTTTTTAACGCATCCTCCTATCCAAATGACTATCTAAAGCTAGAAGATCTAGTTCTGCTTCAGAACCTATCGAGACTCACAAAACTCCATCTTCATGGCGTCGACATCTCCTCTCGAGTGCCCCAGTTTCTGTCTAATTTAACTCGCTTGACTTCTCTTAACCTTAATCAATGCAATTTAGTTGGTGAAATTCCTGCAGCCATATTTACAATACCCAGATTAGAGATACTAGATATGTCTCGCAATTTGCAGCTGAGTGGTTCTTTTCCCAACTTCCCCAGAGAAAATGCTCTACGAATCCTAAAACTGTCTTACACGGGATTTTCGGGTTCACTTCCGAATTCTTTCTATAATCTCAGTCACTTGGCCCAATTGTCTCTTGGCTATTGTAAATTCTCCGGACAAATACCCCCTTCTTTGTTCAAACTTCCAAGACTAGCTGTGTTGACCCTACGCCATAATAATTTCAGCGGGTGGATTCCTCCACTGGATTCTCTCCCATCTCTTAAGATATTGCGGCTCAACAACAATCAACTTGAAGGTGAGCTACATGATCTCGCTAATGCTTCATCGACACTGGAGATCATCGATTTGAGGAATAATAAACTACAAGGGGAAATACCAATTTCATTTTTTGGCTTTAGACGGCTCCAGCGACTTCGTCTCTCATTCAACAGCTTTAATGGCTCCGTTGATTTTGCCATGCTTCCGCCCAATGACGGTCTCTGGGATCTTGATCTTTCGCACAACAATTTGGTGGTCAATGCTAATTATGTGGACACTTCTCCCTTTCTACGGTTACAATATTTGCGATTGAAGTCTTGTAACCTAAAACAATTCCCGCATTTCTTAAGAACTCAATTGGAAATGGTGCATCTAGAACTTTCTGACAATGAAATTGCAGGGGAAATACCAAATTGGCTGTGGACGACAGGAAACCTGGACTATTTGAACCTTTCTGGAAATTCACTGACAGGTCTTCAACCGCCTTACAACCTATTATCCAATAGTTCTGTGAAAGTTCTCGACCTTCATTCTAATCAACTGCAAGGTGAGCTTCCACTTCCTCCAAGCAACATTAAATTGCTTGATTTCTCCAAAAATAATTTCGCATCCACTCTCTCTTTCGAATTTGGTTCCAAACTTGCTTATGCTCGATTCTTCTCAATCTCCGGTAACAACATTAGTGGGCAGATCCCCTCATCCATCTGCAACAGCTCTTTGACAATACTTGATCTTTCTGACAATAGTTTGAGCGGGTCAATTCCAAATTGTTTCAGCAATTTAACAATGCTTGAAGTATTGAGTCTCAAGAATAATCGCCTCAAAGGGATCATACCCAATATCTCGAGCGATCAGGGGTGTTCTTTAGGGGCTCTAAACTTAAATGGAAATCAACTGGAAGGAAAACTGCCAGAGGCTTTGTCTAAGTGTAGAGACCTTAAGGTTATTGATGTAGGGAACAATGGATTAAGTGGCCCTTTCCCATCCCATCTGAATATTCTTTCTAATCTTCGGGTTCTCATCTTACGGTCCAACAACTTCAGTGGTTCTCTCTCCAAGTTTTGTGTTGCTTCTACTCCAATGCTACAAATTATCGATGTGGCTTCCAACAGCTTTTCGAGTACTCTGCCTACAGATTGTTTTAATGGTTTCAAGGCACTGATGTCTGGAGAGGGCGATGAAGACTCAAATGATCTTCAACAACAAGTCATCAAATATGATGCAGCAAATTCCAAATATTATCACGTTCAAGCGGTGGTCAGAACCAAAGGGTTGGTATTAGAACTCGTGAAGATTACATCCATCTATAAATATCTGGATCTATCAAACAACAAACTCGAAGGTGAGATTCCGAAGGAGATAGGGGCTCTCAAATGGCTTCGTGTGCTTAACATGTCGCATAATTTTTTTAACGGGCAAATCCCAACATCAATTGGAAATGCAAGACAGATAGAATCAATGGATCTGTCTAGAAACCAGCTTTTTGGAAGGATTCCTTTAGAGTTGAACGGCCTTACATTCCTGGAAGTGTTGAACCTTTCTTACAATCAATTCACGGGAAGCATACCTACAGGTCCTCAATTCTTAACTTTTAACAATGACTCTTTCATTGGAAATCCAGAGTTATGTGGGCAACCATTGTCGAGGAAATGTGATCAAAATTCCTCCAATAGTGGTGTTTCTGAAGAACAAGGGGTGGATAGTTTTGAATCAAATCCCACGAATTGGCTAATCATATCCATCCAGGTGGGATTTACAGCAGGGTTAGGAATTGTGTTTGGACCACTTCTTTTGTGCAGAAAATGGAGGATGTGGTACTTCAAACAGGTAGACATGATGTTGGCATATTTGCAAAAATGGTGGTATTATTATTTCTAGTAGTTTATAATCAAGCTAATAAGTTTATATTTTTTTAGCAAATCATTCAGTAGTTGTAGCGTTTGGTTTACTTCTTAATTGAAGTTTTGTATGTATTGTAGTAAGTAGACTTATATGCCACTTTTGCTTCTTAGTTCTTGCTTAAAATTCTGAATGTATTGCAGCAAATAGCCTTGTATTTTACAGCTTTATATTTCCAAAATTATGCAACTGGTTTGATTGTATCATACTATGAGTTGGGTGCGATAGTTAGCATAGTTCTTGGGTACGATAGTTAGTATAGTTTCACTTAGTTTGAAGTTATGGTTACTTAGTATCCTAATTAGTTTGAAGTTATGGTTACTTAGTATCCTAATCAAAGCTTTGAGCTTGGTCGTTGCGGTCTTCTCCATGTGTATTTTAAGGTAATCTTCCAGGAAACTAGCAAGAGATAAAGGTTGATATGACCCATTCTCTATAGGTACAAACCTAATATAAAAAGAAACGGATGGATGACTTACCATCACGGTCATTCCTTTTTCGAACCTAATCAAAGCTTTGAGCGTCGTTGTGGTCTCCTCGATCTGCATTTCAGTAAAATATTCTAGGAAAATAACGAGAGATAAAGGTGGATATGAGCCACTCTTTATTGTTAAGGACCTATTATAAAAAGAAATAGATGGATAGCTTAACAGCACATACATTCCTTTTTCAAACCATAGGTCAATGACAAATTGTGCAATTTGTTTTCAAGACAGTAGTTGTATCTTTGTTGCATAATTTAGATGCTTTCATGTAGAAAGAGATACCAAGTGAATATACTTTTTTTGATGTATCAAGTGGATATACTTGAATTAGCTGTAACAGGGAAATCGCTTGTCATCATGTCAAGAAGGTACATCTTTGCAAGATCAGATGTCCTTTTAAGATGATCGATTTCCCTTTGCAATTCATCCATCAATAGGATACACAAAAGGGTTACACCAACTAAGCTAATGCTTACACCTTGGGTGCCTGATTAAGTGTTAACATCAACTTGATTACTAGTCAAGGCAACAGGTAACAATGCTTCCACTTCAATTATAGGCCCTATTTGGCACAGGTGCCTTCTTGCTAAGTGCAAGGCAATTCATCACACGTTACAAGCGTCTCATTCTTTTGGTTCACTTCAATAGATAGTGAAGAGACTTTGGAAAAAATTTTATACAAAATGTAAAATAGTTAATGTAAATACCTTAAAATTTTTAGGGTTGATTTGTTAAAGTCCGCATAGGGTAGCTTATGTGGCAAGAGTTGATCCTTTGACCTGTTAGGCTAGATGCTTAATAATGAGCTTTGCCCAATTATTATATATATACTCCATGTTGTATTTTCATTTTTATTTTTGGATGTTATTCCAGCAACCCATGTAACTCGTGACATACAAGAGGTCCAAATGTTTTGGAGGTCTAAAGTTCGAGTGAAGGTTCCGTAAAAAAAAATAATTAATTTTTACACTTTTACCTCTCCAAACATGTGTTTCTCACTAGATAAAATAGGATAAAGATTCTACTTGATAAGATGGCTTCAATTAGAATTCAAGTTTAGATTTATCATTCTTTCTTATCTTCGAGAACTTACAGAAAGTTTCATAAAAATTGTTGGGGAGTCAAAGGATTTAAGAAAAACTTATGAAAAGATAATGAAGCTCTAGAGGCTGCGGGAGGCAATTTTTTACAGCAAGTAGATCTTATTTGGGGATTGATTTTAGGCTCAAAATTAATATTATATGCCTTGGTTATTATTTTTAGTATAGTTAATTTTTTATTAATTATATAGAAATTGTACAATATGTGAGTGATATATTTGGGTAGAGTAATTAGCACAAATAATTTTATATGCCTATAAATTTATATAATGCTTGAAATTTTATGCCCAAATATTTGTTAGTTATATGTGGTATTAATACACATTAAATTAATGTATTTACATATTGGTTTATGTGTGTAATTGATGGCTAATGTGACTTGATAAATATATGAATATTTTGTTGCCTGTGAAATATGTAAAAAAAATATTTATAAGAATCAGATGGTATGTAGGTAAATGAATTTCTGTTTTAAAAGAATTTACGCAACATGTCAAACGTGGAAGAGGAAGTCTGCGTGCAACATAAACTGTTTGAACTCCGTATAGTTTTTACCTTTAGACTGGGTGTCTGTGAAAACGTTTTTAGTCGGGGGTGAAATGCAAATGGGGCAGTTTTGTCTTTTCACAAACTGGGTGTACATTTGAGGATAAAGTGTGAGTATGAGCAGGTGAAATAGCTTATGGTAAATTGCGGTGCATGTTTCTTTATGAGATGTCATACGATTTTAATAAAAATAATATTGATCATAAATGATTCAAGACGTCTAACATGTAATATAATCATCATAAATAATAATAATAATAATAATAGGCAATGTATGCCAAAATCTTGAAACAATCAACTAAATTTATCATAAAATATAATTGAATGAACGAAACAATTTTGCTTATTCTACAGATTTTACAGATTTTATAGATTTTAAAATTTTGATGAATTTTAAAGTTTATATGCAATTCACAAGGATGATGAGTTGTATAGGTTATCTATCTTCATTTTTTTCCTGTAAATGTATTTTACAAGTTATTTGAGTATAGCAGAAAATGTGCATATGTAACTGACAGTTTTTGGATATTTTACGAATTTTACAAAATATATTATTTTGTTATGCAGCCGTATAATGATATAGATAAGTTATACAATTTTGACACCTTAGACAAGATTAATAATATTTTATTTTCACAAATTTTACAAGTAATACAAATTTTACAATAACGCTAGAAAATCATGAACTCATTTCTACAAGTTTTATAATTTTTATAGATTATTCAAATTCTGATAAACTGGTCTAATGGATTTTATAGATTATTTCTAAAATCTACAGGGAACGTATTATCTATAGATGTAATACAAAAATTATTAAATTATTAAATAATAAACTTTGAAAGCTTATTAAAATTTAATTAAATTCTTAGAACATATAATCTAATATTACATTTAACGAGCTCAATATTTTAATTTATACTTTCACTTATTGAATAATTATAAAATAAGCTCTATAAACTATAATTTTTTAGATTAAACTCCTATAGTTTATTTTGAATAATAATAAAACTTATTTTACAAATAATTCAATGTTATTTGTCACAAAACAATTCAATAACGATAATTTATTTTAAATTCGCAAAAATATAGTAAAGATGAAAGTAGATTTTATAAAACACATATAATAAATCTATTAATTAAGAGGGATGAGTTTATGTGGTAAAATATATGAGGCAACCAATCAATTGTTGTCCAGTCATCCCATGCTATTATTTTTATCTTTAATATAGTTGGTCTCAAAATTTTTAAGCACAAAGTAAGACCCAAAAATAATTATAATCAAGAAAAAATAGTGTAATGTTTATATGAGAATATTATTTGATAGACAATTTGAATTATTTGTCTTAAATGTAATTATATTTTTAACAAGGTGGAATCAAAATGTTTAAGCACGGAATAAACTAATTTCACAAATTTTATTTGGCAGCCTAGATGATTGACCTTAAAACAATTATAATCGAGAAGGAAATAGTATAACATCCATGTGAGAATATTATTTTATGGGTAATTTGAATTGTATTGATAAAGTATTTTATTTTTTAACAAGAGGAGTATCGAAATTATTAAGCACCAAATAAATTATTTACATAAATTTTATTATGCCCCTCCTGTCTTGACCTGCAACTAGTTTTAATCCAAAAGAAAATATTGTACTATTCACATCAGGACATTATTTAACAGACAATTTTAATTATTTGTCACAAAAATAATTTTATTTTCAATAGTAGTGGTATCGAAACTATTAAGTATCAAATGAATTAACTACACAAATTTTAGTCCACGCCTATATTGTTTCCTCAAAAATAAATATAATCGAATTTTTATAATAATAATAATAATAATAATGCGAGAAGATTAATTCATGTGTAAATTTTACTAGTGCATCTAGCATGTGAGAATATTAATGATTTTGTTACAAAAATAATATTATTCTTAACAAGGGCGATACTAAAATTATTAAGCATTGAATATCATAATTGCACAAATTTTATTTAGCCTTCCATTGATCCAAAAATTAATAACATTCAAAACAATTTGCATCTCATATATACACAAGCTTAAAAGGGGGTTGCACCATCACTAGGTCTTTTTGCAGTTCTTTTTTCCTAGAATATCACTTCATGTTATTTATTTTTCAATGTATGATTTTATTTTAGCTATTAATCTAAATTGCCTTGTGTATATTGTTTCACCTGGATTCCTACTTTGTCCCTTAATTAATTTTTTGTGAACTTTTTGATCTACTTGCAACTTACTAGGTGTATTTATAGTGAAAAACTACATGCTAGCTTAATCTTCTAGCCATTGATGAGCTTCGACTTTCCTACTGGAAATACATTACCTTACTTTAATAGGACCTCAGTTGCATGCGCCCAGGAGCATGCTAACAAGTTTATAAAATAATTTTCAATAAAAATAAAAATAATAAGTGTATGCGCCCAAGAGCATGCAGCACTGCATGCTTCCAGGAGCATAAGATCATAAACCACTTTATTAGGCTTATACAAATTTTTAAAAATGTATTGTTTCATCCAAATGCAATTTCTAGTGTCTAATGCACTATTCATGATAAATCAAAATTTATAGAATTTTAACAATTCAAAAAGATTCATTTAGTTAAGGCAAAAATATTTTAATTTTTTTATATAAGCTTACTTAGGTGGAATCGCAATAAATTTTTTTAAAATAATCGAAGGTGACTCGTTTGGCAACCACATTTTGACATATATAGTCTAATGCACCAAATCACATTTTTTTAATAATCATCAAGGACTTTGTGTACATATATTTATATATTTAAAATTTTTTGTACTCGTATCAGCCTTGTTTGGATGTGTTAGAATAAATTTTTCTAAAATTACGAAAAACGCAATTGAGATCATGATCACTTGATCTACAAAAATTAAAGAAGAAGATAGGATAAATATCAGGTGCAAGCAGTTAAGAACTCTAATACTATTAACAAAGAAAGTAAACTAAATAATTTAAAAAGACCTGCACTAAAACAAAGATATAAATGAAGTTAAAGAGATTAAAATAACATAATTTTGTATGCACCTCAAAAAAATCATTATATCTAAAGATAGAAGATGATATATTTTACATTTTTATTGCACCATTTAAAAAGTTAACTAAGGTACAATAATTTTTAAAAAAAAACACAATTCCTTCTAAAGCTGAAAAATGATATAGTATCATTCAAATGTCAATTAAACATACACAAAATAATTCTAGTCATTTCTCTTCAAAACATTATTTTAGGAGTTATGAAGTAATCCAGTTTACATTTCTTTAACCAACATCCATGTTTAACCTGCATCAAAAATAAAAACATTTTAGAAATAAAAGCGACTGTGTAAGTTTGTTAAAAAGATCAATGAAAATTAACATATGCGTTGGATTTAATATAAGATTCTAACTAATTACCTGAATTTTTTGAGATATTGAAGAGAAAAGAATGCCAATTTTTGTTGAAACATAAATAGAACTTTTCTATAGAATGATCACATTAAAATATCAAAATCAAATGAGCTAACAGAATAATGAATATGATCTATATGTTTTAATCAAAAAGACAAAATGGAAATAAAAACTATCCTAAGGTTAGATACAGTATTTTTTTCTACTCTAAATGTACAGAGTTATAGTCTTGCTGCAACCAATAGATCTTGTTCCAGGCATTCAAAAGGATCCCTCCTTGGTTTAGCCATCAGGTTTGGCGCACATTACAAGTAGAAAAATAGTAGAATTTATCTCTTCATATTTGTACAACCATAGAGTTTTATACAAAAAACATAATGCCTCATACCGGGAGATATGCCTAATGAAAGTTGTGAAAAGTTTTAAAACAAAGAAATTTGAAGATTTATGAAAATCCACCTTTCAAAGCTTTGAAAATGGAATATTCTTGCCATCATGGCCCATCTTGAGAAATAATGTAATTTAATGTCAAGTTTTAAAACATATTAGATATATTTAATGCAAGTTGTGTGAAGTGTTAAACTGAAGAAATTTTATGATTTGTGAAATTCACCTTTCATAGCTTTGAAAGTACATTTTGAAGTTAAAATTTTTGTCATTTTGAGTACTGAATTTGAATGGTTAAATGAAATCCAAATAATGTAAAAATTGGCAGCGAGTAGTATGGATATATACACTTTAAGATGGTGAAGATAATTTTTCAAAATAGATTTAGTATACCATTAAAAAGACCACCAAATAGGTCGCTTGGTTGATATGGCAGAAAATTCAACATGGTGTTTGAACTATTTAATGAATTCAAAAAATTATAAAACTTGGCATAATTAAAGTATTATATACAATTAAGACCTACTCCAAGTTTCAAAGCAATCTAATCTTGGAAAGATTTTCAAACAAACATGTCAAGATAGATCCCAATAACAATGCTAAATCTACATACAAACTGAACTTTTGAACAATTTTTCTACATCGATTTCACTGTTTATGAATTGGAACATGCTCAGTTATATATATAGGATGATTTTCCAAAGTTTTAAGCAATTTAGTTTGATGTTCAAGTAACTAAAAATTCCATTTATAGAAGGTAAAATGAAATTTTTGATAAAATTACAATCGAATGATATAAAACTGTTGAGAGCAGTAGACATTTAAAATGACTTCTATCTTATTTCTTTATTCGATTTCTGCCGGATATCCCATCATCAATACATCATTACATTTCGGACCAACTTCAATAAAAAGATAATGTGATGGAAAATTTGTCGTATATTTAAAATCGCCTCAACAAGCCATTTTTATTTGGATTCTCACTGTATATAAGTTTTTACGATACACGCGTTAAGCAGATTCGGATAGTTGGAGATCAACAATGCTCATTTTAGCGCCAAATTTATTATTAAAATTGATATTCTTATCATGAAACAAGTGGGCGAGTTCCATGCATAGGTGCAAGCCACTTTGCGTATCTCGAGAATTCATTCAGTGCACTTGGGTGCATTGAAATTTCAATGCACCAAGGTCCAAAACTCCATTTTTTTATTTTTTTTAAAATTTTTTTTATAAGATTGCTAATATAGTTATATTTAATTTATAAGCTAAATTTTAACATTTTTGAACATGTGTATCTATTTTTTATTTTTAAAAGAAGAGTACTTTAGCCATTTTTAAGTGACTAAAATATTTTTTTAAAAAAAATTAAAAATATATATTTATATATCTTCAAAAATTGTAAAATTTAATACATAAGCTAAATAAATTTAGGTTAACAATCTTATAAAAAAAATTTAAAAATATAAAAAAAAGGGTCTTGGATCTCATGCATCCTAACCCAACATTCCTAAATCTCACATAATTGCCAAAAAAAAAAAAAAAAAACCAAGCGGGCAGATCATGAATACCAAATGCAAACATGAATCATCAAGAAAAAAATATTAAAATAAAATTAGAAATGAGTAATGCAAGAACGCAGACCTTGAGTTTTTCAACGTAATGTTTTGGCCGTAAAAAATTTTCTAGTTTCCGGCAGCTCGTTTTTTATCTGGATTTTGATCTTATGCTCCAGGCATGCTCCTGGGCGCATACGCCTATTTTTTTATTTTTTAAAAAAAAAATTCATAAAATTATTAGCCCAATTGTATTTAATCTGTGTATAAATTTTTACCATTTTCAGAATAATTTAGATTTTTATTTTTTATTTTTGAAAATCAGTTGCATTTTAGGTAATTTTAAATTACTAAAATATCATTGATTTTCAAAAATTAAAAATAAATATCTAAAAATCTCTAAAAATAATAAAAATTAATATATACGTTAAATATATTTAGGTTAACAAGTTTATAAAAAAATTACAAAAAAATAATAAAAAAAGGTATACACACCAGTGTTGTAAGAACCGGACCGGACCAGCCGGTCGAACCGGTCCGACTGGGAACCGGTCCACATTCCAGTTCGGTTGCACCCGATTCGGTTCAGAAACATAAAACCGACCAAACCGGAGAACCGGCGGTCGAACCGTAACATACAGTCGAACCGGATTCACCCGGTTGAACCTGAAATATATTTTTTAAAAAATAAAAAATCCCGATGCTCCCCTCGTCTTCCCATTTCCGCCCTTCCGGGTTTCGAGTTTCGACCACGAAACCGACGGCCGCTCGCCCGCCGCTGCCCGACGCCCGCTCTCCCCTCTAGTTCCCGAGTAGAATGCCTGCAGCGGAACTAGATTCGGATGTTTGACAAACCCAGCTTCCGAATCGCCGGGAAATTCTCCTTCGCCATCCCGGTACATGTCGGCCTAAGGAATCGAAGCAATGGCACCGCGCCGCTCCGCTGCAAGCTCGCCTTGTACACCATCCCGTACGCGGATTTCCCCAAAACCTCCCCGGGTGCATCCAAAATGTTGTAAATTGTGAGATTCTGGCCGCCGAGGAAGCTGATCAAATCCTCCGCTTCTGTAGTTTCGAAATCCCCAAAGATCCCAAGCTCCGCAGACTGTTCTCCGACTGCCTTTCACCGTAGCAAATACGTGAACAAGATAATCAAGAAGAGCAGGACGAGAATCGCGAAAACTATGCCGAGAGCGACTGAGATTGTCTCTGATCTTCCCATTATCCGAATTGGGTTTGCGTCAGATCGAGTATAGATTCATGCCTATGCAATGAGCTTCTGCGATTGGAAGTTAGGGATGAATCTAGAAGGAAATAGAAAAATAACACATTATATTTTTTTTTCTGGAATTGGATGCATCAGCACAGGCGCGCTGAGTAATCAGAGAAGAAAGCGAATCCAATGCTTCCTCGTATGGAGACACCAGCGACTGCGGATGCAGAGCCAACGACGACGATGGCATCTTATCTGAAACAGGATTAATTCCAAAAATCACAACTCTCTTGTTCGAAATGAAACCCATCTTTGGAATTCAGTTCCCTGTCGATTATTACCTCAGGCCATGTCGAAGCGGCCGTGAATGCAGAGGAAGAAGAATCTGATGACAGAACCGATACTAATTTTTTTTCAAATTTTTTTTCAAATTTTTTTTCATAAACTTGTTAATGTAAATGTATGTAACATGTGTATTACTTTTTACCATTTTTGAAAATCTTTAGATATTTATTTCGGATTTTTAAAAATCAGTAATATTTTAGTAAATTTAAATTATTAAAAATGCCACTAATTTTAAGAATTCTGAAATAAATATCTAAAAAGTTTCAAAAATGGTAAAAATTTATACATATATTAAATAAACTTACATTAACATTTCTTTAAAAAAATTTCAAGAAAACTAAAAACATGAGTGAATTACACCGGGGAGCATTAAGGCTCAATACTCCCTGGTGCATTGAACCAGAGCCCGTGGTCAAAAAAAGTAATACTGTTTCGAAATGCATGTGATAATGAAGTAGAGTAGTTAAGTAATTAATATTATAAAAAATGTAAGAATAGTTGAAAATTGAAAATTTAATATTATCAATATATTTATTTAAATTTTAAAAAAATTTAATATTTATAACATCATAAATATATCATGCTGATATCACCAGTTCGACCGGTTTACTTAATCGGTTGAACCAGTTCGAACCAAATCAGTTCCTTTAACAATTCAGTCTCGGGTTCGGTTATGCCAGTACGGATACACACCGATGAGCATGCAACTGATGTCCTTTTTATTTACCATCCTGAGGTGTCACCCGCTGCGGCATGCTTTAATGCGTGCATTAAATGCACGTCAGCAGCCCCGAAAAATTGCAACGATTATGGGTGCAAGATTCAACGGCTATGACATCATTTATAAAATCGACGAACAGGACCGCATCGCGTTTGCTATGTGTCACGTATAATCAACCCCTTTTAGCATATAAAGTGTGTTTCGGAATGAATAAAATTTTTAAAGTATTTTTAGTAATTGATAGAAAATATCAAGTTAAAACTTTTCAATTTAAAATTTTTTACTCTCCGCAACTATTATATTTTTTAATTATTTTTTCATATTTTCTTATACAACTACCCTACTTTTCAATTATTTTTACACAACTATCCACACAACTAACTTATCTATTTTAACTTTATATTCTTTACTACTCATCATTACCCTTATCATATCGAATCATGTAACAATTTTTACTTTCCAAAACTTTTCATCAAAAGTTTTATTCATTACCAAACACACCTTATATGCTAAAAGTTATAAAGAATAAAAGTTATCAAATGATGTAATATGATAAGGATAATGATGAGGAATAAATAAGATAAAGTTGAAATAGGTAAATTAGTTGTGTTGGTAGTTGTGTAGAAATGATTGAAAAGTAAGGTAATTATATAGAAAAATATCAATAAATAATTAAAAAATTATATAGTTACGGAGAATGAAAAGTTTTAGATTGAAAAATTTTAACTTAATAATTTTTACTTATTACCAAATACACCCATAATAGCATGCATTACTGGGCATGCATGAAGTTTGACGACGTAGGAACAAGTGTCAGAGCCTTTTTTTTTTTTTTTTGTTGGGACAGTATGGTTAATTGTCGTGAAATAAAAATAAATATGAATATAAAATTAATAGAGGCAAACCACACGGTAGATTATCTTGCTGCTGTTTCTGACGTCTCTGACAAGAGTCCTTTCTAAAATTTTACGCAAAAAGTCCATTTAGGATATTTTCCAACAAAGGACAATTTTCTGTTTGATTGTAGGTATCTATTAGAAGGGATTCATAGTTTGGCCATGGTCTATGAAATGGGCTGCTACCTGGGCCAAGTCTAGTACCTAATCTAGCAATGCAGTAGAGATGATGCGGCGAATTTTAAACCATCTGTGGTATTCCGCCATAATTTGATCATTTTAGCTTTGATTTATATGATCAAATAATCAATTTTTATGTTTTTGATATTTTTAGACTCAATGGTAGAGTTTTATTTTATAATTAAGGCCTAATTTTCAAGTTATTAAATTAAATAATTATTTTTATTATTTAATTATATTTTAAATTTGGGTCATTATCTATTCCCAAATAATTGTATACTTCCTATTCATGTTAGGACTACCCTATTATTTGTATTGGTGTACTAAATTAAATGGGACACTAGAGTTTTGGATTACATGAAGATTTCTAAGAATATTTAGTTATTTATTTGTTTATTCAAAGGAATGTATTGAGAATGATAGACTTGCATTTTATTTTTTGTGTCTTGATGTAATAATGATAACATGACTAATAGAAGTAGATTTTGAATTTTTTTATAAAATTATAATAATTAATTTTGGCATAAATATGTAATTGATTTTGGGAATTTACATTAAATACACGATCTAGGATCATTTTTCTAGGTCGATATTTTACAAAGCCATAGATGTTGCAACTCCATCAATACCTGTTAAGCCTCAAGTTAAAAATCTAAGTAAGATGAAGGTAAGAAACCAATGACCTGGGTAATAGCTGACCTAAGGATTGATCTAGATAATGAAACTCTGACTGATAAATATAAAAGGCTACGTACCCAGAAACCAGTAGAGGATGAAAGGCCTAAGAAAAGAAGAATTAAAATTTGAGTTGTACTTATACCTAAGAAGGTTGCATCCCTAACTCAAAAGGTTAGAACCCTATCAACCTTTAAAAAAAAACGTTTTCGGTCAAACTAAAGTTGCTATTGCAAAGCCTAAGACATCATCTGTTACTGATGTGCCTAAAGTTGAGTATGTGCCGAAGGCTGCTAAGATACCAATGGTTGTGGATAGGGGTGTTAATAAAATTGGCTTCAACCTGAACCCGATTTACCCAACCTAATTTATAATAGGGTTGGTTTAGGTATTTTGAAAAAAAAATTATATAACCCGATTTGAACCGACTCGATTTCAAAAGTAGGTTGGTTTCGGTTAGATGATTGTCAACCCGACCCAAACCGATTTCATATATTAGTATACAATATAATAGATTATTAATAAATAGTTTTAATTAACGCATAATACATATTAATTAACTAGATATTATTGATTTGAAATAAGATTATTTAGTAATTATATCATTTTATAAGTCGCAAAATTGAAAAGTATTCATGCAAAAAGGATTAATTTTTATTCTTTTATATAAATTTATATTTTAAAATAGATTTAATTGAGTAAAATATTTTTAAATATTATATATTTATTAACCTAATTTCTAATCCGAACTGAACCGATTTCTATTGGGTTAAAATAGGGTTGGGTTAAGGTGTGAGAAATAAGGTTGAAAGTATAATTATGTTGAAATTTTATAAGGTAGGTTAATATTGTGTTTACCCCAACCCGATTTACACCTCTAACTGTGGATGAGTCCCTTGCTATACCCAAGCCAAAGGTTGAATCCAATCTAGAGTTGCAAAAGGAAGCATTTCCTGTTCAAGGACCTGGTCCAAATCTTGTCCACACTGAGGCAAATACTCGGGAAGTACTTTTCAAGCCACTCACAAAGCTGCCCTCTATACGGTCACAGGGTCAATATATGCAAACTAGAGTTGAGTTTAAAGAAGCTTATGTTAGGAAAGAATTAAAGGCTTTTTATAGCCCACAACGTATTGTAACTGAGTTGTTATGCTATTTTTTGTAGTACCGACGGACATACAACTAAGGCATGTTGGCATGGTAACTGAGTTTGTTTTATATATCATTCTTCTGATCACCTTAAGGAAACATGTCCTTTTGGAAAATATGCAGATAATTGAAATTCAACAACTTTGTATATATAATCAAGATGAAAATAATATAATTTTTAAAATATATTTATTAAATCTACTAAATAATGGATAAATTAAACAACTTTATATATATATATTTAAAGAATATATTTATATACTTTAATATAAAAGATATTTTTTAAAATGTATATTGAACATGTATTAATAATGGTTCTAGGTGCCCGCACTTTGGGATCTACCCCATCTTAATTGAGCTGGATATTTTTAATTAGGAACTTATTATATGCTATAGGTATAAAAATATGAACATATATTATCCATTTTAAGGTATCCAATAAGCCAACCTGTGGGTATCCTATCCAAATGATATCCTTGTTAAAATCAATTGGCTCCAATGAACAAGTAGATGCAATGACTAAGGAAAGAATGTTTATTGGGTTTCGGCTTACATTGGACTAGCAGCATTTTGCATGTCACAATTAATGGAATTGGAATCCAATGCCTATTTCTCCCTTCTTCTTACCTACTTTTTTTTTTGTAATTCAACATTTCGACTACCTAACTATAATATTTATTTTCTTTTTTCTCTATATTTGAACTATTTTGTGATTTTTTAATACACTTATTTTATTTATTTTTACTTTATTCTCATTTTATCCTTGTTGTATTACATTATTTTCTTAATTTTCAAAAAAAATTTTATGACCTTTTTTTTACCAGTTCCTAACATAAGCAAATATTTTTTGATAGGGCTACTTTTCGTAGATGATTGAGTACCTAACGGAGGTGTACTTCAGGAGAGGGGTAATGAGGCCACCGCCTCTACTCGACACACTCCTTGTCTTTAAAACAACAAAGGGACCAGTTCCTGCCAGGAACCCAGACACCATGACTGCCATAGCTGCAGAACTTTTCTGTCACCTTCATATTTCTGCCATAGGATGCTGTTAAATGCATTCTTGATAGGGGTGCAACTCGAGCTCAAGAAACTCGGGTTTACCTAATATAATAGAGGTGTACTTCATGATAGGTGTTGGGTTCAGGTTGGGTTCCAGGTTGAAATTTAGGTTTATAAATTTACATTTTATTTAAGAGTGATAGATTTAAAATTTTATATGAATGTATGATGATAACAAATCATATAAATAAACATAACGATAAACAGTCAAACCACATATTTTTAAAAAATATAACAATATAAAAAAGAGGAGTGATCCTGTTAGCTCAGGTTAAGCAAATGCCCTGCTTAGCCCACCTCAAAAAACTTATTTACAATAATTTTTTTTATTTTTCTCTTCATACACTTGTTTATTTAATTGTATTTAACATATAAACCAAGTTTTACCTTTTTCAATATGTGTATATATATATATTTTTGAGATTTTTAAACATCTGTGTATATATGTATTTAAAATACTTTTATCTTTAAAAATGTAAAAAAATATATATACATATTCAAAAATTATAAAACTTGGTTTATACTTAAAATACACCTAAATAAACAAATGCACGAACAAAAAAAATGGTTGTAAATGAGTTTTTTGAAGTGGGCTAAGTGAAGTATTTGCTTAGCCTGAGCTAATAAGATCATTCATCTATAAAAAATTTAACATCAAAAACAAGATAAATAAGGAAGATTATAAAAATAAGAGATAAATATAAATGAAAATAATATACTTTATTTATAATATAATTACAATATGTCAAATATTTATTTAAATATAAATATAAATAACATAAAATACAAAAAATATAAAGAAATATTATTTAGATATTATATATAAAATATATTTTATAATAAATATAAAATAGAAATAGGGGTTGTGTTCTCCGGGTTCACTTGAATCCTAACCTTATCATATTTACAAATCGGGTTCACTAGGTTCGGATTTTCTCGCTCGGGTTCGAGCTCAACCCAGCCCAAGTTGCGCAGTAATTCTTGGCCGTGAAATTGGCTGCTTGGTTTGTGCCATTTCTCATCACTGCTGGTGCAGCCCCAGCCCACAGCCAGAAGGCCTTCTTCACGGACAATCAAGCATGCACAATGAGTGGGACCCTGATACGTCAGAAGCTGTGGGCTTAGTACTTTCTGTTGTTGCAATCTAATCCTCACCACCTGCGCTTATTAATTTGCCATGGCCATATTCACCATGCCACAGGGTTGTGAGCAAAAATGATACTTTCAAGGGCTTATAGGATGCATATACAGCCTGCTAGAATTTACCGAATAAGAGAAATATGAATCCCAAACTCAGTAGAAATCCATGTAACATCTGGTTCTTTATTGGGCGCCCTTGCAGAATCAAGAATTTGGGCATTGATACGGTGCTGCACTTAGCTTCGGTGCACCTTGCGCTTTAATCTATTTTTTTATACAATTTTTAATCTAAGTGTATTTAACATGTGTATCAAGTTTTATCATTTTCTGATATTTTTATTTATAAAAATTATTGGCATTTTTAGTAATTACTAAAAATGCAATTGATTTTCAAAAATAAAAAATCCAAAAATGTCCAAAAATGGTAAATTTTGATACACATGTTAAATATATTTGGATTAATAGTTATATAAAAAATTTCCAAAAAAATAAAAAGTGAGTTAAATGTACCCAGGTGTACTGGAAGAATGGAATGTGATCGTGTGCATCCAGATGCAAATACCTTTTTATATTTTTTAAAAAATAATTTTATACAACTATTAATCTAAGTATATTTAACATATGTTTCAATTTTTACTATTTTTGGAGATTTATGTATATTTTTTTAGATTTTTAATTATCGGCATTTTGTGATTTAATTTGCTAAAAATTTCATCGATTTTAAAAAATCTAAAAACATATCTTAACATATTTAAAAATAGTAAAAATTGATATGCATGTTAAACACACTTATATTAACAGTTCTATAGAAAATTTTAAAATAATATTTAAAAATGAGTTAAATGGACCCGAATACACGGAGCCTAAGTGCACCCGAGTGCATAGGATCAGGTTACCTGATTTTATGATCACTAAGCCCTTAACCGGGACAAATTTGGTCTGCCGGATATCACAGAACATGCATTCATTATATATTATTCCCTTTTCTAAGCATTGAACCCAGGCAAAATCTATAATTACCTGATATCAATCATCAACCGCTAAACTAAGAATGACACATACAAACCGGACATATAGAAATAACAAAATCCCATTAAATTAAAAAATGCATTAATGGATCAACTAAAATATCATCCTGCATAACATGACCTTTCTACGAAAATGAAAAATGCAGCTTTGCATTTTTGATATAACTCGCTAATTCCTTCAATACATGTTATTTTGGGTTAAACGGATTTTCAGCCTAAAACAGTCAATATATAGATGGACCGTGTGGCTGACAAGAAGTTCAAATTGCCCCGCAAACAGGCTGAACACCACTCCATACTATTGAATAGACCATAAAGTGTATACGTTACTTTTGAAGGACCAATAGTGCCTTGTGTGGTAATACGGCTTGTTATTGAAGAAGTCATATGCTTCCAAGAACTGACATGAAATGCAAATTCACAACGGCACCAGCATTTTTAATAAAATTCATGCAAGACTTTTTTAGTCTCTATTATTTTGAAACTAGAGTCCTGATCTTTTAAGATGATCCGGCCCAAAAACCTATTTTTAAAATTTTTTTAATTTTTTTTCATGCGTAAGTAAATCTAGGTGTATTAAATCTATAGACCAAATTTTACCATTTTTGAATTTTTTAAGTATTTTTTTTGGATTTTTAAACACAATGGCATTTTCATAATTTTTTAATCTCAAAAAATTACGGAAATGCCACTGTGTTTAAAAATAAAAAAAAATACTTAAAAACATCCAAAAATAGTAAAATTTAGTTTATAAATTAAATACATCTAGATTTACTTACCTATAAAAAAATTTTAAAAAATAAGATTTTGGGCCGGATGCACACGGAGGCCTCCTTGCCTCCGGTCTTAAAAGATCATTCTGCTCAGCTGCATTAAGTTCTCGACACCAACAAGTATGTCGTTTAGGATCTCCAAATCACATAAGTTTCCCTTAGTATTTGTTAGACGATTGTCCTCCCACGTGGAGGCAATTCACACGTGGTCATGTGGGAACCACGTGTGCAGCGTTTCTTCTTTTCACTTGCGTGAAACAGAACTGAATTTTTGGGGTTTTGACTGTGGTATTTTATTTTAGCGTTTTTCTCTTCAACACGTCTGTTCTGGTTTTTTTTCTTTTGGAGGATTTGCGGCAGCCATTCTTCTCTTCCGGTCAGATTTGTTATTTTCTTTATTGAAATTCATCATTGCTGTGATGATAAAATCCTCTAGTTTTTACTAAGGAAGGCATAGCCGTGTAATCTTATTATTTTATAGTGGAAGTTTTGCCGGGACTAGGTCCCATGGTTTTTCACCTTTGTTAAAGAAGGGTATTCCAAATAAAAATTGTGGTGTGTTTTCGTGAGTTTGATTCTTGATTATTTGTGATATTTATTATCTGAAATTAGTTTTCATTATTTAATCTACACAAAAGGGGATAGTCAAAAATCCCAACAAGTGGTATCAAAGGCTTGGTTAATTTTTGCATACTTTTTTTTTGTGTGGATTAGATGGAAGAAATTTCATTCACAATGCTCAAACTCACATTGTCAAACGGTTCAATATGGAAAACAAGGATGGAAGATATTTTATATTGCGAAGAGCTTTGTTTGCCTATTAAAGTGAAAGGGGTGAAGCTCACAGGTAATGTTCAAGATGATTGGGATGTATTAAATAGAAAAGTAGTTTGGTGTATCGGGTAATGGGTTGATCAAAGTGTTTTTTGTCATGTTGCTAAGGAAACTGATGCATTTAATTACCGAAAAAATTAAAAAGCCTATATGAACGAAAATGATCTGTAAACAACGCTTTTCTTATTAAAAAAAATTGTTAATATGAAGTACAAATATGGGCATAAAGTGGCTGAACATTTGAGTAATTTTCAAGAAACTTTAAATGACTTATCCAGCATAAAAATCATATTTGTTGATGAAGTGTAGGCATTACTTTTGTTGAGTTCTTTGCCAAGCAGTTGGGAAACCTTACTTATTTCACGCTGTAACTCTGCTCTTAATGATGTTGTCTTAATAGATGTAGTGAAAGACAACATGTTTAATGCAGAGGCAAGATGAAGAGGCAAGATGAAGAGAGCCAGGTACGTCTGCTAATTCTGAAGCTAGTTACAGAAAATAGGGGAGAAATCAACATGAAAAATATTTTTTTAGAATTTACGGGTGGCAATATAGTATTTTTTTTTTAATCGGCGGGTGGCAGTACAGTACATATCCAGCCTCTTATGTTAATTATGAGCGTGATAAGATAATGGAAATTTATGGCATTTCTAACAGGGGTGGTCAAATCTATTTTTTATTTTTTGAAAAATTTTAATATGTTAATCTAAGTGTCTATTGTCTATAACTTAAGTTTTATTATTTTTGAAAATATGTATATATTTATTATGTATTTTTAAATACAAGAGTACTATGGTCATTTTTCACATGGATTTCTAATATGCATGATGAAAGAACACTGAGGCTCACGATTTTCTTCACGTTCCACTCATACCCAAAGTGCCACATATTGAATAGGAAGGCGGGGCCAATTACGCCATTTGAAAATCATTCATTGGAGTGGAGAAATACAGTGCTAGAAATACACATCAAGCCAGTGACATCAAGGAATATATCTATTCTAGCTATTTTCCCATTCAAATTGCGTATAGCAAGTTCTTGTTCTAAATCAACTTATAGGCTTCAGTTGTTGGTCTTTCTGGCCTGATATTAGTTCGAAATCGAGGCACTCAATTAACAACTAGATGCATATTGAGAAGACGGATGATTTGCAAATACACTCACTCAGTCTAACTATAATTATAAATATACTTATATAATTTTAAAAATTATAAATAACTCCATATAGTTTGACCATAATTGCAATTATACCTATGTTGTTATTGTGTCATTACTGCACCGCCACGGTGTGAGTATACTTGCAAAGACATGTAAACTACATATGTATATTTATAAAATCTAAACATACCTACACCTTGATGGTGTACTTAATTTTCGAAATTAAAAATATATCCACGTATTTTGTATATCTTTATAAATATACTCATCTCGTGATAGTACAATAACGCTGTCATAACGGCCTGAGTATGTTTACAATTATGATCAAATTATATAGGTATATTTGCAAATTCCTCTGAATAGAACAAACAAACCCTCTCAATAGCAACGAAGTTATGTTCTCCAAAATAAAAGTAGGGTGATTTGCAAATACACTGACTAAGTATGGTATCATTGCAAATATACTCACATAGTTTCAGAAATTGCAAATAACTCACATATAGTTTGACCATATACTGCATCATCGTAATGTGAGTATATTTACAAAGATATACAAATTGCGTGGGTATATTTGTAATTTTAAAAATTAAGTGGATAGATTTAGTTTTTATAAATATACCTATATAATTTGGATATTTTTGCAAATATACTCACACTATGACGATGAGTAACAGCATTATAATGATATTGGTATATTTGCAATTACGGTCAAACTATGTGAGAATTATTTGCATTTTCTAAAACTATATAAATATATTTAATTTGCAATTATAGTTAAACTATATGAATATATTTGCAAATCACCCTTAAAAGTATACTATATATGTAAGAATTAATGAGTAGAGCGGTCACCGTCCCAACCAAATACGAACGCCAAAGAAGCACAAATGCAAGAGTTTCCTCATATTCAGCTGAAATATGCTGCTCACTCAAAAAGACCTATTAGAATATTCCCAAGAAAAACGCTTTGAAAGTGTAAAACATAAGGAAATAAAATTTACTATAGAAGAATTTATTAGTGTCATTTAATTTCCTGAGACAATCAGTAATGGGTGACATAAACATTGTACTCCACAACAGCATCACCATTAGTCAAGTTGATGGAGTGAGTGTGAGCCAGTGCGTAGCCTCGGGCAAAGCGGAAGAGGCCACTCCCACCCAACACCGGCATCTCTCTCACGTTGTTGAAGATCGCATTCCTGCCAAGAATACTGAGCGTGCTCCCGTTGTATTTGCCGTCCACGAACACATAATTCAGGACCATGAGCAGACCAATCTCCTCCTGGGACGCCAATGCATACAAACCTTGGGCTCTTCCTATCAGCTTCGACTTCGGATCCGGTCCTTCCGTCAATGGGTCATCAATCATCACTACACTGCCGAAGGGAAACAGCGATCTGCTTGCTGCGGGTGGTCCTGTCACCACTTTCACTGCTGTTGGGTTTGGACCGCTCACTATGTCATGGAAGTAGAAATGAATATGGCTCGTCTTCTCTTTGCCGAGCTTAAAGGGATTGGCTGAGATGGAGACGACGATTACCGACAGAAGGAATATAGCAACGAATGGAGAGCGAGAGATGGACAGAGTTGCAACTGCCATGGATGGTCGATCGGGAAAGAAAAAGGGAGCCCAAAATGATGAGTCGCAGGTATTGGTGGTGGGGTTTGCGCTTGCTATATAACAGCTAGCTGAGTCAACCAGACTGTTGGAAGCAATTGTTATTGTTTTTTATTGTCATATTTTCGGCTTTTAATTAAAATATGTGGTGGTAAACCCTAGGGCGTGTTGGCGTGATGGCGGATTTTGAATCCCGCGCGATGCGGATCTTGTCTTTGCGGGGATTTTTCTTATTTCTCCCCGAGTATGGTATTTATAGAAAAATTTCCTTCACAGTATAAGAGTTGTAAAAAAGTTACTAAATTGTAATATCAGTTGTTAAAATATATAAATACCAACAATATATATGCACCCCGTAAAACAAAGAATAAAAGATATGATATTATACAATGACCTGTTTTTTTTATGAAGAATATCTAAATAAGTTCATATATTTTATTTTTTAAACATAATTTGTTAGTTTTTCTTCATCATTATATGAACCTAAATGCATTTAGTTAAAATATTATAATTTAACATTTTTTTCTTGTATATATTTTTATAATTTTTATTTTTGATGAAATTTTTAATAAAATTTTGAAAAAAAAAACTTTATCATTTTTCATTGTGGGGGAGTGTAAGATGAGTGAAAATTTTTTATTTTTGAAATATAAAAATATATAAAAACTCAAAAATAGTAAAATTTGACCAGTGCACTAAATATACTTAGGGTGTGTTTGTTTAATTGTAAAATATTTCAAATAAAAACTTTTCAATCTAAAACTTTTCACTCTCCATAACTATCATATTTTTATTTTTTCACATATTTTTATCCAACTACCTTACTTTTTAATCATTTTTACGCAACTACTCATACAAATAATCTATTTATTTTAACTTTATTCTTTAAGTTTTTTTCAAACATACCCATTATATTTGACTCTAATCCCAAATATATTCACTATGTTTTCAAAATCTCAGATATGCCGACTACGTTTGCAGTTAATTCTTAAAATGCTCATTTTGTTAAAAACCGTGTGATAAATTTTTATAAATGCCAAAAATATGCCTATTTAAAATAATAAAAGATGAAAAAATAGAAACAAAATGAAATTAGAATTCTTCAAATTTAGAGCTCATGTGCAATTAGTGCATTAGTGAGTTATGATATTCAATTTTTCAATTATGCCCAAAATTTGATTGGTGTATTAGTAATTTCACGTATTAATTAATGGTGTTAACTTATGGATTGGGTGTTTTTCGAATTAAATGCAAACACTGTGGGTACATTTGGATTTTGAAAATATTCTGAGTATATTTAAATTTATGATTAAATATACTGGGCATATTTAGAAAAAAACCCTTATTTGTTTTATTCCTTGTCATTACCCTTATTATATCGTATCACATCATTTTTTCTATTTCACAACCTTTTACACCAAAAATATTTTAATCTAAAAGTTTTATTACTTCCTAACCCCGCCTTTAACTTATATAAAAGTGAACAAAAATTGAAAATTGAAATATTAAAAATATAAAATATATAAGGTCTTTATTTAGCTATATAACAACTCATTATGTAGTATCATAATCCAAAAAGTAAGCTAATCAATACAAAGTTCCCTTAACTTAATAATAACCCCATCTTAATTACCTAGGAAGCTTTTTAAAATTTTAAAGAGTCCCACATGTGGCTCCGCCTTTAGGTAGAAACAAGAAAGTAGTTGAGGGAGAAAAGCAAGGACAACTATTATGAATTTAATTTTCGTTTTAAAAAAATAAAAGCAGACTTCTCATGTACCATGAATTTACCCCTAGTTTCATTTATACTCACGGACTTTTAAAAATATCTTTTATACTCGCGAATTTTTTCTTAATTCCACATTTACTTATGCTATTATAGAGTTGTAAAGGGGTCATTATCTTCCTACGAAATCATGAATATGTTCATCTCTAATTATGATTGACAACTAAAAATTTATATTGTAATGAATTTTTAATGATTCTATAACTATAAAATAATATATTATTTGAATTTGAATATTTAATTTTTAGTAAAGCAATTTCGAATTGTATTAAGGCTTAAGCATATTTTCATTTTACAAGGAAGCTAACAACCCATTTACAGATTCCTAATAGCATCAGTATAGGCAAAATCAGGGTGAAAATTAATGGGTATGAAAGACATTTTTAAAATTTTGTGAATATAAATAAAATTATGGCTAAAATTCATAGGTATATGGCCTCGATTACCTGCGAAACCCAGCACTGAGCGAAATTGTTAGGGCTCAAAATCTGATCCCAAAAAAAAGATTGAAGTTTTTCCTGATTACACACAATTTGACCCCTCACCCTCTCCATAGCAAGACTGTCATTTTTGGAGAAAATTCATTAATAACCTCTCACACCGTAGGCCCCAATTCGTTATCGGCTTCAGATCCTATAGACATAGGCGCAAGGGGCATCGGTGCATTCGAGGTAAAAATCTTTTTTTCTGAAAATCTTTATAAAATCGTCAATTTGAGGGTATGTTTGGTAAGTGATAAAATTTTAGATGAAAAGTTTTTTGTATAAAGTTTTTGAAATGGAAAAAAATAATATGATATAGTAAGGATAATGATGAAGACTAAAACTAATAAAGTTAAAATAGATAGATTAGTTGTATAGCTAGTTGTGTAAAATTAATTAAAAATTAAGATAGTTATATATTAAAGATGTGAAAAAATAATTAAAAATATGAAAAATTTTAAATTGAAAAGTTTTAATTTGAAAAGTTTTATTTATAAACAAATATATCTGAAGTGTATTTAACATATATATTAAGTTTTACTATTTTTTGATATTTATAATTTTTTTGATGTTTTAAAAAATGGGTATTTTAGTTATTTTCAAAAGACTAAACTATTGCTATTTTAAATAATAAAAAATATGACTAAAATTGGCCTATAAATTAAAGTGTGTTGGAAAACGATAAAATTTTCAGATGAAAAGTTTTTGAATTTGAAGAGAATGAGGTAATATGACAGAGGTAATAATGAAAAGTAGAAAGAATAAAGTTAAGATAGATAAGTTAGTTATATAAGTAATTGTGTAACAATGAATAGAAGGTATGATAGTTACATCGGAAGATGTTAAAAAATAATTAAAAAATAGAGTAATTATGGAGATTGAAAAGCTTTAATTTGATATTTTCTTTTCATTACAAAACACGCCCTAAATACACTTAATTAAATAATTTTATAATAACTTTCAAAAAATGAAAAATAGATTTTTTGCACTTAAGCGCATTGAAGCTGTACACCCTGGTGCGTAGGATCTGAAACCTTATTGTAAGCCCTTACACCGATTTTTCACAGGAAAGCCTCATCTCCACCGTCCAATCTTGCTGGATGGCTGGGATGTGATTGAGCATTTTCGGAAAATGAAAAAATCGAAAGATGCCTTCAAATTGGGTAGTCGTACTCGCCGCCTTTGGAGAGGGGATCTCTGGTGGTCTCATGGAGGAAGGCAGATGGGTGGGAATCGTCCTGCTAGATTAATGAGAGAGGATAGAGGGCTGTGCGATGCTTTGATTTTCAAGAGATGGGACTGCTAGAATTGCACTTCCGGATTTCATCATTATGGGGTGTGGTTTCAGCTGCTGAAATTTTGGTTCTGCTGAACTCATGGCGGCGGCTTTTGTGGACTTCGTTGATCATGGCGTTTGAAGATGCTGCTGCCACGGGAGAAGAACAGGATCGCTCCGGCTAGTTGTTGCTAGCGATGGTTTGGTGCAGGTTAGCGAATTCAATAAAGTTCAGTCCTCATGGCTGGATTCAAGGAGGGACGGATTGCTTAGAGAGACGGATAATCGGCTGTTGGACTGAGGTGCTCTCATGGAGGTTCGATGCCGCTGCTGGAATTGATTGGGGATATTGGGTATAATGCCTACTGGTGCCAAACAAAAGAGATGGTTGGCAGAGATTTCTGCTCGTTCTTGGCCTGCGGTAGCTATAGGATTGGAATGGCTGAAGCAACAATTTGAAACGAATGGTGGACTTGGGGTCTCTGCCTGGATCGGCGGCCATGGAAGCTTGAGGCAGATGATGTATCACTAGAAATGGTGCGCCGGCGGTATATGGAGGCCTATGCTCCTGCAGGCCCTTGTCAGATGAACTGCACCGTTCAAATGTCATATAATTTTATCTGAATTATTTAATAAGGTAATAAATGTAAACTAATCATTCAAGCCTATCGAATTTCGTATATAACTAAAATAATTTGTGATGGCCCATTTGGTCTTTCATCAAAGATGCATATATGAAAAATATTCTTAGCAGTTTGAGCAGGCCGAAAATTATTTTCAAGCCATTTTAGCGCTTTTTTAGTCCATTAAATTTTTGTAATTACACTTTATATTAGAAGTAAATGAAATTATGTCATTTTATTACTTAAATAATATCGTATATTGAACTCACCTTTCCACTACAAAATATACATTACTTAGGGGTGCAACTTGGGTCGGGTACCCACGGGTCGACCCGATGGGTACCCTAAATGGGGTAGGTTCGGTTCCGGGTAAAAAATACCCGGGAGGTATTTGGGTAGGGTCGGTTCCAGGTAATGGGTACCCGGAACCGACCCGAATTTTATATAATATTATTATAATAAATATATATTATTAGTTTAACAGGCTATCGGGCGTCGCCTCCTGTCGTGTCTCGCCTCAGTCCTCGCCACTCACACCTGCGCCGCCTGCTGGCTGTCAGAAATCAGAAGAGGCAGCGTGAGAGTTTGCCGTCCGATGGTCTCAGTCGCCTCAGAGAAAGGGAGAAACTGGGTAGATGGTAGTGGGTATTGCTGTATTCGACACCAGAGAAGCAACTGAAGAGTGAAGATGACACGTTGGCGTTCCTCTCGTCTCATCAGTCGTCATCGACTCACCGGATCGGCGAATCCCGCAAGGCCGCGACGAATCCCGATCCCGAATCTACTTGCCTTGTAGGCTAACAGGCTTGCCGCTTGCAATTGCAGCCCTTCCCGACTTCCCCTTGCAATCACATGCCTTTTCTCGCCTTCTCCGCTATCGGCAGATCAGATCCAGAAGACTCCAGGCAGAGCCGCACCTTGAGACAGAGTTCACCAGAAATTGGAATCGCCGTCTTCTCGTCAGTCGTCTTCTTCGTCTGCTCGGCTCTCGCCTGGCTCGCACGGTCGGCGGTCGCACCCCTCCAAGCTCCAGTTCGGAAGGCTTGCCCCTTAACCATCCCTTCAGGCATATCCCAAATTCCCAATTAGATCTACTTTCCTAGTTTCCTTTCTGTCTTTCCTTTCAACTTCATGCATCCATAATTCCACACTGAGTTATGGCTGAGAATTACACCCATAGATCTATGGCATTCATCTGTTTGGGAAGGAAAACCAAGTACAAGTTTGGTTCTTGACTTCTTGTTCTCTGTTTTGTGCATTTGTTTGGCAACATGTATTCTTGCTCATGATTTTTATCCATTTGCAATGGCTAAATGATTTCTCGTTAAAAGTTTTATGCATCCATTAACCGTTTTATGAATTTCATGCAAATGTTTGGAACAGATTTTTTAAATTGTTTATACTTGGCCATGATATTCAAATATCTAGACTTGCAAACAGATTTTGGCAGCATGCTTAAAGAATTTTTAATGGAACCGATATGGAATCGGAACCGACCCGGCCTTAAAAAAATAGGGTAGGGTATGCCTCGAACCGACCCGGCGTAAAATAGGGTAGGGTAGAAGCTTTTTAAAATAGGGTAAGGGTAGGGTCGACCCCTACCCGGACCTACTCGACCCAAGTTGTATCCCTAACATTACTGCATTATTACAGGTCAGTATTTGATTAACTTTCTTTTTTGTTGATAATATAATGTAAATGCTTTATTAACAACAAATACTTGTTCCCTCGTATAATATATAATTTTAAAATTTTAAAATCTCTTTTTTGGTAAGAAAGTTCGTTAATAATATAATATGAGTGCTTTATATACACCTTTTTTTTAAAAAAAAATTTGATCATACACACCAGTTCCGTTTGGTAAGAGGTTAAAAAGTTGAGAAAATTTTGTGAAAAAATTTTAAGAAAATAATAAGGCAATATGATAGAGGTAAAAATACTAATATTTTCTAAGAAAATTTTCAAAAGATGTACTAATAAATAGGATAAAGTTGAAATAGATAGGTTAATTGTATTGGTAGTTGTGTAGAAATGATTGAAAAGTAGGGTAGTTGTATAGAAAAATGTGAAGAAATGATTAAAAATAGGATTGTTATGGAGAATAAAAAGTTTTAGATTGAAAAGTTTTAACTTGACAACTTCTCCTTGTTACCAAACACACCCATAAGGAAGATTTTAAAATATAAATTCTTGAATTTTTAAGAAATTTCTTATAAATTTTATATTTTATAAAAATATTCATTAAATTAATTATCTTATATTTATCTATTTTAATTTTATTGAAATTAATTTTTACTTTATTAGATTTAATTAGCTTTGGTCAGCTTCAATTAAACTCTAGTAGACTAGGTTAAACTCTGTTAGACTTAATTAGAATTCATCAAACTTAGAGAGATTTCTTTAAATCTTATGAATTAAACTCTAAACCGTGTATTTAGGGATGGACTTATAAAGAGCCAAAATATATTATGGGTGTTAAATCATGATTAACATGTCAATAATGAAAGTTAAATTTTAGTTAGATTTAGTTATACAATGTTAGATTGTGTTAGACTTGATTATACTCTTTTATATTTCATTAGACTTAAATAGATTCAATTATTTTCAATTAACTAAGCTCTAAACCATATATTCAAAGCATAAATGACTTTATAATGAGTTAAATAACATATTGTGGATGTTAAATCATGATTAGCATAGGGTGTTTATTTTCCACAAAAATCTTTCAACCTAAAAATTTTCAATTTCCACAATTATCCTATTTTTTAATTATTGCTTCACTTTTTCCTAGCTAACTACCATATTTTTCAATCATTTTTACACAACTACTCATACATTTAATCTTTCTTTTTTAACTTTATTCTCTTTACTTCTCATCATTACTCCTATCATATCATATCATATCATTTTATCCTATTTCAAAAACTTTTACACTCAAAACTTTTCATCAAGAATTTTATCATTTTCCAAACACACCCTAACAATAAAAGTTAAATTTGTTAGATTTTAGTAATTTCTATTAGGTTTGTTAAATAATGTTAGACTTGAGCAGATTTTATTAAATTCTATTAAATAAACTCCGAATCATAGATCTAAGGCGTAAATGGCCTTATAAGAAGCTAAACAAGAGAAATCAAAATGGAATGATGGAGATTGAGAGCACTCATAATGGAACATCAAACAAGGGAAAGAAAAACAACATTCCATCGATAACATCTACCTTAATGTTGGTTGCCAATGTCATTGCTAAAAATAATTTATATTATTTAGGGTGTGTTTGGTTGGGGGTAAACTTTTTGACAAAAAAATTTTGGAGTAAAAGTTGTCAAATTAATAGAAAATAATATGATATAATATGGGTAATGATGAGGAATAAAGAGAATAAAGTTAAAATAAATATGTTAGTTGTATGGGTAGTTATGTAGAAATGATTGAAAAGTAGGGTAGTTTATATAAAAAAATCTAAAAAAAAAATTAAAAAATAGAGTAGTTGTGAAGAGTGAAAAGTTTTAGATTGAAAAGTTTTTGTTAAAATTTTTTTGCCCCAAACAACAAGTTAAGAGGAGGTGGAAATGTCAGCATCAGGTGAGATCAGTAACAAGAAGTCACCTAGCTAGCTTAAAATTCTCCGCTGACTTTGGCTTGTGGTGAGATCAGTCCCAGAACGCCGGCGTAAGGTGAGGTGGTGAAATGCTTACGCCTAGCTGATGAAATTGCCACCCATCGACGGCACAAGGCTGATATATATCCTTCGCTAACGTGAGCGTACATGGAGTTTTAAGAAAGCAAGTGTCAGGATTCAGTTGCGTAAAGGCATTCCTTCTCTTGGAGCACACTTACATAGGTATCTAATTATCATATGGTTATCCTAGTTGAATTGCACATTAAAAAGGCCGATATATATCCATTCACTTCTCAATCGTTGCATATGCTTGATATTAAATCCAATCGCTTAGCAACAATATGCCAATATCATAGCCATTAAGGTGTAAATATTATTATAGATAGTTTATTCAAGCCCCATGAGCAACGTGATAGCCACTGAGGTGCAGATATTCTCTATTTAGCAATGTCATAATCATCTGTTTACATATATAATAAATTTTTCAGACCCAAGATATCTATACTTTTCCTATATTATATATTTTATTAATTACCTAATAGCTTGATGCAAGTACATGTTTTAATACTTGTATATGATAATTATTTAACATATTCAATTCAAGATCCGATCCTAGCAAGAGTTGACAGAAATAAGCGGTTAAATTAATTCCACCGTGCTAAAAAGTCAACATGAGGTGGCAGGAGCATTTAGTGGTTGGAAAGGAAAGTGAAATACGTGCACCCAACTGGCGTAATGGCTAATGCACAACCTAGGGTGATATGGAAAAGAGATGTTCCACTGCGCGGTGGTCTGTAGTCACGGAGGCGTCCGTTGCAAATTAAAGATTAATTTATTAATTGTATTTAATTTTTTTTTTTTTTTTGATGTCTCATATATTACAACTCTTTTCATTTGATCTGTATTTTTTTCTCAATGTTTTTCCTCAAATGTAAACTAAAGCATTCCCACAGGTCAACGCCTCCTGAAAATGGGAGACCATGCTCCCAAGCCCGGATCGAAACTGGGACATCCTGGCATACTGCCAGAGGTGAGCACCAACTGGACTACGGCGTTGGGCTCAAAATTAAAAAATTATTTATTTTAATAGTATATTAATCATTCAAATTAAATATGTGTATAAGTTACATATGAAAATGGTACAAAATCAAAGTAATACAGTAATTTCACATTCTTTTTATGGAAAGCATCTATCTTCGTCATTTTCACTTTTTCATGCAAAATTGTATAATCAGATGTAATTAACATCAAAATTTTATTTTTTTTATTTATAGTGGTATATTAATCATTTCACATGTGTTAAAGTTTATTGCTAATAGCCTCTAACAGTGTAGGTGTCAAAAGAAATTTTTGAAGAAAATTCTCATATATGGTAGGAATTATTAAAAATACACAGGAAATGAGCCCGATTATATAAATCATAATACCTTTTAAGTTAAAATATATAAATTATTTTTTTACAATTGTTCTACTTTTTTTTTATTCATAAACATGTTTTCCAAAGCGTATTTAATTAATTACCAAGTTTTGTCATTTTACAATATATTTATTTTTGTTTTTAAAAATCAAATTTTAAGAGATGAAAAATAACTTAAATACCCTGTTAGTGATGTTTTTTAAAAACAAATATGTAACAATATTGTAAAGTTCCAAAACTTGGCATATGAATTAAATACACCCAGAAAATATATTTACGATATATATAATCATGCTTCTACAAGAAATCGTATTTGAAAATTTTCCAATTTTTTTGTGAAAAATGATTTTATAATGTATTATTACATTTTAACGTATGTGAATTAGACATGTCGCAATTTGACTATATACACTGAGCATTTTCTTTTATGTATATTGGTTCACTAATCACCTCTTATCTATTGGTAATGCATGAATTACTGGCAACTCAATAAAAAAAATAAAAAAGAGAAGGTAACCAAAATTCAGACTTGGATTCAAATCAAACCAGGTCTCGATCTTGAATTGAATATGTTTATTTACATGCAATTATCACATAAAAATATTTAAAACATTTAATTACATCTAGATATTAGGGAATTAATGAAATATATATTATATAGCTAAATCATTGATGTTTTAGGTTTGATAAATGTATTATGTACATGTGAATAAAAGGCTATGATGTCGTTGATGAGGTTTAAACAAAATATATACAAATGTTTGGAAAGCATAAAACTTTTTCAACTAAAACTTTTCACTCTCAACAACTACTTAATTTCTAATCATTTATTCATATCTTCCTATACAGCTATCCTAATTTCAATAATTTCTTCACAACTACCTATACAACTAACCTATCTATTTTAATTTTATTCTATTTACTCATCATTATCCCTACCATATTACATCATTTTCTACTAATTTTAAAACTTTTACAATAAAAAATTTTCATCAAAAGTTTTATCACTTCCTAAACACACCCAATGTATACATAACTATGATGTCGACGTTAGGTGATGTAATTTTATATGATATATGCAATGATTGATTAGTTACTACTTTGAATTAAATAGTTAGTGGGAAATGCTTCTGTAAAATCTTCTTCTATGTAATCCCTTCATTATCATTATCTTGATTATTAATGAAAAATTCACTTTATTTATTATATTTTAGTAGCATCGTTTATATTATTATGAAAATATTTTTATTTGTCTAGTAACACTTTGTATGAACCCCATCTACAAATGCATAAAATCAACATAATAAAATGATTTATCGCTAAATATCACTTTTAAAGTGGCCTCTTTAACATCTAAACTATCTAAAATATTTTTATTATATAGATAAATGATTTTATAAAATACCATTTATATATATGAAAAAATCTAAGCATTTTTCCTAATTTATACCTAAATACATTTATTTTTAAATAAATATGGCCCATGGATATATTTGATTTAGATGAAACTTAGTTTCATAACTAAACAAATTATGTTAAATTTATCTAATTGATTAAATTTTGTATTAATCATTAACATATTAAAAATAAAGGAAGTTACATCAAATCACTATAAGAAAACAAACTTTTAGAAATGAAAAATTTTACATTAATTTTCACTATAATGTCGATTTAACTACATCGCTATAACCACATCACCAAAAGACTTTATGAATTTTTTTAAATTTTCGCCAAAAATCATACTTTTAGTGGTAATTTTTATCTCTAAAAAGTTACCTTCTACATCATCCATTATGTTATTGTCGCTAAATAAAAAAATTTGTGATAAGAACTTAAGTGTCACAAAAGACATGTGATAGAATGTAAGTTCTCTTGCAGTTAATATCTCCTAGAAGCAGAGCACTTAGTTAATGTGCATGTCACATTTGATATTTGGATTTATATAACAAATAGATAAATGACTACAAGAAAACAAACTTTTAGGTATGCAAAATTTTATCACTATAAATGTATTAATTTACACAATAATATCTTTGTAACCAAGTTACGTCTGTTACAAGTAATACCTTTAATGACAAATTTTGTCATTAAGTTGTTTTTTATAACATCTATTGTATTATTATTGCTAAAAATTAACTTTTAGTAACAACAATTATTTATATCACTAACTAGAGCTGTTTGTGACAAAAAAAAAATGTTAAGCGTGGTCGGAAGTATTTCACAAAATGTTAGTTTTCTTATAGTTAACAGCTATGACATTGTTGTTGGGTAATCGAATTTAATATGATATACACAACAATTGATTGCTTGCTGTTTTAAATGAAATACACTACATGTCAACATATATATGAAACAGGAGATGTGTTAGATCTAATTAAAGGTTGTAATGGTTCGAGTTGAAACAAATATATTAGATATATATGAATAGAACGGTATGTTGTTTTCACAAAGTATATATTATATCTATATACATATTGATATTCGAATATAGCCTTATGAAATAAGCAATTTTTAAATGCCCAACGTTGCTACCGGATAGAATAGAAAATCTAAAATGCACATAAAAATTGTAATCATAATGTTTTTTTTAATTAAGTGGGGGATGGAGACATGCGCTCAACAAGGGATGCCCAACAGGGCAGGGTCAATGGCATGAAAGCCGCGGCATGATTTCAATAGGACTAGGCTGGAGATCACAAACGTAATCATAAATTTTAATTGGTTATGAAGGCTCTTTGCGTATTTTAGATTCATGTGTTAAAAGAGTCCCCATGATGATGATGATTTACTTTTACAAAAAAGAGGCGTGATTTAGTTAGGCCGGGTTAACTAAGGTCTTAGTTAGCCAGGCCAAAAAAACATTTTTTAGTTTTTTGTTTTTTCATAAACATATAAATTAAAATTTTATAAAAATGTCATGTGTTTAAAAATAAAAAAATACTTAAAATTATCCAAAATTTTCTAAAAGATTAAAAAATATATGTTAAATGCACTTGGGTACACCAAACTTAAATACACCCGGGCACATAGGATCTGATTCTACTTTGGTGTGAGTTCTAACAACGCAGAGGCCGTAGGACAAGAGGAGTGAAGTGATGTGCTGCCATGGTCAATTTATGTTGGAAAGAAAGAGTTGGGAGTTAAAAAAAATTAACTTACACTATCAAAAATCAGGGAACCAGGTCACGGCTAAAGCAACTTACGCTATTAAAAGATCGGGGAATTCTACATCAGAAAAAAAAAAAAAAAAAAGATCAGGGAATTGGATCTTACCGGGTTTCAGAACTAGGATCTAGGACCCGAAGATAGTCTGCTACAAATAATACTGCATGTAGAAAAATTATCCGTAAATGAACTGTAACGTCCCATGTTTTAGCTCAAAATAAGCCTCATATGATTGTAAAATATACGTTTACTTCACCCCTTGTACTTAAAATTATTTTTTAAAATATACTAATTTTCATCCAAATTGAATATATGTACGAGCCTCATCTAAAAATGATATAAAATTAAAGTAATAAAATAGTTTAATGTAAATATCAATTTTAAAATTATTTTTCAGCCTATAAACTATATAAGATATAATGTATATATTCATATATATATATATATATTTCAGTAAATATAACTCGTGCATATATTTGATTTAGATGAAACTTAATATCCTATTTAAACAAATAATATTAAATTTAATTAAGAAAGTGAATTTCTTATCAACTATCAAAATATTAAAAACAAAAGAAATTACGTAAAACCGCTTATATGTAAAAGAACTAAACAAAAGATACGTAAAGTATTTGTAGGAAGCCTATGGAAATGGATTCGTACTCCTTTCTACTCGCTTTTTGTTATGATTCACATCTTAATCAACTGCGTGTTATCGTACTTTTTCATTTTACTTTTATATTTTAACTACTTTTTAATAATTTTTTATATAATCATCTTAGTTGTTCCACTTTACTAGTACCGTATTACATTTTTTTTCTATTACATTATTTACCTGCTAAGGTGAGCTCAAGGTTGCGTGCGAGGCATTTTGTAAGTTTTCTACTTCTTCTATCTAACCAAAATTTTAAATTGGCCTTTTTCGGCCTGGTCAATGCTACCATTGTAGTTGTTTTAAAAACATTTAAAATCATTTTAGTTATTTTTAAAATATTTAAAATCATATAATAGTCAATGGAATTATCGGTAATAATTTGATCTACCAAATTTTACCATTTTTAGATTTTTAATACTTTTATAATTTCAAATTTTAATAAATTTCGCTCTTATTTAACTTCAAATGGGATGAAATAATTGATTTTTTGAAATCGTAAAAAATATACGCAGAATTCCAAAATTAATAAATTTTAGTACGAACCAAATATATGTCAACTCGCATAAAAATGAAAAAAAAATTTAAATGAAAAAAGAGTTCCGGAAACGTACTCACGGGGGGCTCGGGACAGGAGCGTAATCCTATGCACCCGGGTGCATTCAGCCTCAATGCACCCGGGTGTACTACACCTATTTTTTTTATTTTTTTTTGAAAATTTTTTCATGAAGCTGTTAATATAGGTTTATTTAACATATGTATCAATTTTTACTATTTTTGGAAATTTTTAGATATTTTTTTTAGTAATTTTTAAAAATCTAAAAAATATATATAAAAATCTCTAAAAATAGTAAAAATTGATACAGATGTTAAATAAACCTAGATTAACCATTGTGTAAAAAAATTTTCAAAAAAAATAGGTGTAGTACACCCGGGTGCATAGGATTGCGCTCCCTCGGGACATATGCATATATTTAATCATTTTATGATTTTCTACGGTTACCGCATAGGGATAGCTATGCAGTCAACCAAAAGGGATCCCACACGTATTTTTTTAAAAAAGAAAATCTTTTATACTTATACAAGAACTCAGCTTAGTTGTTATATAAAATTTTTTAGCTCATATAAATAAGTTTTTTGAATCTTTTAAAATGAAAAAATCGAGATTTTTTTGGCGTGCTAGCTCTTTAGGAATTCGATTTTTTTTAATACTAAAAAATTCAAATACCAATCCAAGCCTAGAATTTTTATTAATGATTGTTTGAACTAGGGTGAACTTGGGTAAAGTACCCACCAACACTATCCTAAATTTAGTATAGTAGGACAGAAAATTTTACGTATGACTATGAGTTGAGTATAAATTCTTACCCAATTCCCTAAATAGAATAAAAGTATGGTACATACGCTGGATACCTACAACTGATCTACATAAATATTCTAATATGTAAATAACTATAAATATATATAATAGATAAATACGTAATAGTTTCTATCTCCAATCACTAATATATTATTGTTGTATTGATTTCTTTATTTATTTTTTATAAATTATATAGGGTTTATATTTGTAGTGGCCGATGATCATAACATGAATGCAGATGACGTTAATGTGATTATTAATATGAATAATGAAGTTACGAAAAATATGACGTGATCAAGACGCGGCTGCAGCTTCACCACAGCGACGCCTACAAGGGCACACTCCACTGCGGCAGCACGGTGGCCCGGACTGAGGGGGTCCGAGCCCTCTGGAAGGGCCTCACCCCCCTCGCCACCCATCTCAGCCTCAAGTACGCCCTCCTCATGGGCTCCAACGTCCTCCTCCAGTCCGCCTTCAAGGACTTCGCTACCTCTCCAACCCCGGCCGCCTCATGGCCGGCTTTGGCGCCGGCGTCCTCAAGGCCCTCGTCATTGTCACCCCATTTGAGGTATTGGTTTTCCTCATTCCGTTCATTTTGCTGATTATTGATGCCTTTTCGAATCTCCCGGTGAGAACTCTTGTTGCAAGTTTGGCCGATTAACATTTGGTAAGGTTGGTTGTTCGATTCCCGACAAGTGGGTTCCGTTGTTTATTTTCCCCCTGTTTGGTAGGAGTTTTACTTCTCTTCTTTGGTAAGGGTTCGATTGACGGAAGCTTGTTCTTTCTATTAAAAAATTATAAGAATTTCTCAAAACTTAACTGTAATACAAATAAAGATTGTTGTAAACATATACATTAAAAAAAAAAAAAACATTTGCCTGAGGACAATTGTGAGCTATGACTAAGTACAGAAGTAGGTAATCTTGACTTAAAGATCAAATACTAAGGGAAACTTACGTGATCTGGAGATCCTAAACAACATGCTTGTTGATGTTGAGAACCTTGCAGTTGTAGTTCCAAAATAACGGAGACTACCAAAGTCTTGCATGAATTTTATTAAAAATTCTGGTACTGTTGTGCATGTGCATCTCATGTCAGTTCTTGGAAGCATATTACTGCCTCTTCCGTAACAAGCCATATTACCATTTACCACAAAAGGCACTACTGGTATGTCAAAAGTCATGTATACATGCTGTATTCAATGGTACGTTGTGCTCAGCCAGTATGCGGGGGCAATTCGAACTTGTTGGCCGCCATACGGTCCATCTACATACTGACTGTTTTAGGCTGAAAACCCATTTGATCCAAAATGATGTGCATTGAAGGTTAGCAAGTTATATGGAAAATACAAAGCTGCATTTTACCCCGCTCGATTTGATGGCCGGGTCCTCTCCACATCGGTACACCGTCTGGTCCAGCCTGGGTTTTGGAACAACACCTGGGCCCAATTCCTTTATGCTTGGAGGGATGATATTTTATTTGATCCATCAGTGCTTTTTTTTAATTTAATGGTATTTTGTTATTTCTATATGTCCGGTTTGTATGTGTCATTCGTAGTTTAGTGGTTGATGATTGATAATTCATTTAATCAGGTAGTTATAGATTTCGCCCAGGTTCAATGCTTAATTAGGAAAGGGAAAAACATATAATGAATGCATGTTCTGTGATGTCTAGAAAACCTTCTTTGCCGCTGTTATAGGCTTCGTGGCCTCAAAATCAGACCAATCTGGTGATGCGGTGGGTACGAATCTCGGCCGAATTGGCAAAATTACTCGCCGTCAACTGGTGTAAGGCTGACTAATTATCGGTGCTTACTATTTTGTGTCATCATTCCTTACCTCTGCTTCAAAAATACGGATATAATAAATCAATATAAAATATTTATCCATCTGTTCTTCCAACATATAACTAAAGTCTTCATGGTGCAACGTCACCCAATAAAGAACCAGATGTTACATAGTTTTCTACCGAGTTCGGGATTCATATTTCTCTTATTTCTGCAGATTTTAGCTGTATCTGCATCCTATAAGCCCTTGAAAATATTATTTTTGCACACAACCCTGTGGCACGGTGAATATGGCCATGGCAAATAAGTGCATGCGGTGAAGATTAGATTGCAACAACAGAAAGGACTAAGCCCAGAGCTTCTGAGGTACAAGGGTCCCATTCGTTGTGCACGCTTGATTGTCCGTGAGGAAGGCCTCCTTGGGCTCTGGGCTGGGCTGCACCAACAGTGATCAGAAATGGTACAAACCAGGCAGCCAATTTCATGGCCAAGAACCCATTTGACAGCATCCTGTGGCAGAAACTTGAAGCCGACGGAAAAGTTCTGCAGCTATGGCAGTCAATGGTGTCTGGGTTCTCCTGGCAGGAACTGGTCCTCCGTCCACTGGTCCCTTTGTTGTCGTGAAGACAAGGCTCATGGCACAAAGTCGCTCTGGTGGTGAACTCGAGTATAAGGGCATGTTTCACGCAATTAGAACAATATACGCAGAAGAAGGGTTTTGTGGAAGGGGCTGCTGCCACGGCTCATGAGGATTCGTCCCGGGCAGGCCATAATGTGGGCTGTTGTGGATCAGATCACCGGTTTTTACGAAGGAGGATATATTCCCAATGCGGCTATATAATGTTATAATCAAGATCAATTGCTTGTGCAGGGTCACCACTTGGATGACTAATAGCTAACCTAAGTATCCGACTCAAGCACTGGCAGCTAACTTCCAACCGTCAAAGAGCAGCGAGGTAGCCAACAATGATCGGCCAATAGAACCCATTAACATCTCCATAAGCCTCTGCTCCAAACTACCAACCGGCCCTCTTTCTTTCTCAATTCCGATCAGCCTCCGTCCTCTGTAATTCCAATGAATCACCAGCACAATAGCAGCCCCTTTTTTTTCAGATGCAGCAGCAGAGAACCGAGCATACCCAATTCTTCTTTCTCGCACCGTTGCAATCCAGCCGGTAGCCTTTTAACAAAATCTTTCAATTGGAAATTTATGGAGCTGAATTCCATCAATTCGTAGCAGCATCCAGCTGGAAAATTTTCATCAGCAACTTCCAAATGCCGCCAGATCGGAAACCCATTTCGCCATCACTCAATACCGAGCAAGCCTCCACTGAAATTATCAGCAAGCATCCCAAAAAAAATTTAGCTATGCATCTCTCTGCAATTTGGACGGCAAACCGACAGAAGAAATCGACGCTCCTGCCACTTCCATTTTTCCGGCCAGGCTCTGACAAATCACCTTCATCAAGAACCATAGAAAATTCTGCCGACCTCTAGTTACTGCATACAGCCGGTCAAGCACCATTAAAACCTCCAAGACAAAAGCAGCGGCAACATCGTTTCTGCCGAGCCAAGCAAACAAGCAATATGTGAACTAAGCGGCTCACAAAGGCAACAGAAAAATCCCACATCGGTTGGGCATCCTCCTACCCCTCATTCACAGGCATAAAATGAGGGGCCCTCTGCCCTTTACGACAACAACAACTCTCTCTGGGCTCCTCTCCTTACGGGACTTATCTATCAAGTGAACGGGCAAGCGATAAAAGCCTTGTAGTGGAGATCTGCTCTTCACTTTGGATTATTTTTATTTTTATTTTTGCTTTTTACTTTGTTTTTAGTATTTTGTAATTGTTAATTTTACAAAAAGGCAGATCATCGGCAAAAAACGGAGTTCATATTCAGAAAGCATCGCTTGTGGGTTTTTTACGGCTGCAAAGGAGCAGCATCGCTGACAACAAAGACGAGCAACTGCGGCCGGCAAAGAGGGAGAAAACAGTGGCAATGCATGGCGATTTTTCATTTTATTGGTGTGTTTGTTCAGGGCAAAAAAGTATCAACTAAAACTTTTTAATCTAAAACTTTTCACTCTCCGTAATTATTCTATTTTTTAATTATTTTTTCACATTTTTCTATACAAACTACCCTACTTTTCAATCATTTATACACAACTACCCATACAACTAACATATCTATTTTAACTTTATTCTCTTTACTCCTCATCATTACTCTCATTATATCACATCACTTTCTATTGATTTGACAACTTCTACTCTAAGGGTGTGTTTGTTTGGCACAAAAAAATGTCAACCAAAACTTTTCAATCCAAAACTTTTCACTCTTCATAACTACTCTATTTTTTAATTATTTTTTCACATTTTCCTATACAAACTACCTTACTTTTCAATCATTTCTACAGAACTACCCATACAACTAATCTATCTATTTTAATTTTATTCTCTTTACTCCTCATCATTACTTCTATTATATCACATTATTTTCTATCAATTTGACAAATTCTACTTCAAAAACTTTTCATCAAAAGTTTTACTCCTAACCAAACACACCCTAAAAACTTTTCATCAAAAGTTTTACCTCTAACCAAACATACCCTATATTTTTTGTGATTAGAAACAAAATTCAGTGCAGCAAATGTCTGGTCAGAGTCGAAATTAGACAGTCAGTCTATCTGCCAGTGCTGATTTGCTATTAGACGACCAAACGATGGTGTGCAGTGAGTAGCTGTGATTAGGGGTGTAAATCGGGTCGGGTTGACTCGGGTTGACACAAATACAACCCTAACCCACCTTGTAAAATCACAACCCAACCCTACTTTCAACCCTACTTTTCACATCTTAACCCAACCCTATTTCAACCCACCTCAAATCGGTTCGGTTCGGGTTAGAAATCGGACTAATAAATTACACATGTTATCAATGCTAGTTAAAGTTTTGTTCACCTGAATTTCTAAAATAATAAAAATAATTATAATTATAAAAACAATAAGTACCAATAAAAGTTCTACATAGCTCAAAAGTGAAGGATAAGTTTAGTAATTGATTCGTTTTTTTGTTTTTGTATTTTTGAGCAATCGATGTCTTCTGCAAGTCAAAAAGTGAAAGCCAAGTAAAATTATTACAGTAAATTATGCAAAATAGAAAAATGAATATTATAGTCTGACTTACCTTCTTACTTGGCTTCCAATCAAAGCTACAAACATCTTAAGTTCTCAGTTGACCTGTTATGTTATTCTAAATCATCAATGCGAGCAAATATCTAAACAACCTATTTACGATGCAATATAACTAAATAATCCAAACACAATTTCACAACTAATTAACCAAATATATTTCCAAACCAAATAAATTCAAATAACATTTAACAACCAAATAGTCAAACAAATTTCCAAACTCAACACAATTTTATTTAAATATCTAAGCAATATGAATGAAATACACTCTCATAAATATATGTAAATACATATTTTATGAAATCGGGTCGGGTCGGGTTGACCGACCCCTAACCCAACCCAACCCATTTTAAAAATCGGGTCGGGTTGAACCCATTTTTTAAAAACCAAATTTCCAAAACCTCAACCCAACCATGATATAAATCGGTTCGGGTTGATGCGGGCTCGGGTTGAACCCAACCCTATTTACACCCCTAGCTGTGATGACGGCTGCTTAGGCCATAGGCTCGCAGGTGGTGTGCTAATGGAAGGTAACGCACTGAGCATCATCTATTACGGTAAATGTAGGTTTGGTGCTGTTGACACCTTAATTAAATGTGAAAAAATTAAATTTTTAAATGAATTTACTATCATTTGGCCCACTTATTTAAGATTTTTTCTAGATCTATAATTGAATTTTTAATTCATATGTTTGCAGGCCCAACTTTATATAGGATCAATGTGCCTCCACTGCTTTAAGCCCACTGCGGAAGTAACAACCAATAATCCATATAGTTAATCAACAGTATTTTGCATTAAAGATGAAGTGAAGAATATTTTCTCAAGTCAATTAGAGCAAAGTCAATGTGATGAACGGTTTGGATTAAACAAATAATTAGTATTTTATAAGATTTTTAATTGTCAAAATAGATTTGACCAAGAAAGGAGGTGGATTTACAACATTTTAAATGATGGATGAAAACCATAAGATTTAAGCCACCAAGAGAAAATCTAAACCGTTAAAGTGATTAAGGGACATCAACAAGTGCAGGCTCCATCCAAAATTAAGGAAAAATAGGTGGCAATCAAGGCATAAATGAAGGACACACAATACGCAAAATAAATGGCTAAGAAAGAGTTGACTTACTAGCCAAGTGAAACCATGAGCCCCATTGGTGGTTTTACAAAACTACCCACCAAGATTGCTAGGAAGGACTCCTCAAGTTGAAATATTGCACAATAGACAATGTGAGTTTATACAAAATATTATAATAGCCCATTGATGCATAATTGTTTAAAACCTAAAAGCTTATAAAAGGAGTCCATTAAAAGAGTCATTCTCACCCCAAATTACCTTCATCTCCCAGCTGGTTGACGCCTAGAAATTCCTCTGTTTTATTTTCTTCTCATCAAGCCCATCCATTTTATATCGACGTTTCCTGTTCACGCCCCCTTGCTCCATTCCACGTAATTTTTCTTTGGTTCTAAACATCGCCCAGTTTTTTTTTTTTTTTTTTTTAGAAAAATCCATGTTCAATCATTAGCATTTGACGCTGCATGATAAAAATAAAAATAAAAAACAAGAAGGAGAGTTTTAAAGGGATGAAAACAACAATAGCATTAGAATTGTTTGCATAAAAAAATCATTAGCAAGCATCATTAAAATTACCTTGTATGATTTTTTTTATTTGACGAAAAAAATCTACATACAATAGTTCACGCATCTGCATTTGTTCTTCATTTGTATTTCAACATCTTCTGCATCATTTCTCTTTTATTTTCTTTCTTTTAAAAAAAAAAACAAGAGAAATCATCCAACACGTCATCTAGTATAGCATTATCCTATATTTTTTTCTTTTTCTATTCATCACATAATGTCTAGCTTTGTCTCTTTAAAATTTTTATATTACATGGGAATCATCATCATTCAACATTCTATTTAAAAAATGTATTAAAAATCAAATAATTATCTTTTAGCCGTTAATTCAGAAAAATTTTCATTCTATTCAAACTATTTATAAAATAAATATTTGTTGTTTGGTTTTTTTAAATAAAAAATTTATCCCTTCGTCTGGAAATATAATCTCATCCTACGCAATGGGAATGAAATTTTCGTACCCATTTCCAGATTGAATTAGTGTCTCAAAAAAAAGCTTAGGGATTAAGTTCCCGCCTCTACCTTCTTGAGCTTTTATAAGATGTATATTAATTTTTCAGCACTCCTAAGACCAATGTATTAAAGGAAAAATAAAGTTGTATTTCTTCTAGTTGTGAGTTCACCCTAATAATCTCTGTATGCAGTGTCTTATTTTATACGGACTAACCACTAATATTTGGTTAGTGGTGACTCCAAGGCAAAATTAATATATTAATTTTACTTTCAAGTTACTATGTATATTTGCATTTGCATGCATTTTACTAACTACTAATTGCGCCTAATTAATACACATGTTTGTGCATGACTAACTCGCATCATTTAAAAATCTCTAAAAATTCGCATCATCTAAAAGTTTTAACACTTGCATCTCCCTTGTTTAACCCCCCATGTCTGCGCATTTTATATTTTTTTCATTTCTGATCTTAAATCCCTTTTCTACATCTTTTTATTTTTTTTATCTGCACGTTTAATTTATGTATTTAACTCGCATTATATTTAACCAGTTAACCCGCTAACTCGCATTTCATATTCAATCTCGCGTTTGTACATTTATTTTCCTAAACTTTGCATTCATATTTATTTTCCTCTCTTGCATTTGCACGTTTAATTTTTATATTTACCTCGCATCATATTTAACCAGTTAACCCACTAACTCTCATTTCATATTCAATCTCGCGTTTGCACATTTATTTTCCTAAACTTTGCATTCATATTTATTTTCCTCTCTTGCATTTGCATGTTTACTTTTGAGCTTAATTCACATCTATTTTTATTTCTATTTTTAGCCTTTTGCAGTGTGCATATCTTATAATTTTAGGCCCATTTGTCAACCCATCGTAGCGCACCAAAAATATCGTGTTATAATTTGGCAATTCCACTGAGGACGCTAGGAGTGCTGATTTTCATTTCTTTATAAAAGCTCAAAGAGAATTTTTTTCATTTTTGATAAATAAGATTTTTTTAAGGAAAAGTTTCGAAATGTTTTTTTCAATTTTTTTAAAAAAAGTTAATAGTTTTTTAGGAAAGATTTACAGATTTGGAATATCACTGGGTATTAGAAATCAACCTAATAGTAAGGATAGCATGTAAAAGAGAAGTTCAACCGCTCCATATTCCAATTATTACTAGGCCTAAAGAAAATCCAACAAACATGGCCGAAGCATCACAAAATTGGGGAGGATCATCCTCGAATCACCTTTCAACCATAGACCTCACTAATGTAGCAGTAGGTAAGCTAGAGGGAATGACATCTGGGGTCCTAGAAAAGTTTAAAATTTTAAGCTCATCTAAGGATCAAGAGGATAACAAGGAAGGTGCTTCTATTAGTAATGTCACAGATAAAATCGAAAAAGTAAAAAAAAAAAAAAAAAATCAATCTTAACTTAAGAAATTAGAAGAAAAAGTGAGATGACAGAATGGAGAAGGGTTGTCATCTTCAAAGATAGAAGACCTGTGCCCATTCCCAGACATCAAATTACCTAGAGGTATAAAAATTCCCAAATTACCTATATATGACGGGAATTCATGTCCAAAAGCTCATTTGAAAGCATTTTGTGGAATTTTATACCCTCTAGTTCAAAGGGATGAACTTTTGGTAAAATTATTTCAACAAAGTCTGAAAGGAGATACACTTGAATGGTATGTATCTCTAGATTACAAGTTTATTAAAAATTGAGGGCAATTATTTACAGCTTTTCTAGATAGATTCTCTTATATATTAAATATTGCACCTAAAAGAGTGGACTTGGAAGCTTTACGGCAAAAAGAGGGTGAACCATTTGCTGAGTATATAGCTAGATAGAGAGATTTAGCGGCAAAGTTAAAGATCAATTTATCCATAAAAGATCAAATATCTATAATCATAAAGACTGTACATCCTAGCATTTCTAGATATTTAGTCTCATATCCATTCACTAGCTTTGCGCAACTAATACAAATCGGTGAACAAATTGAGTATGGATTAAGAAGAAGAACCATCTCTCCTTAGCCATATCAAGGGAGTGCTTTTTGTGAAAAAAGGGATTATAAGTCACAAGTGTTTGATAATAGTCCACAAGTTTATTTGATTAAAGGAGATAGAAGTCATGACCCTTACATGCCCAATAAACAAACTTTTCACACAAATACAAAAGACGAAGTTCTTGTTCTAATGGGTACACCCTCCAATCCCATCGCTTCTCAAAGACAACCTATTGATCAAATCGATATTTTTATTTTAAAAGGCGAACCTTCTAATCACATTGCTTTCAAAAACAGTTTGTTGATCAAAATAATGTTCTAGTTTTAAAAGATGCATCTTCTAAACTCGCTCCTTTTCAAAAAAAATCTCATTGATCAAAATGATACTATTGTTTTAAAAATGCACTCTGCAATCCTATCGTTTTTCAAAAACAGCATGATAACTTAAATGATACTATTATTTTAAAAAGCGCATCATCTATTTCTAATATATTTTCAAAATAACCTGTTGATAAATCAAAAATTATTATTTTAAAAGGGGAACCTTTTAATCCTATCATTTTCTCTACACCACCTACGGATTATCCTATCTTTTTTCAGAAAGAGCCTACAGAGTCGACTCCCCAATCACCGAATTTTACAAAAAAAAGTAATTAGTATATTCCATGAAAGCACAAATAGAGCACCAAAAATGGCCTGCCAAGTAGACCCTTCCCACATATTTTCAAAAGAAATTCTCGCTTCAGCTATCCAATCAAAGCATATAGATTTAACTCCCTCTAAATCTTCTATCCTTTACAGAAAGTGTAATAAATAAATTTTCTGAGAATATTTGTCAAACACCAAAAACAGCTTCTCAAACAAAAGTCTCTCATTTATCCTCAAAAGAATTTTTTACATTTTCCAGCCAATCTAAGTCTAAAAAGTCAAATTCTCTCCCTATGTCCACAAGAAAATCAATTATTAGATTCTCTGAAAATACAAATAAAATATCAAAAGTGAGTTGTCCAACAAATTTGTCCCAAGCACCCTTCATTCCTTCAAAAAAAATTTCCACCTTTGTTAATTAGCAAACCAAAAATTTCTTCGTATCTCCGGAAAAATTCTCACTCTAGTTAATCAGACAAAAGACAACTCCCTTGTATTTTTGAAAAAAATTCCATTCAAGACATCTCATCTTCAAAGCTTAAAAAGGTCAATCCAAAATATGTTTCTCCAAAAAACTTTACACTCCAATTAACCAACCAATGAATTGCACTCCAATTAACCAACTAATGAATCTTAAAGTGATTAATTCATAAAAAGAAACAAATCCTACTATTGTAAAATATGTCAAAAGCTCATGCAGCATGACTCAACCAGAAAATCAAGCCAAAGCATCTACGACACCTTGTCAAAGCCTCTTCAGTTTAAACAATTCAGATGAAGTCAAATCTCAATCATTAGGAAAGCTAGCCTGTAAAGCAGCAGAAATCACAGGGGGCTTTATTACCCAGATATCAAAAAAGCTAGCCTGCAAAGCTGAAAAAAGTGCAAGGAGCTTTGTTATCCATTTTTCAAAAAAGCTAGCCCATAAAGCCGCAGAAAACTCAGGGAGCTTTATCACTCAGACGTCGGATAAGTTAGCTCACAAGGTTGCAAAAGGCGCAGGATACTTATCCAAAAATTGAATTACTCTTCAAAACAAGACTTTATCATCATTGTAAATAATGCTTTCAATCGACATGAAGATTATATTTTTGTAAGATCCCAATATACTTTGGGCAGTTACCAATTTATCAAAAAAATTACAAAATTGAGGGTAACTATCAATATATTAAAGAAGGTTTCAAAACTAGGAAGAGTTATCAATATACTAAAAAATGTTACAAAAATGGGGACAATATCTACCACATGGAAAGCTGTGCAGCACAAATATCAAGATGATATCATTCTCAGCCAAAAAAGGAAGTCAAATAATATGAGACAAAGGCTAAAAAAGAAAAAAAATGAAGAAAAGCAAAAAAGTTATTTTATCATGGGAGACCGAGACAACCATTGCTCAAATCAAGGAAAGTCATCAAAGTTTTCAGCGTCAAATTATGCATCGCTACAAACAAGGTATGGGACCCTAGAGGATAATTACCAAGGTACGCCACTTTACTCCCCCTCCCTCCGCTTTTTATATGCATTTTTTTTATAAAAAGGGGATTGTTATTTTTAAATAAAAGGAGTTTTTTTATAAAAAAAAAACTTTAAAACTTACATATGTTTTAGCATATTTTCAAAATTAGTCATATAGATAGCATATCTTATTTACCAAAAAACACAAAAAATGATGAAAAATAATAATGTAAAAAAAGGACAAAATGAGATATTAGAAAAAAGAAAATATATATACTTGAGACACAACCAAATCATCTTTTAGCTATTAGGAGGCAATCAATTCAAGATTAACACTGTCAAATACAAAATGAATTAATTGAATTTAGCAAAAATAAATATGGGATTGTCTTTTTAAAGTGTAGAAATGTGCAAGTCAATCTCAAATGGGGGCATCATCATTATTAATATTCCAGTTATTAAGCCTCTAAGTCGTAAAAGGCGCAAGACACTCATCAATTAAGCCCAGTGAGTCATAGAAAGTGCAAGGCATCAATTCGTCTAGCTGTAAACCCCATTACGAGAGTGTCATTGACCACACTACTTAAAAAGGTTGAATTCCATGCAAATATTAATCTATAGGGTCATAAGATATGCGTGTTGGTTCGCCAGGTATAAAAAAAATCAAAATGCAAAATAGATAAAAGGAAAAAATCAAAAAAATTAATTTCTTTGTCAAAAAAAACAAAATTTAAATTAAGTTTTCAAGATGTCAAAGCATTTCATGCAAAAAAACTTAAAAATATCTATTACTCTAATGGATCAAGAAGTGAGAAGTAACTAGTTATAGTCGTGAAAATTTTTGATGACATATGTAAAAACTCCATAAAACTCTAAAAAAATCTTATACACACATTAATGAAAATTGGTAGATACAAAGATGATTTAACATTTTCTCATCCAAAGAGATAACTATTAATATCATTATGAAATGTGGTGAATTGTTTTCAAAAAAATAGAGAATAAAAAAAAGATCCTCATATACCCTTGAATATGGTGAGGAAAAGATTTCGAAAAAAAAAGAAAAAAAAATCTCAGATACCCTAAAATATGGTGACGGTAAGAATTCAAAAAAAAAAAGAAGAAAATTCCCAAACACCTTAAAATATAGCTAGGGGAAGATTTCAAAAAACAAAATCTCCAGATATCCTGAAAATTGTGAAGGGAAGATTTTTAGAAAAAAAAAAGAAGAAAAATCCCCAAATACCCTGAAATATGGTGAGAGAAGAAAAAATATATTAAAGAAAATCTGGTGAGGGAAGGAAAATACAATATACCATCGTTATAATTTTGATATTATAGTTATTTCATTTGGACGAGTTTTTAAAGTTTCATGCATTCGTTATCTACTAGTTGATAGATCATACACTTACATGCTATGTTATTTTAGATATTTTATAAGAAAATTATCACTAATATAAATTAATGAGACTCACTTCTTAAGCTAATTATTTCAACTAATAACCTTGAGAATTTTGCACCTTCACTACTCATGTGGCTAGAAAAGCCAATAATTCATAAATTTAAAAAAACTAGGAAAGTTCATAATGGTCACACTATTAATAGGATTACAAGAAAATTTTCTATAAAGAAATTGTTAAAGGTATTCTAAAATGGGATGAAAAGTATGAGAGTAGGGTAAATTATAAAAACTAAGCAAATCATATCAAGTTGCACTAAAAAGAGAGAAAAATTTTTAGGTATCAATCTTACCTTCTTTGATGATAATGTTTGTTATCATCGAAGAAGGGGGGTATCTGTTGACACCCTATTTAAATATGAAAATTAAATTTTCAAATGGGCTTACTACCATTTGGTCAACCCATTTAAGGTTTTTTATAGATTTACATTTGAATTTTTAACCCATATATTTGCAGGCCCAAATTTGTGTAGGATCCATGTGAAGAATGAGCCTCCAATGCTTTAAGCCCACTGCGGAAGTAATGGTCAATAATCCATATACTTAATCAAGATTATTTTGCATTAAAGATGAAGTGAAGAATATTTTCTCAAGTTAATTGGAGCAGAGTCGACGGGATGAACGATTTGGATTAAACAAATAATTAGTATTTTATGAGATTTTTAATTGTCCAAATAGATTTGACCAGGAAAGGAAATGGATTTACAACATTTTAAATGATGGATGAAAACTATAAGATTTAACCACCAAGAGAAAATCTAAACCATTAAGTGATTAAGGGGCATCAACAAGTGCGGGCCCCATCCAAAATCAAGGAATCCAAAATAAAGAAAACATAGGTGCAATCAAGGCATGAATGAAGGACACACAATAACCAAAATCAATAGCTAAGACAGAGTTGACTTACTAGCCAAGCGAAACCATCAACTCCATTAGTGGTTTTACAAAACCACCCACAAAGATTGCTAGTAAGGACCCCTCAAGTTGAAATATTGCACAATGAACAATGTGAGTTTATACAAAATATTATAATAGTCCATTCATGCGTAATTATTTAAAACCTAAAAGCTTAAAAAAGGAGTCCATTTTCACCCCCAAAAGAGGACGAGAGTATCTGCCTCCTAGGGTCGGTCATTCTCACCCCAAATTACCTTCATCTCCCAGATGGTCGAAGCCTAGAAATTCCTCTGTTTTATTTTCTTCTCATCAAGCCCATCCATTTTTACATCGACGTTTCCTATTCACGCCCCCTTGCTCCACTCCATGTAATTTTCCTTTGGTTCTAAACATCGGCTATTTTTTTTTTGAAAAATCCATGTTCAATCATTAGCATTTGACACTACGTGATAAAAAAAAAAAGAGAGTTTTAAAGGGATGAATACGACAATAGCATTAGAATCGTTTGCATAAAAAAATCATTAGCAAGCATCATTGAAAGTATCTCGTATGATTTTTTCTATTTGATGAAAAAAATCTAAATACGATACTTCACGCATCTGCATCTGTTCTTCATTTGTATTTCAACATCTTCTGCATCATTTCTCTTTTCTTTTCTTTTTTTTTTAAAAAAACAAAAGAAATCATCTAGCACGTCATCTAGTATAGCATTATCCTATAATTTTTTTCCTTTTCTATTCATCACATAACGTCCAGCTTTGTCGCTTTAAAATTTTTTATATTACATAAGAATCGTCATCCTTCAACATTCTATTTTAAAAAAAAATGTATTAAAAATCAAAAAATTCTTTTTTAGCCGTTAATTCAGAAAAAATTCATTGTATTCAAACTATTTATAAAACAAGTATTTGTTTGTCAGTTTTTTTTAAAAGAAAAAAACTTATCCCTTTGTCTGAAAATATAATCTCATACTACGCAACGGGAATGAAATTCCCGTACCCACTTCCAGATTGAGTTAGGGCCTCAAAAAAAGCCTAGATATTAACTTCCCGCCTCCACCCTCCTGAGCTTTTATAAGATGTATGTTAATTTGTTAGCACTCCTAGGACCAATGTACTAGAGGAAAAATAAAATTGTATTTCTTCTAGTTGTGAGTTCACCCAGATAATCTCTGTATTCAGTGCCTTATTGTGTACAAACTAACTACTGATATTTGGTTAGTGGTGACTCCAAGGCAAAATTAATATATTAATTTTACTTTCAAGTTACTATCTGTATTTGCATTTGCATGCAATTTACTAACTACTAATTGCACCTAACTAATAAATATGTTTGTGCGCGACTAACTTACATCATTTAAAAATCTCTAAATACTCGCATTATCTAAAAGCTTTAACGCTTGCATCTCCCTTCTTTAACCCCTCATGTCTAGACATTTTATATTTTTTTCATTTCTAATCTTGAACTACATTTTTTTATTTTTTATTTGCACATTTAATTTTTGTATTTAACTCGCATCATATTTAACCAGTTAACCCGCTAACTCGCATTTCATATTCAATCTCTCGTTTGTACATTTATTTTCCTAAACTTTGCATTCATATTTATTTTTCTCTCTTGCATTTGCACATCTAATTTTTGTATTTAACTCGCATCATATTTAACCAATTAACCCATTAACTTGTATTTCATATTCAATCTCGCATTTGCACATTTATTTTTCTTAACTTTGCATTCATATTTATTTTCCTCTCTTGCATTTGCACGTTTACTTTTGAGCTTAGTTCACATCTATTTTTAGCCTTTTGCAGTGTGTATATCTTATAATTTTAGGCCCACTTGTTAGCCCATCGTAGCGCGCTAAAAATATTGTGCTACAGGTGCAAAAGTGGCAAGATTTCTTTAGTTCGCATCTAATTAGATGATTTAAGCATTAATTTCTATGTCTACAAGTGCTCCGAATCATGTGTACAATTTAGATTAGTTAAAGTTCACTTATTTTGAATTATTTGTTTGAAGAATGATAAACAAAGGAGAAAATAGTTCTACTTTAGAACTAGTTCAATAATCGATGCATACGAGCATAAAAGTAACTAGTTTCGGGGTGGAACTGTTCAATAGACAAAATAATTTTACAATATGGCAATAACAAGTGAAGAATATTTTAACTCGAGAAGAGATAGCGCTAGCACTAAAGTAAAAGTCTAAAAGCCTGTGCAGATGAGTGATGATGTTTGGCAAGATACGACAGATCTTGCAACTAGTCTAATTCAAATGCATCCTGCAAACAACCCTCTTTCAGAAATAATCATTTTGATAGACTCAAAGAAAATTTAGATGAAGCCAAAAAACATGTATAAAACTAAATCCTAAATAAATAGATTATATTTGAAAAAATAAATTATATAGTTTAATATTTATAGAGCTTGGAGATCTTTAAAAGCACTTGGATGAATTTGACAATGGAGTTAACTATTTTGAAAAATAAGATCGAAGAAGAGGATAAAGTATTACTTCTATTGGCCTCATTATTTGAGTCATTTGGTCATATTGCGACAACGTTATTGTTCAGAAAGGGTATCTTGAAGCTTGATGATATTATTATTTCTTTTATTGATGAAAAAGTCCTGTAAAAAGAACAACGGCAATGGATTATTGGATGGCAAGAATGCATTAGCTACAACGGGTGGTTGACAACACAAAAGAAGATCATCCAATAGTTCAAAAAAATCTAAAAGTTCATCTAAACCAAGTAGAGATACTATTTGCTAAAAATGTGATAAGAAGAATAACATAAGAAGAGTCTATCATAAGTAGAAAGAGAAATAAAAGAGGAGAGGGAAAGAGAAAGAGACTACATATGAATCCAAATCACGTAATTATTCTCTAGTTGTTAAAGATTATGACAGTGATGTGATGCTTATGATAGATGCTTGTGAAGGTAATGGCGATTGAATTTTGGATTTTGAACGTAATTTTCACATGTGTACAACTAATGAACAATTCACTATAAAGGAGCGTAATTGTGGAATTATGAGGATGGCTAATAAGGTAAAGAGTAAAGTTGCTGGTGTTAGTACAATACAAATTTACATGTTTAATAGAATTATTTGAATGTTGATTGATGTGAAACATATTCCTGATTTGCAAATGAATCTAGTTTCATTGAGAGTGTTAAACTTTAGAAGGTACTGAATGTTTGCTTGAAGTAGATTTCTCAATGTGACAAAAGTTGTTATGATTATAATAAAAGTTTAAAAAACTAGAAGCCTATAAAACTAGTAGGAAGTGTGAACACAGGTGAAGTTCCTATGAGATCTCAAGTTGTAGGTATAGATAGAGAACAAAGCATTAGTTTCAAGGTCATTAGAAAACTCTCATGTCGAAATTGCATTAAAGGGATGAGAAAGGTGAAGCCACTAAAGGTCATACAGTGGAGGTGATTAATACATGATACCTGAGAGAGGTGTGATGCACCATACAAGTTCAAGCATAGTTAGTTAAATGCTGAAGCATGTAGAGCAGCTGAAAACACAAGTTTTTTTATAAGTAGATTGACTTGTTATTACATAATTAAAGCCAATGTGGAGATTGTTAGAATAGTGTCTTGTATTTTGAATATTAGTTGTGTGTATAAACTCACATAGCGTATGAGTCCGAGATTATGCATGTATATGAGAGCTATAAATAGGCATTTAATTTATAATATTTAGTATCATAAAGAATAAAGAATAAGAATCTTGGTATAAGATTCAAAGAGATAGAGAGACTGTCTATTACCTGTAAGAGAAGATGAATTATTTGTTGATTAGTGAATTACTCATTTCTCTAGTGGAATAGACGTCTAGTCAGATTATATTAATTCTCTATTCTACATGTGCCTGTATCATATTTGCAACCCTAACAAATAACACTTTTGTAATTGTATTGCATCGGCAACCTTAACAAATAACACTTTTTCTATCCTACATGCTCATCGCATCCTTGTCACATTCTAGTAATAAGTATTTCCTAGCCTTAGGATTCATTATGTTAGAAACCCCTTAGTAGATTAAACATTCATATCACATTCTTGTTCTTATCCTTTTTCAAGTTTTTGCTAGTTCTCTTGTGTTTAGAATCCCAGAGCATCTCTAGCCACTCGGCGTGGGTGCTCATCGAAAGGTGATAGGACTCATTGCCATATGAAGTGTGTAGGGGCTATTTGCCCTTCCTTGTAGGCTAGTGGTCGCTAGGTTAGATCCAACATGTTGATCATAAAGCACTTACTAACTTTGGAAATGCATACCAAGGAGCCACATTTCATTAACTTCGGCAATACGTACCAAGTAGCCACATTTCACTAATCGGCAATACCAAACAAGGATACAAATAAATGATTTGAGCCCATACATTTTCTTTTAGTTAGGTTGGTTAAAATTCTATGTGGCAATTGCTATCAAGACCAAGGAAAAGAAATATAATAGAGTTCATATGTCACTCCCCTCTGAAGCTCCTTTGATAGTGTTAAGACTTTCATATTTTTTATTCTATATTACGGTATAGGTTTTGAACAATAATTTGCATGTGAGAGTATGTGATAAATCTGTAAGGATTTTACTAATATTATGTACGTAATATATGTGGGGGTTGTGCATAAAATATCCAGAGAATGAGTATAAATTATTTTTCTTAAATTTTTATAATCTTTTTATTGAAGTTAGTGGTTAAGCCCGAACCTAGCCTGCCAAATCTGAAATTTAATAATGTTGGAATTTTCCTTTTAAAACTTGAACTTGATTTTTATTTTTATTTGATATAGAATATATTATAAGAATAATATCAAAAAAAATATTTCCTTATATTTGTATAGTTTATATTATTTAAACACATTTTTGTCATGTTACAATTATATTATAAATAAATTAAATATTTGTTCTTATATTTTATTATTTACTTTTATGTTCACTAATTTTATTACCTTATCTTGTTTTCAATGTTAAGTTTTCTTCTAGCAATATACTTTATATTATTAATTTTTTAAAAAAAGATAGTTTGACTTGATATTATTATTTTTATTACACAATTTACTGTTATTGTATATTGTTAGGTGTCTTTCTACAAGTGCACGAATCGTAGACTAGTATTTAAAAGATCAATCCTACAAAGAATTCAGGAACTCTATACTGTTTGATTTAAATACTTTAGATAATATGACAGAAATAAAATCAAAAGAGAAGAAAGAGAATAATGTATCTTAAGACAAATGATAATGATTAAATATTAATATATATGAGTTCTAAGATTTAGGTTTCATATGTGACGTTCTGTGATGGATAATTAGTCTACTCATTTAATTCGGTTAATGTATATTAAAGAAGAATAAATTCAAATTTAATCATATATTCTCTCTTGAGGTATGCAAGATGTATCCTAATACTTTTAACCACTTATTCTCATGGAATTAAGTCAATTAGAATCCATCAAGGTTCGTGATAGTTCATAGGATTTCTCAAGGTCATCACGTCTATTCTCATGTTTTAAACTTTCAAGTTTAATATCTTGATTATCATATATTAGATTTTTACCTCTCAATTCTATTACCTAATATATGAAATCATATCAAAGTGTGGGCCCATACACCAAGTAAACAATAAAACCACAAGATATTAAATTGATACACAATATTTTTCATAAATATAGTAGAAACTAATCATGCATAGTATCACACTCTTCATCCTTAACCCTAGATTACGGGGTTTAGGCAGACATATTTTCAATAAATCCAAACAACAAGACAAGCTTATTAAAAGTATCCATCAAAACAAGACAATTTGAAATCAAAGAAAAATAAAAAAGAAGGTTTATTGATTAGAGTTCTTCAATGATGTGTTAAACTAATCCTTCCAACTCACTTCTTTGCCTCTCTCATTGGTTCTATGCTTTTTTGCTCCACCGTAGTTCTCAATCCTTATTCAAAAACACATCCAAAGATGTCCTAGGTCGAACTTAGCAAGTGTTTATACAAAACAAGTCCGAGATGGATTAAATCAGCAACTTTCACCCTAAACATGGCTTGGGCCTGGTTTCACTCTGGATGATGAGTTCTTACTCCAAATTTTGAAGTTTGCTGCCCAACATGCTCCAAACCATGTTAGAACTTCCTTGACACGTTTTAAGTGATTTTGATTATTGTTTTGTCTCCTTTTTGGCTCTCTAATTCATATGAATAATTGTATCTTGATTCTTGAACTTTGATTCTTCATGAATCACTCACATTTAATAGCACAATAGCCCGCATTCATGCACATTAGTCAAATATAAGTATCTTTCACAAGACAAAGCACATCTGATCATGTGAGTTCACAAAGTCATATTTAAACCAATGATCTCATCATTAAATTATCCAACTTGTCTGGGATAATGTCGAGACAACATATACTCGTATGAAATTATAATCTTTATTCTTAAATAAAATTTATATTTGTAAATTGAATTTCAATTTGAACTCAACCCAAGTTCACTTTTCACAAATAGGACTAGATGTAAGTTTTATAATTAGAATTAGAGTTTAGGTTTTATAAATAGAATTAGGATTAGATTTTACATTTTATAAATAGGGTCGGAGTTATAATTGACACAAATTAGAATTTCACGAGTCCAAATTGCACACATGAGATTCATCTCTCTCTTTGTTTTTTCCTTCTTGTTATAGAAGGATTTTTTATTTAAATTTTTGTATCTTATGTATTGGTTTGGGAAGAATGAGAAAATGGATGAAAGCTTTTCAAATAAATGAACAATGATGTAATATAATATGGTAATAATTAAAATAGAAAGAGAACTTTTTGAAGTAAATAAGGTTGTTGTACTAAAAATGTGAAAATGTAGAGAAAGGCCCACTACCAAATGGACCTATATGTAACCAACCAAGCTTAACTTGTTGACCAAGGGCAGTAGCATTCATGGCCCCCATGGATGTTCAAGTCGCACCCCATGCACAAAACGAGAGCATTTATCTCTAGTAGAAAAAGTGAGAGCTTAGTCCGTATGAGTGGGAGATTATTGTCTCTCTTAAAGATAAGTAGAGCTTGTTATCTCCGGTGTAAATAGGCTTAATTGTAATATCATGCAGCATGTTTTATAATGCTAATAAAAAATTCATCCAATATGTATAATTTTGAGTTGTTTAATTTTATCCAAACTAATACGGATGCTTCCCACATTATGTTTAAAGATTTGTGACACAAAAAGTAGATTTACATTGGATCAGTGTTTTTAGTGAGATAAAGGTGCCAAAATTAAGGAACTAGATTGAAGTAGTGATATGGCGATCGAGACGTAGAAAATAGGCTTCTGTATTTTGCAATTTCGATCATGGCTTGGACAACAAGTTGATTGCTACATGAGGTTAGTGAGGATTTTTGAACAACCGTTGATTTGGGTGTGACCAATAGGACTTCATCGGAGTAGGGGAAGAAGAATGGCGAGGCTATTTGTAGTTTTTGGGTTGCCAAAGAAGATTATCCAAAATGGTCTCCAAATACTGACTCGGCGTAGTATAGGTCTGATTGATGATTGGATGTTTGTTGGTGGACGTCATGAGTGGGCAGCAATGCCAGTTATAAAAAAAAATGCTCATGTGGCTTTAGGGTGTCAAATCGCAATGGAGAAGTAAATGTTGCATCTGGTACAGTGCACTGGCAGAGTACTCAACTAAATGTATATGTTGACCAAATTTAGTGATCTTCATGACAGATTTTTGGTGTTTCAATTCCCTTAGTTTAAGTATTACTTACAAAATAATGGGATCAGATTAGGAAATGTAAATCAAATTGGGTTTGACTTGGGTTAAGGTAATCTCAATTCTAACCCACTTTATAAAATCTTAGTCCAATCTTGTTCGAATTTTATTTTTTACACCATAACTCATCCCTATTTAAACCTATAGAAATCGATTTAGTTCGAGTTGGAAATTGGGATAATAGATGGCATAAACTATTAAAATGTATACCATTCAAGCTAATGATAATCAAGCTAGCTTGTTGATGTAATTTTCTAAAATAACAAAAACATTGAAATTGCACTTTAATAACATTATTGTCTTCCATAACTAAATAATATATACAAAATTGCTAATTTTAATAGATAAATTTGACATATATATCAATAGAAAATATGATCAGCACTACCATGTGATCTACTCATAAAAAATATAAGCATATACATATCATTTACATTTCGAAATTAACTAAATGTACCTCATATTCTATTGTCAAAGTTGCATTTAAGCTAATGATTTCGAAAAATTTTCATTCATGTCAATACTTTTTCAAATCAATTTTTTCATTCCAATAATAGCAATTAGTGTTAGATTTACAAGTTGAATAGATTAAGGATATACAAAAATTCCCCCAAATTGATAAGACCACAATGCTTATGTTTATGAGAAATAATCCTCTTAGCATGAGCTAAGTAATGAATTATTTAGCTCATCTCAAAAAATTCATTTGAAATTTTTTGATTTTTTCTTTATGCACTTATTTATCTAAGTATATTTAATATATAAATAAAGTTTTACCATTTTATTTTTAAAAAATTTTAAATATAAGGGTATTTTAGCAATTTTTAATAGTTGAAATGGCTAAAATACCCTTATATTTAAAAATATAAAAAATATATATCGAGAAATAGTAAAACTTAGTTCATATGTTAAATACATCTATATAATAAGTTTATCAAAAAAATTAAATAAATTTTTTGAGGTAGGTTAAATAAGCCTAAGTCGAGCAAATAAGATCACTTTTCTACGTTTATAAAGACATTTTTTTTCCAATCTCCGCCCCATGTAACTTTAAAATTAGACTGCAACAATGAGTTCCAAAATGTAAAGATGGATTTTAGTAAGTTCGAAAATGTAGACATGAATGAAAGACTTTCAAATTATTAGCATATATAAAAAATAATGTAATTTTTGTTTGCATGATTGTTATGTCCCAATATTTATAAATATAAATTTCTAATCAAAATATTTTTATTATTATAAATATTTACTTTTAAATTTATATTTCATATGGTATGGATGTAAAATAGACACTTCCAAAATTTGAAAACCATTCTTATAGATCATTTCATGCAAACACTTACAGAGGTGAGTATAAAATAAAGCATAACTTGCAAATATACCTCATAGTTTGATTTAAATTGCAAATATATTGTACTTTATAAAGATTGTAAACTCTCATTGTCTGCATAAAGTTATAAATATACCGACGTTGTTACGATGTTATGACTGGAAAGTGATAGTGTGAATGTAATTACAAAATTTATGCAAACAATACAAAAGTAATTTGTTATCTTGCAAACGAAAGGTGTATATTTGCAATATAACCAAACTATCAGGGTATATCTATAAATTATCCTTCTAAAATTTTGGAGATATATTTTTTGAATTTCAAAAAATTAACTATTTTTAAAGTTATTTTAGCTAGGGGTGCAACTTAGATAAGAAATCTACTAAAGTAGCCTAATACGAGCAAAGTAGGGTTAGAAAATTAGGAGTGCAATTTGGATTGAAGTCTGATTCAGAGTTGACCCTATCCTTACCTTATTCTTAAAAACTTTTACCCTAGCTTATTTTAAGTTAAGTCAGTTCTATACCTACCTTATCCTATTTTTTAGGATTAGGTTGGTTCTAATTTCAGTTTCAAATCGATTTATTAAAATAGTTTTTATATTATTTTTAAAAATTATAATTATATTATAAATCTTACTTGAGACTCTATAATCAAGATAAAAATAATGTAATTTTAAAATAAATTTATTAAATATACTAAATAATAGATAATTTAAATTAGTTTTCATATATTTAAAGAATATATTTATGTCTTTCAATAAAAAAAAGTTTCGACCCTATGCACCAGTGTACTTAGAATTTCAGTGCACTCAGGTGCAAAAATATTTTCTTATTTTTTAAATTTTTTTATAAAACTACTAATCTAAGTTTTTTAACATATGTATGGTTAATATTTTCATAAAAAGTTTAAAAATAAAAATAAAAAAGATTTTGTACCTAGACACATTGTACCAAAACTTAATAAATATTTCATAAAATATATATATTAAACATATATTAGTGATGGAGATGCTTCTATGAAACTCTCTTTCTATGTAACTCTTTTCATTTTCAACATTTAGATAATTTATAAAAAATTCACTCCATTTATTATGTTTAGCATCACTTATATAATTATCGAAACCTTTTTATTCGTCTAATATCTCTATACATGGGCTCAATCTACGAATATGTAAAATCAACATAATAAAATAATTTAATGTTAAATATCAATTTTTAAGTAGTATTTCAATACCTAAACTATCTAAATATCATTACTACATGGATAAATAATTCTATTAAGTATTGTCACATTCCAATGTATATGTGAATAAATCTAAGCATTTTTCCTAATTTACACATGAATGTATTTATTTTTGAGCTAATGTAGCCTATGTTGAATTTGGTCTCCTAACTAAACAGATAATGTTAAATACAATGATGGATTAGATTTTTTATCAAATATCAAAATCTTAAAACTTTAAGTGGTTAACGAGCCCCTATTGGTAATTCAAATCGATTCTAGGTGCCTAGACCTTGAAATCTGTCCTACCCTAATTGACTCATGTATTTTTTTACTTAGAACTTATGCTATCCTATAGGTATAAAAATAGAAACTTACGTTTTTATTTTAGAATACCTAATGAGTCAACTCATGGATACTCTACTAAAGTTATACCCTTAAAAAATAATTACTTATTTTCAATTTACCTTTTTCTTTAATTTGGAATGAAAATTACTATGGATATAACTTGAGTCAATTCGTCTTTCCTATCATATCTTATTTGTAAAAGATTATATTCTACCCCACTGTCCTTGCCTATAGATTTATTTTGTTCTTAGTCTACTCTATCATGCTTATTTGAAGGTCGAGACTATATAGTTCTAATTCCAAATAGATTTCTCAATTACCCAAAAGTAACAACATTATATTAAAACAATATCAAACAATCAACAAAAGAAGAGAGATAAATACATATGTTGAAAAATTATGGACAAGTCATATTTATAAATATACCCTCATAGTTTGATTATATTGAAAATATACCAATTTATTTGCAAAATACCAAATTACACCTCCATTGATTGCATAAAATTGCAAATATACCCATGCTTTGCAACTTTATGCAAACGATAAGAGTAGTATGCAATTCTAGAAATTAAATGTATATTTGTAATTGTGATTAAACAACGATGATGTGTTTACAAATGATCAAAAAATGGGCTAAGAGAAAGATTTAATATATCTCCATTCTATATGGAATTATAAATATGATCATGTGCATTTAAATGTATGGTAAGTTATGATACATTAGCCTCAAATGTGTTTTACATTTACTTAAATATATTCATACTTTATAACACCAATTATCCATATACAAATTATATTTTAGATAATTTACATATTAAAAAGATAATTTTAAAATTATTATTTACATTAAACTATTTTATTACGTTAATTTATACCATTTTTAGATGGGTCTTATACACATCTAATTTGAAAGAAAATTAGTATGCTAATAAAATAAATAATTTTAAATATAATATGTGAAATAGATTGTCATTTTATAATCATATAAGGCCCATTTTGAGCCAACTATATTGTAAGTTACGGTACAATTAATGGCACTTAATTATATCATTCAAGTGCGGTCCGTATGTACCATAATTAAGGTGCATTCCATTACAAAATAAGCTCTGCACATATTATAATGCTATAATACTTTATACAATCATTTATCTATACAAACATCATACTTCAAATAGTTTAAATGTTAAAAATATATCTTTAAAATTGATATTTATGTTAAATTATGTTATTATGTTGATTTTGTATCATTTCAAAATAGGCGTCATGCACATGTTTGATTTGGATAAAAATTGATATGTTATTAAAGGGTATGTTTGGGAATGGATAAAACTTTTGATAAAAAAAATTTTAGAGTAAAAGTTATCAAATGATGTGATATGATAGGGGTAACAATGAGGAGTAAAAAGGATAAAATTAAAATAGATAAGTCAGTTATGTAGATAGTTGTATGGATATTATTGAAAAGTAGCGTAGTTATATAGGAAAATGTAAAAGATTGATTAAAAAATATGATAATTGTGGATAGTGAAAAGTTTTAGATTGAAAAGTTTTAACTTGACATTTTCTACTTGTTGTCAAACACACCTAAAGTAAATAATTTTAAATATATTTGTTGAGGTAAATGTTAATTTCACAATAAGTTTCTTTTGTGGTATGGTGCAGTTCTAATGCACTTAAATATTTACATATACCGTAAGGCACCATAAATTTAGCTCAAAATGAGAGATATCCGTTACTTCACGTCTTCGTTTTACAAGATCTGTGTTCGATCTGCACTGCTGCACATGGCCAATGTTCCGCCCATCCAATCTTTTAAATTCATTTAAATACTCGAGGATGCACGTGGAAGGCGTCTGTCGGTGAAGTGATATAAATCATGTAATGTGGCTGCGTGCGTATTGCAGATGGATCGCGTAGGATGTTGGTTAACTTGCTGAGTCAGCCCTTCTATGTAATTAATCGCTATTATTGATTATTCTAACTAAAGGTCACGATCATCTATAGCCGACCTAAATGGCCGATTTTAGGCTCACCTAAAAATGTATTTCATTTTACTTTTAAAAAAATTTTGTAAAATTTTTAATCTAAATATATTTAATTTATAAATAATTTTTTTCCATTTTCAAAGATGTATCGCTATTTTTTTAATTTTTAAAAACATGAGTATTTTAGCCTTTTTCAAAGGTGAAAAATTGTTAAAATACTGATATATTTAAAAATCCAAAACGAATGCCAACACATCTCCAAAAAAGGTAAAAAATTAGATTTATAGATGAAATACACATAGATTAATAATGTTACAAAAATTTTAAAAATAAAAAATACATTTTTGATCACTTGGTTTTATCTAATAGATTAATACCTTGTATTTTATCAAACAAGTAAAAAAATATTAAGATAAGAAAAGGTGCAAATTAATTTTGTCGCAACCTCGACCCAAAGCAATGCCCCTAATTGGCCGACAATAGAACCTTTCAATCATACCTGGATGATATTTGACAAAGAGACTATGATTCAATGATTCATACATAAATGTAATAAATAAGGTTCATCCATAGGTCCACATAATAATTGTTATAAATATTAATACAATGTTTCAAAGTAAAGAAAGTAAAACTTCTTTATTCTACTCTTAGAGTTCATGCATAACTAAGCCGGGTAAATCTACATTATCAAAAAACTTATAAATAATATAATGCGAATTCCTAAGAACTCAATAAGCATAAATTTATACATCATTCAACCATAACATTCATGGATAAATATCATCAACAAACATATTGCAAGAAAATAAAAAAATTGCAACAACATCATTAAATATGTAAATGAAAATAAACTCACTGACTTAATGTGTATGATTTGCATTAAGTAGTCTTTCGGTAAAGCCTAAGATTTACCTTATAATCTTACTCCAGGTAATCTTCCAATAAATCCTATGACATACTTGAAAATTATTTGGCAATTTACAAATAGTCTTCTAATAATGCCTAGGACCTATCATCATATTACATATCGGGAAAACTTTCAACTAAACTTGGGACTTATCTATAAACTAACACTAAATAGACTAAGTCCTATGTGTATAGTTTATATTAAGTAGCTATCCATCAAAGATTAAAAGGTACCTAAAAACACTCTACGATTAACAAATAGTCTTTCAACAATGCCCAGTATCTACTCGTACACTAACACTAACAAATTAAGTCCAACATATTTATCCTTAAATGATACCATTATTCAACAAAGGTAATAATTATACTTACATATATCTCGCCACACTTAGCACATTTTACTATGTTAAAGAAAATGACGTCACTGATAGTCTTAGAAAATTCCGCTTTCTTCGACTTATAAAAGTTTACTTCCAATGGAAATGTTCCATTTATCAAGCTTAGTGCATAGAATTCATCATTTACTTCTTAAATGGACCATTATCAACTAAACGCATTATTTATAGGATTGCTTACTAATCATTTATAGGCTTGCTTGCTAACCTTTGGCAGAAATGATCTCTGATGAATAATCTAATCCATCCAACTAATTCAAAACGCTCGAAAACATAGAAAATGACAGTTGCCGCCGTCGATTCATTGTTCGCATTGCTCGCCAGGGCCAAATACCAGGCCTCGCCAACGCTAGCCTAGTTAAGCGAGCCCACGAGTGGGTGTGCACTTCGTCTAGAACTAGGCTACAAACAAGCAAGCCTAAGTGAAATTTTTGGATGGCTTTGGTAGTTTTTTTTAGTAAGATTCTTCTAAATTTCTTTCCCATATCAAAAGGGGGTTCTATGTAATATCTTCACAGGAACCTTCATTGTAAATTTTCCAACCAGCTTGGGGTTTTCTACAATATCTTTAAAATGGGCCTTTTTGCAAAATGTTAAGTTCATAGGATATTTACTATAAAATACCTCCCAAAGGTCAAAATTATATCCATTTTCTTCCTCTCACCTCTTTGCGACATTGGTTGTAGGGGTGCAACTTGGTACCGGGTCGGTCCGAACCCGCCCGACCCGACCCGGTATCAAAACCAAAAATGGGTTTTATTTTTAAGATTTTTTTCAAAATAGACCCGGTTTCAACCCGACCCGTAAAAAACCCGAAACCAAAACCGGGTTCGCACCAACCCGGTACCAAAACCCGACCCGGTCCGAACCCGATGTAGTTTATATAATTTTTTCATCAATTATACATGCTTTTTTGTAATATTAATATATATACATGTTTTAGGCATTACTAACTCTAATTCAGACAAATCACCTCTTTCTTCATTATCAAAGCATACTTGAGGTAACTTAATTTCTAGGATGATTTTTTATAATTATTATCTTCTTATTATTAACAGTTACATGTATTTTTTCGTCTCGATTGATGCATATTATTTTCAAATATGTAAATCGAGGAGGAAGAACTTGACATTAGAAATATAGATGAAAATCAAGGGAGAAATTACTTGGAAGTCTTCGAATAGTTTTTTAGTTTTTTTGGAAACTTTGGAGACATGAACTCATTTGAAATTTGAATTTGTTTAAAAGTAGATATAAACTTATTTAAACTTGAGATTTGTTTATATTGTCATTTTAAATTTGGATTGCACTTAAATTAGATTGGAATGTTGAACCATTATGCTTAATGTAGTTAGATTTAGTTACTTTGAATAACTGTTATGTGGATTATATTTTAATTTGAGTCGACATGATAAATCTATTTCATATTATGCTTTCTATTAGTACGAGAAATCTGTTAATTTGAATTTCAGATTGTAGTATAAATTTGATTCATATTTTAAGTTTATTGGTATGACAAGTGGTCAATTTTTACTTTAGCAATTTGTATGATAAATATTCAGTTTGAATTCAATTTCAGCAATTTGTACGATAATGTTTAGTTTCAACTACAAAGTTGGTATGATATGTTCATTTTCTATTTGGTATACTTGAGTCATTTCCATTAGCTATTAAATAAAAATGACCAACTAGTCATAAAACTAACTAATTTGTCATTTATTTGTGTCTATAGGGTGTTGAAAAATTGCTTGCAGAGTTCATTCAAAGAATATTGCAGAATTTAGCATGATGTTGCAGAATTCTTTGAAAGTATCTTGTAGAATTCGACGTGAGGCTTGACTTCATAAACACATGTATGTATATTTCAATAATTTTCTTTTAGATTACAACTGAATTTGGAAAAAAAATAGTTTATTGGTAACCCGAATTCAAACCCGAAACCAAACCAAAACCAATGCGAACCCGACCCGAACCCGGTCCGAATCCGAATTGCATTCTTAGGGTTTGGGTTTGGGTTTACTCCAACCCGGTTGGCTTAGGGTTTGGGTTCACTCAAACCCGGTATAACCCGACCCGAGTTGCACCCCTAATTGGTTGGACCCAAACATGCTTCAATTCGATATTTTGGTACATATTTAACTTCCTTATTTTTTATAGATTTTACTCATAAGCCTAATTTAAGCAATAAACATCAAATTTATAGAGTTTGAGGCAAATTTCTCCATTTATTAAAAACCCGAATTCTCATCTAGTCATCATCAGTCAAAGCATAAAATCCCATTTACCTTAAGGGCACCCCTATAGAGGAATTTTCTGAAGAAAAAAAAAAAAACTGAGAATCATTACAAGCTTTCCCCCAAATCTCAACCCAAAAGCGCCACGCCCAGCCTCAAAATTTTTCTAACATTCCCTCAATACGTCCTCTCCTCCCCTTTCTCTATTAAAAGACTTGCATTACTCCAACTAATGCTACTATACTTATGCTTCCATTACTTGTGTCCGTTGTTCGAGGCCTGCTACAACATTTCTTTTTTTATTTCACCTTTCTCTTATATCTTCCACCAACCAGCATGATCCCAGTAAATGGTAAATGCAATTGTTTTTTTTTTTTTTTTTTTTTTTTTTCATGGTTATTACACATTTTTTAATATATAATTAAAAGTACATTGAAAATAACCCATGTGAATTATGTAGGACACATATATACATGCATAAATATATATGTACTTATCTACAAGTTATTATACGAAAATTATTGAAAAAAGAGTAATGATTTGATACATACATATGTACTTATCTTCAATACATATAGGTGTATCGAGCCCTTTTTATTTTTTTATTTTTCTTTTTTACTTTTGTGTAGGTCCGCATGTATTTTTTAAAATTTGAAAGTAATTATTTACTAATTTTTGTATACATTATTTTATAATTTTAAAAATAAATAATTTTACTCCCCTAAATGGGGGTGGCAAGTGAAACCTGATGAATTTTTAGGATGTTTCACTTGATTTTTTAGGATATATTTGAGAAATGACAAATTTTTTTATCGAAGATAAAGATAATTATGAGAAGTAAAGATAATAAAGTTAAAATATATAAATTACTTGTATGAATAGTTGTATAAAAATGATTGAAAAATATAATAATTGCATAGAAAAATATGAAAAAAATAGTTGTGGTGAATGAAAAGTTTTAGTTTGAAAAATTTTCTTATTAAATAAACACACCATTAGATTACAAAATTTTAGTATATGAACTAAATACACATGGAACCATGTGAAAATGAAAAAATAAAAGCTTAAAATACTTATATGCATAGGGGTTCCATATAAGCTTAAAATGCTTTTTTGTACAGTGGTTCGATATAGACATATACATACTGAATTGTTGCCCTGAATTCCCAATTAAAAAAAAATGGAATCGTTACCCTTAATTCTAATACTAAATTTACCATTTTTAGATTTTTATATGTATTTTTTTATAATTTAAAGAATCTACAATTTTCATTCTCATTTAACATTGCATGGGTGAAAAAATTGATTTTTGAAATGACAAAAAATACAAAAATTCGAAAAGAAGTATAGATACTAAAGAGATCTGGGGCGATGATATTATACATGCGTATGTATTGAAAACTCAATACTTCTATGTGGTTTAAGCCCTTATTTTTATTTTTCTTTTCATTTTCATGCGAACTCACATATAATTTTTATACGTATTTCTTATAATTCCAAAAACTAATAGTTTTCACTCCATTTTTAGTAGAGTGAAAACTATTGACATTTAAAATTATAGAAAGTCGAAAATTTCTAAACACGAAATAAATACATGTCATATTAAAATGAATTGAAAAATAAAAAATTCAAAAATGCTCAAACAACCTATTCGTATTTTTCAATACATATGTATGCATTGAACCATGGGTTGTGATCTAATCCATGTTAAGTCGTGTCTAGTGCATTACACTTATTTTTTTTAAAAAAAAAAAAAAATTTGCTACATATGTAGGCCTACTTAAGATTAAATAAGTGTTCAAATATCAAAATTTTCTGATATGTTTTTTTAAGAATTTTAAAAAAAGGAATCGCAAAAATGAAAAAATAGCTCTCAGTCATGAAAGAAGCAAGCTTCATCATTTCTCTTCCCACACTTTTTAAAAAATAATTTGATATCTTAATTAGTTGACTACTCTATTAGAGGAGTGATCATGTTAACTCAAGCAAAGCAAATTTCCTGCTTAGCCCACCTCAAAAAATTCATTTCTAATAACTTTTTTACCTTTTTCTTTATACGCTTACTTATGTAAGTGTATGTAACATATAAACTAAGTTTTACTATTTTAATATATGTATATTTTTTTTAATTTTTAAAAATAGAAGTATTTTAAATACATATACACATATAGATATTTAAAAATCTCAAAAAATATATATACACATATCCAAAAATGATGAAATTTGGTTTATATATTAAATACATTTAGATAAATAAGCATATGAAAAAGAAGTAAAAAATTGTTATAAATGAATTTTTTAAGGTGGACTAAGCTAGATATTTGTTTAGTCTGGGCTAATAGGAACGTTCTTCTTTTTATTTTAACTTTATATTTTAATCATTTCTCATATAAGTACCTTCTTTATTTCCACTTTCTCTTTATTGTATTACATTATTATCACATTTTTTTAAAAAAAAATTTTGCCCTCCTCCCTACCCCATCATAACCCTAATTGCCATATTGTGCTTTAATTGAATACACTAAAATGCACTAGCCGTTTGACGGAAATAATTTTATTTTGCTTCCTACAAAATGAAAATATTCATTTTTTCCTCCCATAACTTAGCGGCAAATATGAAATTCTAGAATGTACAAACACTTTGTCTAATTGATAGAGGGTGTGTTTGGCATTTCCTTAAAATTTTTTAATAGGGAGCTTTTAACTCTTCATGACTATCATATTTGCTAATAATTTCTTTATATTTTACTATACAACTATCTTATTTTTTAATTATTTCTTCATGACAATCATATTTATTTTAACTTTATTTTGTTTATACCACATCATTACTCTTATCATATTAATCACTTTTCTCATTTCAAAAAAATTTATGCAAAAACGTCTCATTCAACAGTGTGTTAATAAAAGTTTTATCAACGGTATGTTTAACTACAATAAAAAATTTTCAAAATAAATTTTTTTTAATCTCCACAATTATCCTACTTTTAATTATTTTTTGTATCTTATTATACAACGATCTTACTTTTCGATTATTTCTACATAATTATCCATACAACTAATCTATCTATTTTAGTTTTATTCTCTTTACACTTTATCATTATCTCAATAATATCATATTATATCATTTTTACATACTTAAAAAATTTTCATTTAAAACTTTTACCACTTCTTAAGTACATCTTAAATACAAAAATGAGTCATGATACAGTGCACTCATGTACATTTCACCTTTTTTTAACCTTTGTTGAAATTTTTTATATAATTGTTGATCTATATGTATCAATTTTTTCCATTTTTAGATATTTTTTATTTTTTAAAGTCAGTGGTATTTTCGTAATTTATGAATTACAAAAATGTCACTGGTTTTAAAAGATAAAAAATATTTAAAAGTTTTCAAAAATAATACACATATTAAATAAACCTAGATTAACAGTTATATAAAAAAAATTTTAAAAATATTAAAAAATAGGTGAAATGCACCTAGGTGCATTCAGTACAAACATACGCCCAACAAAGTTATCCCCTCATTTTTTATTGATATTTATATACTGTGACACTTGATATTAGAATCAAACCCCTTCACAACCCTCATAAGTACACTTATGGGAGAAATTTCTATAAATAGCCAATGAAGGACATATGTAAAACCTTCACTTTTTAACCGAAAAATTGCAAATAACCTACACGCTCTTAGTAGGAATCTATCTCTTACCAACTTTGTGAGTGACATTGGAGGGTGCTAATCAAGTGCATCCGGGAGCATTGAGCCTTAATGTTAGGTGCATATACCTATTTTTTATTTTTTTCAAATTTTTTGCACAAATGTTAATCTAATTGTATTTAACATGCATATCAATTTTTACTATTTTTGTAAATTTTTAGATATTTATTTCAGATTTGTAAAAATTAATGAAATGCCTTTGATTTTTAAAAATCTTAAAATTCTCTAAAAAATAGTAAAAATTGATACATATATTAAATACATTTAGATTAACAAGTTTATGACAAAATTTTGAAAAAAAATAAGTATATGCACCCGAAAACATTAAAGCTCAGTGCTCCTGCACCTTATAGTGCCCGACATTGGAACCGACCACGGAGGCAATGCCTTGGTGGCAAAGTTATCCTCCCATTAATGCACGGCCAATGAGGACAATAAATATACTCATTTACGTTCACCCACATGGGATCATTCTCCTTAAATCATTACCCACACAAATGAGCTTATGTAAAAAATAATAATAATAAGTTAAAAAAAAAAAGACCTTCTTGAGGCTCCGTGTACAAGTCTATTAAATCACAACTCCAAAAGGCACATCATAAAGAGAGGCGTGATGATTGATCCTCTCTGTCCTTTATGCAAATCTGACGTGGAGGAGTCCGAGCATGCGTTCTGCGGATGCCCACGCTCAGGAGAGGCTTTTCATCCTCGACTGCTGAGTTTGCCATATTTTGGAAATGGAGGGCAATTGACGGATACTGTTTCCCAGTTGCATAGGCAGCGGCAAGGGAAATTGTTAAGGAAATTCTTCACCACCACATGTTGGTTGGTGTGGCATCTCAGCAGTCGTCACTTTCTAACAGAGGAGTTGCCAAGACTTTTCCATCATACCAAATAAATGTGAGGCTATTATATATCCATATGATGCAGCAAACATTCTTAGGAATGGTAGCGACCTGGAGCAGCGAATGGAAGTGTGGCGGCGTCCTCCAAAATGGAGCTCAATTCCATGCTCATGAGCCGATTCCATATACTCATTTTTTAAAATTTTTTTATGAAATTATTAATATAAATATATTTTTTTTTATGAAAAGGAAACATTCTATCTCAATTCCTTAGCCGCGTTGGAGGGGAGGGGGATAGAGAGATCCGAGTACTGTATTGCCAAAAAATTGTCTATACAAATATTTGCAACAATGGGTTGGGTAGGTTGCCCCACCAGACCAACTGATCCAATAGAGAAACAAATATAAAATCTGCCAATGAATGGGCAACACCATTACCTATCCTCAGCACGTGATGGATAGACATATGAGATATGGAAGATAAAAACAATTTAATCTCCCCCACAATAAGCCCAACAGGTGAAAGCATTAGATTTTCCATTAGCAAAAACTTGTAAAGGAGAAGAGAATCCGTCTCGAAGAGAACCCGATGAAGCTTAAGTTGAAGAGTCCATCTAACCCCAATGAGAAAAGCGGTTGCTTCCATAATATAAGTGTATTTAACATGTATATCGATTTTTAACATTTTTGAATATTTTTAATTTTCTTCGAACTTTTAAAAATTAGTGGCATTTTAGTAATTTTAATTTACTAAAACATTACTGAATTTAAAAATCAGAAAAAATATCTAAAATAGTAAAAATTGATATATATATATATATTAAATACACTTTAATTAGCAGTTGCGTAAAAAAATTTAAAAAAATAAAAAAATTGGACGTATGCACCAGTGAGCTAACAACCGGGCTCCCTCCAAAATGCGGCCAAGTTAAAATCAATGTTGATACATGTTACTGAACAGATACAAGATGTATTAGGGTAGGAGTCGCGATTAGAGATCACAGTAGTCAAGCGCTATTCACAAAATGTTGGTCCTAGGCGGGTAGAGATGACCCTTTATGGATTGAAGCTAAGGGAATGTTGCTGGCCATGCGATAGATAATGAAGCTCTTCTTGACAAATGTGGTTTTTGAAAGTGACTGGTTACTATTGATCCAATTTCTGTCTAATTCTTACCAAATTAGATCAAATGTGGGTCATGTAATAGACGAAAGTAAGAGTCTTTGCAGGTGGTTTTCTGCGTGTGAGTTCTCCGTGTATTAAGAACAGGTAATTGTGTTGCTCACACACTTGCTGAGTTTGCAATAGCTAAGGGCTTATCCATATATTCTTAGTTGGATATGTCATCCACGGCAATGTGTAAAATTTTTTTTTAGAGTTTAATCCAAGGGCTGAGATTCTTTCTAAACCTTCCTAGCTCCGTTCTCTCAAGGAGGGAGTGGATCTCATGCTATTTTTGCTATTAAAAAGAGAGAGAGAGAGAGGCACTATAAAATATAAACAACACGTTTTCTTATTACAAACTGAGGGAGGGAAGGGGAGGCTTGCCTTGTTAGGGATACGACCCTAACATGAAAGCTAGCATGTGTTCCCAGCAGGTAAGCCGGCATTTTTTTTATGATATATGTATTTTACAAACGGCAATTTTTTTTTTTACGATATATGTATTTTACAAACTTAACTTATTATAATTTTTATATTTCATCCAGCTGAAGAGGTACATTTTCAAACTGCAAGTAAGCAGCATGTCACGTGTGTCTATATATAATTCCACAAATCAATCCAAACTCAAATCAGGTCCGGTGTGCCCCGAATCTTTGACCGCCTTATCGGCCATCTTAAGTCATATTCCCATTCCCGCACGCCGCAGGCCCGCAGCCTGCATTTTTGAGCGCCCGCGTATCAAAATCACATTCCTCGCCAGAGTAGCGTAACTTCCCCCACGGTACAAAAGAAAGTGAATGAAAAGCGTCAGCAGCGGCGGCAGCAGCAGCAGCAGCAGCCGCTCTTGAATCCCAGACGGAGCAACAGAAAAAAAATGGCGGACGCTGCGAAAAAATCATCTTCTTCTTCTTCCAGCATTCCGCCATACATGAAAGCTCTGTCAGGCTCTATGGGGGGAATCGTGGAGGCCTGCTGCCTCCAGCCCATCGACGTGATCAAGACGCGGCTGCAGCTGGACCGGAGCAACGCCTACAAGGGCATACTCCACTGCGGCAGCACGGTGGCCCGCACCGAGGGCGTCCGAGCCCTATGGAAGGGCCTCACCCCCTTCGCCACCCACCTCACCCTCAAGTACACCCTCCGCATGGGCTCCAACGCCCTCCTCCAGTCCGCCTTCAAGGACTCCGCCACCGGCCAACTCTCCAACCGCGGCCGCCTCATGGCCGGCTTTGGCGCCGGCGTCCTCGAGGCCCTCGTCATCGTTACCCCATTTGAGGTATTGGGTTTTCCTCATTCCCTTCATTTTACTGATGCCTTTTGGACTCTTCCTGTGAGAATTGGAATGTGGGTGTTCTGCCAAACTCTAGTTGGATTTGTGGTCGTTGGGTGTTTTTATTTGAAATCACGAATGCAAGGCGATGCTTATTAAACTTACTATTGGACGAAAATCAGAAGTTGGAATAAAAGGGATGGATCAGAGGATTAGGACATTTGGAGCAGTGAATTGCTAACTTGATTGATTATCATCAAATAAAAATGATATGGAGAGATATCTTCCACTTTTCTAATTAGTGCTGTAGGCATTGACTCTCATTTTTCTGCATGAGTGATTATGTAGCAAATCTTGATGCGAGTTTGGCCAATTAACATTTGCCTGAGCACAATGGTGAGTCGTAAGTAGGTGCTAGTGAGTCCAAGTTCAAATGTTAAGGGAAATTTGTGTTATTTGGAGATCCTATCCAGCTGTATTTACAAAATAACAGAGAAAACCAAATTCTTTCATGGACTTTATTTAAAATGCTTCTGCTGTTGTGCATGTGCATCTCATGTTAGTTTTTGGAAGCAATATCACGGCCTCTTCTATTCCACTGACACATTTCTTAAATTGCCATTGGTAGCTGTTTAATTTCACACAAACCACTATTTGTCTGTCAACAGTCATAGTATACAACTTTATGTAAAGCATAGATGCTGTATGACCCCAGAGCCCCAGAGTGGTTACTGTGGAATGCATTGGTTTTTGTTTGATAGCAAACCTAATTATTTGTTGTTTTGATTTTTTTTATTTATTTACAAGCTGTTTTGAATTTTTTATGCGCTGCCTTGGCGAAATAAAATATATTTGCAGTTTGTTTATTTGATATCAGATTCGTATTTTTGGTGTAGTTTTCTTGATACAGATTCTGTCCGTTTGCATTTTTATGCCATGTTCATTAGTCTAGAGTGTTCTGCCTGCTTGTTGGGGCAATTTGAACTTGTGGTCAGCCACATGGTCCATCTATGGACTTTTTTAGACTTTTAGGCTGACAATCCGTTTGACCCACACGAATTGAAGGAATTAGCAAGTTATATGGAAAATATAAAGTTGCATTTGTCATTTTAGTAAACAGGTCGTGTACTAAATTTTTTCTTGTTTATAGTAACCAGCCCAATTCGGTGGCCAGGTCCGACCGCTCCAAGTTGGTACACCATCTGGTCCAGCCTGGGTCTTAGAACAACACCTCGGTCCAATTCCTTGATGCTCTGGAGGATGATATCATTGAATGGTATCTATATTTTTGGACTCCTGTCGCTGCAGAACTTTACTTCTACTTTATTTGGTTGCCATTATAAAATATCCCAAACTTTTCCCCTGATTTATTGATTGAATTCATCTGAAGTATGCGCTCCATTTTTTTATCTTGTAAAACTGGTTATATTTCTATTTACATTTCAATCGCCAAGGCTGGGCACTGAACCTCTGGCTGTTTAGCATTTTTATCCTTGTTGGCGTTTCTTTTTCTTTCCTTATTTTTCTGTTCAGTATTTTCTTGTTTGTTGCAGTAGCTTTGTTTTCTTGTTACTTATATTTTTGAAGGTGATGGATGAATTGATGCTACCACCATCCAAATTCACATGTACAAGTGTGTGCATCTCTACATGCTTAATTAACTACTAGTTCTCTTCGTATCCTTTCATGTGGACGGGAAAAATTATCACATTCTTTCTGCCTGTTCTTCTTTCTGATCCTTGTTAGAACCACACTACTTTCAGCTGCACTTCAAAAATGGATGCGAGAAGTGAGCTACTTCATGATACAAAGACACGTTATCTTGTTAAACTTCATTTCTTGTAACTTTCTTCGTTACTCTCATCATGTAAGAGCTAGACTGCATATGACCATTTCATTCTGAAGGAAAGAATCACTTGTTAATCATCTAAACCATTTTTGGCTAGTAAATACATTTTACTTGATCCATCAGTGAATTTTTAAATTTAATGGGGACTTTGTTATTTCTATACGGCCAGTTTGTGTGGGTCATTCTTAGTTTATTTGTCGATGATTGATGTTTCAGAAAATCTGGTGATTATGGATTTTTCCCAGTTTCAATATTTAGGATGGGGAATAATATACAATGAATGCATGTGCTTGTGATATCTGGCAGACCTATTTTGCTCGGTTATAGATTTAGTGGCCTTGAAATCAGGCCAAGTAGATTATGTGCTGGGTTACAAATCTCGACCGAATTGGCAAAATTACTAGCCATAAGATGAATAATTAAGGCTTCTTTTGCTGAGTTTACTGTGTAATGTTGCCATCCCTTACCTCAGCTTCAAAATATAGGTATAATAAATCAATATAAAATATTTATCCATCTCTTCTTCCAACGTGTAACTTAAGACTTCGTGGTGCAATGGGTATTGCACCCCAATAAAGAGCCAGATGTTTCATAGTTCTACTGAGTTTGGGATTCAAATTTCTCTTAACTCCATAGTTTCAATCTGTATGTGGATCCTGTAAGCCTTTGAAAATATAATTTTTGCTCACAAGCCTGTGGCATGGGGTGTATACCAATGAGTGCAGGTGGTGAAGATCAGGCTGCAACAACAGAAAGGACTAAGCCCAGAGCTTCTCAAGTATAAGGGTCCCATTCATTGTGCGCACGTGATTGTTCGCGAAGAAGGCCTCCTTGGGCTTTGGGCTGGGGCTGCACCAACAGTGATGCGAAATGGTACAAACCAAGCAGCCATGTTCACGGCCAAGAATTCATTTGACGGCATCCTGTGGCAGAAACATGAAGGCGATGGAAAAGTTCTGCAGCCATGGCAGTCAATGGTGTCCGGGTTCCTGGCAGGAACTGCTGGTCCTGTTTGCACTGGTCCCTTTGATGTCGTGAAGACAAGGCTGATGGCACAAAGTCGTTCAGGTGGTGAACTCAAGTACAGGGGCATGTTTCATGCCATTAGAACAATATATGCAGAAGAAGGGTTGCTTGCTTTGTGGAAGGGGCTGCTGCCACGGCTCATGAGGATTCCTCCAGGGCAGGCCATAATGTGGGCTGTTGCAGATCAGGTGATCGGTCTGTATGAGAGAAGATATATGCCCAATGCACCCATATAATGTTGTAATTAACATTAATTGCTTGTGCTGCCTTAAACGAATATTCTTTTTCATTTCATCTACTATGGGTGCATTGGTGCCAATTGATTTCAGCCTTCTTTACACTTCTGGTGAAGGAGAAGATGTATGGAGGCCCAGGCTGTTGTTTTGGAGGTTTTACTATTGCTATTGCTGCTGTAGTAACTTCCATAGATGCATTCACGGCTCAATTTGTCTAGTGAGAAGTATGGAAACTCCTGTAGCAGATTAAACATTCGTAGCACCTCTCCTGTAGCAGATTAAACATTCATATCACGTTTGTTCCCATCCTTTTCAAGTTTTTGCCCAATTCTCGAACTTTTAATGTTTAGAATCCCAGAGCGTGTCTAGGCATTCCAAGTAGGGGTGCAATTTAGGCTCATGAAATTCGGATTCATCTCAACTCTAGTCCTAATCTTATTTATAAAACATTAACCCTAGCTTTATCCTTAACCTTATTTGTAAAACTTAAACCCTAATTCTATTTTTGAAAATCGGGTTCGGGTTAAGTTTCGGGTTTGAATTTATGTTGATGAATTTATATTTTATTTAAAAGTGATAAGTTTAAAATTTCATATGAATAAATAATAATAACAAATTATGTAGGTAAACATAATAATATATAATTAAACAACATATTTTTTAAAAATAGTAATGTAAAGAATATTTTTAGAAAAAAATTTAATATCAAAACTAAGATAAAGAAAAAAATTAACTAAGTGTAAAAATGAATGATAGAAATAAAAGATAAATATAAATGAAATAATATACTTTATTTATAATAAAATTACAATATGCCAAATATGTATTCAAATATAGATATAATAACATAAAATATGAAGAATATAAAGAAATATTGTTTAAATAGTATGTATATAATATATTTTATAATAAATATAAAATGGAAAATCGGGCTCGGGTTATCATATTTACAAATCAGGTTTCTCGGGTTCAGGGTTTTCGGGCTCGGGTTATGAAAAACCAAGTTCCAACACTGCCCAAAATCGGGGTTCGGAGGGCCAGGTTCGGGCTCAACCCGGCCCAAGTTGCACCCCTATTTCCACAGGGTCTTCATCAAAGGTGCTCTCTGTTAAGGTTACCCTTTGGTTCTTGAAGCTCCGTGTTTGAGAAAGTTGGATGGAAGCTTGGCAGAAAGGGATGTCAATGTGGTGCTGAAAACTGATGAACTAGACAACGGACCACATTTCACTGAATGGGGTACCAAACAAGGATATGAACGGATGATTTCAGCCATACATTCCTTCGAGCTTGAGTGTTATCATTCTTTGCGGCAATGTGCAATCAAGTGAAGGGTAAAGAGTATAATGAAGTTCAAATGCCACTTCCCGTGAGCCGCTTTGATAGTGTAGGCATTTTGGTGTTTTGTATTGTATTTGAGTTGTGAAATGGTTCACATGTGAGAAGGTGTCGTGAATGCGTTAGTGTTGTTTAATAATTTGCATGTGACCACTATTTTAGGAACTAAATCGAATCGAGCGGTTGGACTATGAACTGATCATGGTACAGTTTATTGATTTTTCTAGTTCAACTGCATTGGTTGAACCGATCATAAAACAAGTTCACAGCTTGATTCAATTTTTAGACGATGTGAGAATACACAGTGCAAGCATAAGAGTTCCCACTGGTATTGCATTAAGTAATCCATGAGAGTTCATATGATAAGATATCGATTAGGGTTTTAGTGAAGTACTAGGGAAAAGTTTAAAGAGGGAGGAACCATTGTATAGTCCCTAGGTAAGACGTTTTGGAGCTATGGTAGAGGAGGGTTTAAGTGAAGTACTAGGGAGAAGTTTAAAGAGGGAGGAACCATTGTATAGTCCCTAGGTAATTTTGGAGCTATGGTAGAGGAGGGTTTAAGTGTGTCTTAACCAGTGTTGTAAGAACCAGACCAGATCGGCTGGTCGGACCGAAAACCGGTCCAGTTTCCGGTTTAATACCCTCCGATTTGGTTCATTTATATAAAACCGTCTGAACAAGTAAAACAGCAGTCAAACCGGAATATGCGGTCGAGCTGGATTCGATCGGTCAAATGGTTTTATATTAAAAAATAATAATAATAAACGAACAAAGTTATGCAACTCCTTGCAGCGGTAGCGCCTGCCGTCATCGACTCCTCGGCCCTCGCAGCACCCGCCGTCCTTGTTGTCCTCGCCGCGTCCCCGTCTGCCACACGCGCACCGCACTTGTCGCGCCGCTCGCTACTTGCCTCTCCGCGCGTGTTGTTTGCCTTCTCACTATCACGCGTGCCGCTTGCCACTTGTCGTCTCGTTGGTCGCTGCTCGTCGTCTCGCTGGTACCTGCTCGCAGTCACTGTGTTCTTCCTCCAACATCAGCGGCCCCTCTAGTTGTTGTCTAGGACAGTAAAGCATCCTCATCCACAAGCAATTTTTAATTTCTGGCTGCTCAAATTGTCGATGGCAATTTTGTTTTTAATCATTTCTGCACCTTTAATCCATTCTTATCAGTGGCTTTGTGGAGCTTCTCGCCTACCCCTATCCCTGCCCCAGCCTGCCCCCGTCCCTGCTACGGTAATTATTTTTTAATCATCATGTCGTCATCAAACCCATTTGAAAGTGGAAACCAGTCTCATACTCCTAAATGATCAAATGCAACACTGGTAGTTGGTAGTACAACAGATTCTGGGTCAAAACTCATTAGGGGGAGGACTGATATTGCACGGAATCGTGTAATTGAATTAAAAAAAAATACAAATGTTTATATTGTTGGAAGATTTTGTTAGGGGCAGGAATTCACAGGGTGAAAAACATTTGGCAAATATAAAGGGTGATGTAGCTATATGTAAAAAAATCTCACCTAATGTACTTTTAGACATGAAAAATGATCTTGCAACTAGTAGTACATCTGCGACCACTAGTAAAAAACTCCCTCTTCTGAAAACTAGCCCATTTTCTAACTATCAAATTATTGATGAAGAAGAAGATGTTGTTGTTGGCCCTAGTTTGAAAAGAAACAGAGAAATTTGTTCAAAGAAAATGAAGGGGCTAGTGGGAGTGTGCAGCCATATATTAAGAGTACTATGGCCGGTAAGGATGCAATTGAAAGGGCACATTCAAAAATTGCAAAGTGGTTTTATGCTTCATGTTTCCATTTAATGCGGTAAATTCTATGCACTTTCAATCTATATTTGATCATGCATGCTCAATTGGATATGGATTTAAAGTTCCAACATATCATGATTTAAGAGGTTTCTTATTGAAAAAAATGTGAAAGAAGGGATCAGATTGAATCATTTAAGGGAATGTGGAAAGAATTTGGTTGCTCTATAATGGCTGATGGATGAACATATCAAAAAGGAAGGACCTTAATAAATTTTCTAATATATTGTCCTAAGAGAACTATATTTTTAAAGTTTGTTGATGCTTCCGAACATTCAAAAACTGATCAAATACTTTCTGAATTACTCACCACTGTTGTGGAGGATGTTGGACCTAGAAACGTTGTGCAAGTAGTGATTGATAATGCATCTAACTATCAACTTGCGGGTCATTTACTGAATGATAAATTTTCATCCATTGTATGGACACCATGTGTTGCACATAGTATTGATTTGATGCTAGAAGATATTACAAAGATAGAATATGTGAAAGAGGTGATATAGGAAACTTGTCCTATTTCAACATTTATTTATAATCATGGGTTTGTTTTGTGCTTGATGAGAAAATTTACTGGTGGAAAGGAAATTATTCGTCATTCAATAACTTGTTTTGCAACAAATTTTATAGCATTGCAAAGTATGTTAAACTCTATTAACGAACTACGGGCAATGTTCACTTGTAAAGAATGGGTAGATTGTAAATGGAAAAATTCTCAAAAGGGAAGAACTGCTTCTAATTTTGTTTTGAGTTTTTCCTTTGGGAAAGATGTGAAGTTGTTGTAAAAGCATTTGAACCACTTGTTTGTATGTTACGAATGGTAGATAGTGATGAAAGGCCTATAATGGGATACATTTATGAAGCAATGCGTAAAGCTAAAAATGCAATAAAGAAGACTTTGAAGAAATTTAAGATACCTTGTGATCCCTACCTCGCAATTGTGGATAATCAATGGGAAAATCAACTTGGTCAAGCCTCTTCATTTAGCTGGTCATTATCTAAATCCACACTTTCACTACCACATGAATGAATTAACAAAGACAATGACAATGCAAGGGTCACTTCAAACTATCCATCGGTTGACTCATGGCGATGTTCATGTCCAAACAAACATTATTCATTGGATTGATTCATTCTACTATGCACATGATGATTTCGGAAGCCCAATTGCTCTTCATTCTCGTCATACCCTATCCCTAAGTATATGTATTAACTCTTAAATCTTAATCCTTATGAATTAGTTATTTATTTATAAATACTTAGTATCTTAACGATGGCTCATTTCTTGTAGTTATTTGGTGGCAAGCTCATAGATGTGGCACTCCTAATTTGCAAAAAGTGGATGTGAAGATTTTGAGTCAAACATGCAATTCATCTGGATGCGAACGCAATTGGAGTGTTTTTTAACGCATTCATACAAAAAAGAGGAATCGACTATAACACCAAAAACTATGTGATCTTGTATATCTCCAATATAATTTACGATTATTGGATAAGTATAAAGTATAAACTCTCATTGCTTAGTTTTTAGAAATTCAAATTACCCATGTTTTATTCCAAGTAACCTCTTTATATCTTTTTTATAAGAAGAAGAAGCAATATCAATATTATGATCCAATTTCTTTAGAAGATATTAATATATTGGAGGAGGGGACCTGATTTTTTGCGCCCGGGTGCATATACTTATTCATTTATTTTTTTGAAATTTTTTTTATAACATTCTTAATCTAGGTGCCTAAAATGCCACTAATTTTCAAAAATCAAAAATAAATATCTAAAATATCCCAAAAATGGTAAAAATTTATACACATGTTAAATACACCTAGATTAACAGTTTTATAAAAAAAAATTTAAAAAATAAAAATAATAAGTATATGCACTCGGGAGCAGGGAGCGCTATCTGCTCCCGGGTGCAACAAATCAAGTCCCTTGGAGGAGTGGGTGGTACAAGATGAGTCTCCGTTATTGACAAATGAAGATCTTGACACTTGGTTGTTAATAGATCAACCAAATAGTAGGAAAGAAACAAAAGAAGTTGAAGACTTTGGTATTATACTATAGTTTTTAGGAAAGAAAAATGGTAGTATGTAACTAATGTTTTCATTTTTTATATTTTAATATAGGAACTCTGATTGGTGGGCAAGATGAAGATGTCGTTGTTGACCTTGATGAAGAAGAAAATTGTAGACATTTTTTTAAAATTTTGTAACGATGTGAATGGTGGATTTCCAGACAAGAATGTGTGTTTGTAGACTTTTAAAATTTTATGTTTGGTGGGAATGATGTGTTGGTAGACTTTTAAAATATTATATTTGGTGGAAATGATGTATTTATATACTTTTAAAATCTATGTTTGATAAAAATGATGCATTTAATGGTTTATAGGCTTTTAAATTTTCATTTTTTGCTGAACACAGGAGATATTCTTAATTTTTATATTATTATAAGTTATTTAATTGTTCAAATTTTCAACACTTACTGATTTGTTTTATTTTTGATTTTGTTAAGTATGTTTATAACAATTCATCAAGGTACCGAAATAAACAGGAAGAATTCAAGAACCAACAACCAAGTAACAACGGTCATGGCTTATTACAAGTTTAAGTCTTTCAGGTTAGTTAATGTAGTTAATTTTTCTAAAGTTCTTGCTAAAGATTTTTTAAAACTTGCTATTGATTTTTTTCTGCATGTTTTATACTTATATCGTGGTTCTTAAAATCTAACATATATATTTAGGATTTATCAAAATATAATTTTATCAATATATTTATTTAAAATTTAAAAAATGTTAATATTTATGACATCATAAATATGTCATCGGTTCAAACCAGACTAGTTTCTTTACTGGTTCAATCACAGGTTCAGTTCTGACAACATTGGTCTTAACTGGAATGCAGTGAGATATTAGATAATGTATGTGATTTTTTATTTGCATTTTTATAATTTTATATCATAGTACATTCATATCATCTTTTAGATCCTCAAACCCACCCCCACCCCCAAATTGAAGGTATTTCTAGGTAAATATTTGTATCTTTTATGCATGGTAATGGATCCATGAACTACCCCACTTTTATTTTATTTTATTTTTTGAATTTTTTGAATTTCATATGCGAGGTCAAGCATAATATTTTTACACATATATCTTTTACATTTTTTATACTTTTAAATATTTTGTCTAAAGTTTTAAAAATAAAAAATGAGGCGTTTTCATGTACAGATGAGAACTCATGAGAAATGCCTTATTTTACCTACTTTTAAAATACATAAGAAATGTCTTTTTATTTTTAAAATTCAAATAAAATATTTGAAAGTATCCATTAATATAAAAATTACATATATGAAAAACACCATGCTTAAGCCTATATGTGGGAGGAAAAAAAATCAATTTTTTTTTAAAACAAGGTAGTGCACTAGTGAGGGAAAAAAATAAAAAAGGTAGTGCAAAAAATAAAAAAGGTAGTGCACCGGATCGACAGCCTGTATGATCTTGTGTTGTTTCTTTGATCCGAATCTACACTATGGTTGAAGATTTATGATGTGAGAAGTGGATTTGTGTTGGATTGACGTTTTATGGATATGAATGCACATGATTGATTTGGTGATACGGCGATGGGTAATGTTTCAATGCATCATGTGCAAAATTCATTTTTTAATATTTTTTTTAAAAAAATTTGTTGATCAAAGTGTATTTAATTTATAAACCAAATTTTACAATTTTTGGAAATATGTATATATTTTTTTTGCTTTTTTAAAATAAGAGAGATTTTAGTCATTTTTAAATGACTCTATTTTAAAAATTTTAAAAACATATTTATACATCTTCGAAAATATTAAAACTTAATACAAAAGTTAAATACGTGTAGCTTAACAGTTTTATAAAAAGATTTTAGAAAATATATATTAAAAATGGGATGAGTGCATTGAAACATGACTCTTTACTTTTATAATTAGTTACTTTTTTATTTTTCTTCATAAACATGGTCTCCTAAGTATATTCAATCTATATACAAAATTTTGTCATTTTATAATATTTTTATATATTTATTCATGATTTTTAAATCAAAGTCTTTTGGGGTGAAAAATTACTTAAATGCCCTTGAAATTGGCATTTTTAAAAAATAAAAAATTAAATATATAAAAGTGTTGTAAAATGACAAAACTTAGTGTATAGATTAAATATAATTAAGAAAACATATTTATGAAAAAACCAAATAAAAATAAAAGTAAGATCAAATAAATAAATGTTGTATTTTAGTTTAAAATACATCATAGTGTATATAATCATGTTCCAAAAATAAATGTATATAATCAAGCTCCTACTCATAAAGCTCTTGAATTTTGTGGTTTCTATCATGCCTTCAACAACGAGTTAATTACTGCTTGAGGTTAGTGACGACGTTTGGATAGCTTATATAATACTTTCTAATTTTTTTATCATTATATATAATTATCTTATCTATTTTAACATTATTATTTTTACTTTAATTATTATCCCTATTATATTACATGATTCTTTCATTTTTTAAAATTTTTTTTATGTGATTTGCAAATGCACTCACTTAGTTTAACTATAATCACAAATATACTCACATAGTTTCAAAAATTGCAAATAACCTTCACATAATTTAACCATAATTGAAAATATACCTACGTCGTTACTAAATTGTCACAACATGGATATGTTTGCAAAAATATGCAAACTATATGAGTATATTTGCAATTTTAAAAATTAAGTATATTTCGTTTTTGCAAATATACTTACATAGTTTGCATATCTTCGCAAATATACTCATAGTGTAATGGTACAATAATTGTGTAAGTATATTTGCAATTATAGTAAAACTATGTGGAGTTATTTGTGATTTCTAAAATAATATGGGTATATTTGCAATTATGGTGAAACTAAGCAAATGTATGTGCAAATTATCTAAGTTTTCCTCTAAAATTTTGTCACTCAATACTAAACAAAACCATATGCTTAGGTACGTTTTTGATACAAAAAATATATTTGGTGTAAATTGAGTTAGGTTGGTTTCGAGTTTTTTTTTTATAACAAAAACGGCTTAATATTTCCACCCCACCTCCCCTACAATACCCCGGAGAGGTTGGGAGAGTAGCCTAAACCTTTGGAAGGTTAGCTTCAAGGTTTGTACTTGAGATGTGCCATATATTTGAGGAGGAATGATTTTATTAGTCGAGCTAAGCAAATATTTTGCTTAGCTCATTTAAAAACTCATTTACAACACTTTTTTTTAAAAATCTTTAAAAAATATATAGATCTACCAAAAATTAGTAAAACTTAATTTATATATTAAATATACTTAAATAAACAAGTGTATTAAAAAAATAAAAAAAAGTATTATAAATAAGTTTTCAATGTGGGTTAATCAAGAATTCGCTTAACATAGGTTAACATGATCACTTCTCATATTTAAGCACAGAGTTAGATTTAATGTTCCTATGATCGCTGGCTTCGAGCTTACACTCACCAGAGCCCCTTCTTAAATTTTTCTCATTTCTAGCAATATATATGTAGGCCTAAGCTTATAGTTTTTAGATACATAAATTTTTATTTTATTTTTAAATGTTTTAAAAAAATTTTAAATAAGAAAAGACACCATTCATGGCAAATAAACAGGTTTTTTCATTTTATAAATTCAAAATATTAAAAATCAAAAATGTAAAAATTCCATATCTAAAAAAATCTTAGGCTCACTCATGTATTGTAAAAAACCCCAAGAAAATTTAAAAAACATCTCGTAAGCTCATAATGAAGGTCAATATTCGTAGTAGCACTAGCTAGATCGGGGCCATTTAAGCATTATATATATATGTGAGTAATATTCATGTGTGGTGCACTCGCACCATAATTATAGTTCAGTTGCCTGAAAATGGGCCCTACATTATCATAAAATTATAATCTACTACACTCATTGTATTTCGAATGATGTATTTTATTACCATACCAATTTTCATTCTAATTGGATGTTTATGGACCCTATATGAAAATATTACAAATTCAATATAATAAAATAGTTTGATGCAAGTAAAAACTTTAAAGTGGTTTTTCAACATGTAAGTCATTTTTATAAAATTTATATATAGATAATGATTGTATAATGTTTTATTACATTCTAATATATGTGAGGCCTATTTTTGGCCAAATGTATCGTTATTAAGGTGCGCTACATCAGATAGGTTCAATATATATATTTATAAAATATATTATAATTTAAATATATATCTATTATAAATGTATACAAAATTATTTGATTTATTTATTAATTAATCTATTTATTAAAATTATGTTATTATCATATTAATTACAGATTTTTAAGTAAAATTTACAAATGAAACTACAAGGACGTTTGACAATTTATAAGTGAGGGATGAGATGGTATGACATGGTAAACACATTTTTAACAAGAGATTTTACAATTAAACTATTATATTTTTTCAACTTTATCCCTATATTACAATCATTTTTCCTTCCAATTATCCTATTTATTTTAACTTTACCTATTATTTCATATCAATAACATAATTCTAAAAATATTCTCTTTTCCATTTCCATATCATATCATTTTTTTTTTCATTTTACAATCTCAAATGTGCCCTAGGGGTGGGAATTGGGACCGGTCGACCCGTGACCCGGCATTGACCCGACCCGTATTTGGCCGGGTAAAACCAATATATTTTTGACCCGATATAGGGATGGGTCAGAAATTTTGACCCGAATTCAAAAATAGGGTTGGGGTGAGTTGACCATGTCCCGACTCGAAGAGTCCGACCCACCCCGCATATATAAATTCATTAAAAATTATAAAACTATATTGAAATATTATTATTATTTTCTTTTAAATTTCTCACTTTTTTATAATCAACTCTATCAACAATAGAAGAATCAATTTATTCAAAAAGCAATATAAGAATCAATAAAAAAATTTGTATGTATATAACTCTTATGTGTAATTGTATATTAACCTATTTTAATAAATGTATACTATATTTTCAAATATTTTGTTTTCTTAATTATGTATTTTTTAATAATTAGTGAAATATTGAAACATATAATATTTAAATTTAGTATAGATATATACTTATGTTTAATAGATATATAAATTTTGAAAATTATCTTATTTGACCCGTATTTTTGACCTGACCCGCTATCTCGAAACCGGTTCGATACCGACCCGAATTTTATCCCTAAACCTGGAAGAAAAAAGTAAGGGTCCAACCGACCTTGTCCCAACCCTGTATAAAATAAGGGTCAAATAAAATTTTTGAAAAGTAGAGTCAGGGTTGGGTAAACCCTGACCCGTCTCAACCCGCCCCGATTCCCACCCCTAATGTGCCCTATAATTTTTAACATAACATGGAGGTCATTTTGAGAGGATAAATTGACCCTACATTTAAAAATAGTATAGGATAGGCCTCTACATAAAATAGAATATGATATATGTCTGGGGCATGATATGATGATATACATCATAGGTTGGTATCAATAAGTTAAGTTTTGTTTCATGTTATTCTTGGAAAAACCTTATTGATTAAATCCATAATCATCCCAGAATCCTCCATGCTAAATCATTAAGAAAAATAAAATCATAAACGGAAGTGTACCTGAATTCATGGAAGCAATTGTTCTTGAATCTTGTGGTTTCTGAGTCTTCCAAGTTAATTCCCTAGGGTTTTTTAGAGAAAATGACTACTCTTTCCCAATAATGAGATGTTAGAAAAGAAATCCTAATTGGTGTATAACTTGGGGACCGCAACCGCTTATATAGGAAGCCTATTTTTAGTATTTCTAATTTAGCTCATTATAAAAATAGAAATTAAAAATTAGGCTACAGGGTTTTTACGCATAGGAGACTCATACTTTATTAGATGATTTAGTGTGATACCCGAACCCAAGTAACGCTTATGTATATGCATTTGGCATATACATATGAATCATGTATGATTTAGATGAATTCTGAATGATTTTTCTAAGCAATATTGATGATTTATTGTAATTAAGGCAAGTGATTATGAATGATCAATATAAGCCGATATGGGTCAATGTGATTAAAGAGGCTTAATGAAGATTAGGAAATGTGAATATATTGAGGATAATTACCTCATGTATTATAGTTTAACTAATGGAGATTTTGATGTTAATTATGGATTAAAAGAGGCAAATGCTAGAAAATGCATAACTCGACGCCGGGAAGGCGGATATGAAAATTGAAAAATAAGCACATAATTTTGTGCTTAATCATATGAAAAGGTTAGATTATGCAAATAAAGATGAAACTAGGGTGAAAATTGATCATCACCATTCAAAAATTTAAATGATCATAACTTGAGCTAGAAAAGTCGGATTGAGATGAAATTTGAAATGAACGGTTAAAATTACGAGATCTATGCAATGAGAGGCATGGATTAAGCTAATAATGATAAACTCAAGTGATTAATGACATGATTTAGTGGCTAATGGATTAGCTCAAAAGAGCTTGATATAAGTGGCATGAAATGGATGTCCAAATTAGTTGTTTACATGGAATTTTTTATTTTAAAAAAAATTACAAAATATGTCATTAAGTGAGCTACATGATAAGGGTGGTTAATGGCATTAATTTAGGATGAATTTTATGGCACAAAATGCCAAAACACCAAGGCACATGGACGTGAACAGCAATATGGGAGCAATGGAAAGGTCACGTTCAAGTGGCTTTTTATGATTTTTAATAATTTTTTAATAGCTAAATTGACCCCTAATTAAGCTAGTTACCTAGGGTGATTAAACACCCATTAATTAAAGTGAAAATTAGGTGGAAAATTCGTGCAAAAGCTGCTGCAAGTGGACCCCACAAAAGTGGACAGCAAGTACACAACAGGAGATATGGACGGTTAGGCTGTTGTATTTGATTTTTTATGATTTTTTTAATAAGCTAAATGGTCCCCTAATTATGCTACTACCTAGGGTAGTTAATTATCCATAAATTAAAGTGAAAATTCGTTGGAAAAAAATGGCAAAGCAGCTGCTGAAATGGACGTCCAAACAAGGGGCAGATTTGTGTCCATTAATGAATGGATTTTTGATGATTTTTTATAAGATAATTACTTAATTTAAATGGCCCACATTTTGCCATGTCAGCAATAGGGGATAAGCATGTCTTAATCATGCTTTAAATAAAGTGGAAAGTGGGGCCCACAAGCTGAAAAATCCAGCCTTTGCCCTAAGTGCACGTCCATATGGATAGGAGAGAGAAAGAGGGAAAATAAAAATGGGAAAAATTCCCAACCAAGGCAACCCTTCACGTCCCCATTTTCCAGCAGCTTGAGGAGGAGGAAAAGAGGAGAAAATAAGAAGGAAAATGGGAGGAAAGAAGAGGAACCAAGCTAGGAAAAATAGAGTTCAAGTTGATTTACTTCCAAGTAAGTATACTCTTTGATTTTGGGTTGAAAATCATGGATGGAATTTTCTTAAATTCATATATGATGTTGCTGTTTTGATATTTAATCATGATTATATGATGATTCATGGTTAGATGAATTATATAAGTTGATTTATAAAGTTTAATTTGGGGATTAATCAACCCATATCATCTAATCCACACTTAAGTGTAGTAAATCTGAAATAGGAAAGAAAAATACGGAAGAAATAGTAAATAAATTAATTTTATCATGAAAATTTGTGGGAAGATTAATTATGATATGATTAAGGAATTATCCAAGTTTCAGATCAAAAGGATAATCATGTTATAAATTAAAAATCCAAGAAAATTATCCCAAACAGGGTAAAATGGGTGACATGATCAGCTATAGTAAATGATTTTTAATAATTTTTATATAAGGAATTATGGGCTGAAAAATTTTACAGGATATTTAAGAAATATTAAGGATCACAATGAAAAATTACAAATTAGGTTTTGATGGGTATAAATATACCCAATAATTTATGTGATTAAGGCTAACTGAAAATGGATGTTGCTGTACTGCAAGGTAAAAAAGCCAAAATAAATATAAATACTTAATTTTTTATGATAAAAATATTTATTTTGGTTAATTAATGTAGTTATTAAGGTCTGATAAAAATTTCAGATCAAAAATACTTGAGTTGGTATTAATTCAAGTTTTTGATATTTTAGTACGCCTGATTTCAGCATATGTGGTTAGTTTGAGAAAAAAATCAAAAAGAAATATGAAACCTATGTAGAAATGATACAATTGATATATGTGTTAAATCCTTAAATATGGATTAAGCAAAGTAGAATTATATGCTGAAATTTCGGATTTATATAATTGTCTAAGGTTATGTGTCAAAAGACACGTTAAACGGGTTAAAAATGGGTTCCAAACTAGCTGTTTTGGAAACCTATGGCAAGTGGATTTAAATCCCATAAAAATACCCTAAATTCAGGGTTAATTAAGGTTAATTAACCCGCTGAAATATGGATTAAACCTCTGACTTAGAAAAGTTTATGAAATTCATTATGTATATGTTGCCAAATGGGCATATGTGAAGGAATAGATATGCAAGGGTGATCAATGACTTGTGAAATTTGCTTTTGTACAAAAATGTATGAAAATATGATATATTTTATGAATATATATATATATATATATCTTTTTAGCACTTCCTGAGGTTAATTTTCAATTTTGGAATTATATAATGAAGCCTAAGGTCATAACGGGCGCTCGGAACGGGCACCGATGTATGAATTTTGGAAAAAAATGTGACAAGTGGTAAATGAAGGTTAATGAACCTATATATGATTATTAATGGATAATTTTATATGGTTGAATGGATACCCTATTTATGGGGTTATATATGTTATGTGTTAGCCGATGGAACGTGTAAAAATGTGCACGTATATGCAAAATGTATGCATAGTGACTTGATAAGTCGAATAAATGATATATGTGAATAAAATGGGTTGAAAAATTAAATGGAATGCAGGGAAAAGAAATATACGAAAAATCATACTATTTTCATGTAGGCAAGGAAAAGAATGAAAGAAAAAGGGATTATGGCGATCTCAAGTAAGCAAGCAAACTTTTTAAAATGTCATTTTCTTTCAGTGTGATTGATATGATTGAATTGTCTATGTTTATGTTTATGTTTTAACGAATGGGCAAGCACAAGTTTTGAATATGACGGCTTTAATGCAAAGCCATAGGTTTTGAAAAATGATGACTTTATTGAAAAGTCTTAAGGTTTGCTTCATGGGAAGCAAGCAACACTTCTTAAGATAAATAATTTATTCTAAGTGTTGCCAAGGATGGTAATACTTCATGTTAATGGAATTGAGAAATTTTGCTTATGAGTAAGCAAGTTCTCCATGCTAATATTTTTTTTAAAGATTTCATGTTTGATATCGATGGTTTTCAGGATTTGCTTTTAAGCAAGCAAGTTCTATATGATATTGTTTCAACAGCATTTTATAAGAAAAAGAGAATTTTACTCTTTTTCACAAAATATTGTTTCTAAATGAGTTTTGAGTTATTTCTACAATAACTCACGATAAACAATGATGAAAAAGATTTGTTTTATTAGGTCAAGATAACTACATAGTAAATGATGGTTTGGACATAGTCCATATGTTTTGAAATGATGTTCGAAAAGTTTTGATTTCATTTAGATAAGGAAATCTGTGTTAAAGATGTTGAAAAAATATTTATACGAATGTGTTAAAAAGGGATTTATGGATGACCAACCTCCTATGATTGATTTTATAAAATGGTTTAATTTCAGGTTGCTTGATGGCATGCAAAGACTGTGCAATTTTCCTTTATATAAAAATGATTGATATATGGACAATTATTAAATTTTTAGGTTATGGACAAGGTGATAGTAAAATTGCATAACTTTTGTAAACAAAAGGTCCTGAAATGGAAACCAAGCAAATATTAGAGAAAAATATGATTTATTTATGGAAATCCAAAGGATTTGAAATTCTTTTATTAAAAGGATTTTAAAATGTATTGTTTCTCAAACATTTATAATATTTATCAAAATATTTTACTCAAAATGATTCTAAAGGAATTTAAGGTCATCCTAAAACTAGATTTCAAATAACAACTTGTTAAAGTGGGTGCGCTCGCTTACAAGTTGGCACGGACTGCGGTCTGTGATGTGATTTTAAAAATTATTCTTAAATATAGACTTCAGTCTACGATTTTTGTGCATATGGATGCAGGCTGCAGTCTGTGATCCCGGTTTAAAAGGACATGGGCTACGGTCTGTGGTTCTTTAAACCAAACGGACTGCGGTCCGTCAGGATAACATACGGTGCACCGGTAAAAGGAATAGGCCGATTGTAGAGCACGGTTGGGAAGACCGGGGCCCACTCTACATAAGGCCAAGTCTCTAAGGAATGGCAGGAGTGCCAGCGGTGCCCTCCCTAAGATGGGAGCAGGATAAATAAACAGCCGCTGAGCTAACGTGTTGTTAAGGATTCTCTTCCAAAAGGTAGCATGATCACTTGCTAAGTGTCACTACTGGATGGGGAGAAATGCATTTGCATATGTTTTGTTTTTCAAAAGCTCAAAGATTGGGATATAAAAGCATCTATACAAAAAGTTATCCTAAAAGGAATTTTTATGAGCTAATATGCATATGTTACCCTAAAAGACGGGGTGTTATACACAAAAGTGTAAATAACGGGGATAAAAGAAAATATTTTTATGCAAATGCATTTATGAAAATGATTTATGTATTTTATTTGCCTTGTTTGCTATAAACAAGCCCCAAGACGGGGATTATGAAAAAAAATTTTGTGAAACGTGGATTGGACATAAGAATGTCCATTTCTAAAGAGCCTAAATGATAAGAGTTTAAGGACATGAGAATGTCCAATGTTAATGTGTTTAAATAAAAAGTGTTTTAGACATATGAATGTCCATTGTCAAAGGAAGCTATATGAAAAATGTTTTGAGACATTAAATGTCTCTTGGCTAAAGGATTTTATGATGGTTTATGTTAATGATATTTTGAGACTTGAGATGTCTCCTTTGTCTAAGTATTTATGTTGTTTTGGACGTAAAACGTCCACTGGCAACCGATGATTTCATGTAATGGCTATGAACATTAAAAATGTTCATATAAGATTAAAGGGAACTCATCATCAAAGGTAAAATGTGTACGTTTTGCCTAAACAAGCCCAGGTGTGGCTTGTAAATGATTTTAAAAATGAATGCTTTATGAAAACATTCAAAGACATGGAATTGTCCTCATAAACAAAGGATTTCACAATGGTATTTTAGGACATATACATGTCCTCAGGAACAAGGTATTCCCAATGTTTATGAAAAAGGTTTTCAAGAAGCCTTACCATAAAGATAAAATGCTTGTTTACCGAGTTGTCACTCACGTTTTGTTTTCCCAACCCTTAGACAGGTACTGGGGAAACTCAGAAGGTTGCGAACCTAAGACATGGAGAAAGGTACGTGATGATAGCCTTGAAGGCTATGAGGAATAAAAAAGCATGAATATGCTAAGGTAAGCTAAGATATTACAAGTTTCATGTGCTAAGGTAAGCTAAGGAGTATGTGAACTTAATTACAATTTTAAGTTCTATATATGATTCAAAGATTGATTGTATGAATGTATGGATGTAAAATGTGATGTTTAAGTCAAGGAAACTTTCACTGTAGAAAGGCAGGTAAAGATGCTATGTGTTTATGTATATCCGAACTTAGTTAGAGTTTTAAGTTCCATGGGAATTAATGACTGAATGTATACAAATATGATGTGTACAATGATTGATTGTATAATGACAGGCATGAAAAGATATTATGAATGAACATGATGAATTTCATTACAAGTGAAATGTCACGATGTGTAATGATTGTCGTGTCAAGTTACGAATGATGACAGATGAATAAACGAAAAAAAAAATTTGGACGTATTCCAATTAAGAACCCGCCGCATGATCAAGGAACAATCCTGATTCACATTTACCAATCAATAGATCTTGAGGTAAGGAAGTGACGTCTCGGTTCAGGGCGCCACATTTAGGCCCATAAAACCTTTATAAGATCACTCTAAAAATTGGGTCGCTATTTATGATAGCGTATATATAATTAGTATATATGTGTGTCCAAAATTCCAACAATCTCTCACTTGGACTTCATATATTTTATAATTATATATATAACCTTATGAGCTCAAAAACTTTTGCTATCATACCAAAAATCATCTCCGAATAATCTCGTCTATTAGTTATACCAATATAGGACCAAGGCAGCCTTTGTCACATTTATCGTAACTAGACCCACCCAAAATCACATATATCAAACATAACCAAACGACATAGATCAAGTATGGTTGCATAGTATAAAAATTACATATAATGTGATTTAACATGCCTATTTCCAACTGGTTCGACTTTTTTGGTGAGATCAAACCAAAACCAAAATACTGAATATTTTATTTCTGCAGAAATATCTATAACCATAGTAACATGTCTAAACCAGAAAAGCAAATAAATACAAAATCCCACTTAATTAGCATATCATTAAATGATACAATACCCATATGAGCAGTACACTCATGAAAAATCATAAGGTATTACCCTTAGTAAGTGGATCTGCAACTTTGAAGTTTGTTACAATATACTTTATAGACACTTTATTTTCCTAAATCATTCTCTTAACAACCAAGAACATTGCTGAACTCCTATTATTCTTGGAATATTAGACTACTAATTTATTATCACAAAATAACTTAAGTGGTCTTTTCATGATATCTATATTTTGCAGTCCTGTGATAAAATTCTTTAGTCATATTCCATAATTGGATGTCTCATAATATGTTATAAACTCTGTTGTCATTGTTGAAAAGCTATAAGTGTCTGCTTAGCACTTTTTCCAAATATAGCTTTTACAACAACCAAGTAGATATAGCCTGAATTGGATCTGTAGGACTCAATGGGATGCATTGAACATATATACATGATTTATATGTGATGAAAATAAATTTTGAATGATTTTTGTTAATTTATCCACATTTTGAATTAAGGCTTCCATCGAAAACGGTGATTAAAAATTTAATCGCCAGAGCCCAAAGTGAATCGGTATGACCCGTGGGGCTTAATAAGAATTTAAAGGTGAAAATATGCTATGAATAATCATGTTAATTACCATGATTTAATTTATAGAGACTAAAATATAATTATGAAATTAAGGTGAAAAATTCATAACATGTCGCCTACAAGGCGGATTTCGATGAAATTTGAAAGGTAAGCTCATAACGGTGAGCCCAATCTTTTGAATGGATTGGATTAAGGAAATTAATATGGGATTAGGGTCATAATTAATTATTTTTATCCCAAATCCAAAAGAATAATTCAAGTGGTCATAACTTGACGTAGAAACGTCGGCTTGAGATGAAATTTGAAACGATGGAATGAATTAAGCTAATTATCATGGGAAGTTAGTTCCCAAAGTGAGTCGGTATGACCCGTGGGACTTAATAAGAATTTAAAGGTGAAAATATGTTATGTATAATCATGTTAATTACCATGATTTAATTTATGGAGACTAAAATATAATTATGAAATTAAGGTGAAAAATTATGAAAAATTCATAACATGACGCCTACAAGGCGGATTTCGATGAAATTTGAAAGGTAAGCTCACAACGGTGAGCCCAATCTTTTGAATGGATTGGATTAAGGGAATTAATATGGGATTAGGTCATAATTAATTATTTTTATCCCAAATCCAAAAGAATAATTCAAGTGGTCATAACTTGACGTAGAAACGTCGGCTTGAGATGAAATTTGAAACGATGGAATGAAATTATGAAATCTATGAGATGAATGGAATGGATTAAGCTAATTATCATGGGAAGTTAGTTTCTTGGAGAGCAAGTAACAAGTTGCTTAAGAGCTAAGTAAAGAAGGGCAATTGTAGAAAGTAAAAATGAAATTTACTAAAATGCCTATGGGGTTACTTGGGCACCAAGAAAAGTAGTTTATAAAAAGAAAAAAAAAGAAAGAGTAAGGGATGTTGTACGTTCCAGCAAGGGGGGAGGAGGAGAGAAAGAAGGAGAGAGAGAAAGAGAGAGAGAAGAGAGAAAAATAAGAGAAAAATGGAGATTTTGTCATAGGGAAGCAGCTAGAGCACGTCCAACCCAGCAAGAAAGAGGAGAAAAAAGGAGGAAAATGAGAAGGAAAAAGGAAAGGAGAACCTCGGGAAGCTCGGGGCAAAGAATCGGCGAAATCGGGTAAGTACCTGTTAAGTTAAGCTTTCCAATTTCCGAGTTTTCTTCTTGATATTGGAATCATGGTTTTGAATCATACTAAACCTCTAAATAAAGACTAAAAATATGCTGAAATTAAGTATTGATTGAGGGTTTTGCTTATGTATTGAAAAGAGATACAAATATGGGAGCAAAACCTAGAAGAAATGAGGCAGAAATATAAAATATGGAAGAAATAGTTAATAAATGATTATTAGCATGAACATTTGTGAGAATACTTCTTATTGGATGATTAAGGAACGACCCAATTTTCAGCTTAAAAGGATAATTAAGTTGCAAATTAAAAATCTAAGAAAATCAACCTAAAAAGGATTGAATGATTGGCAGGATCAACTACACCAAATAATTTTTAATAATTTTTATACTAGGAATTTTGGCTGAAATTTTTATAAAATATATAAGACATATTGAGGATCACATGAAAAAAATAAAAATTAGGTTTTTTATAGGTATAAATATACCCCGTAATTAACGTGATTTAGGCTGTCTGAAAAGAGGTGCTACTGTCTATCAAGGTAAAAATACAAAAATAAATATAAATACTTAACATTTTATGCTAAAAATATTTATTTTAGTTAATTCATGTAGTTATTAAGGTATTGTAGAAATTTTAGATCAAAAATACTTGATTTGATATTAATTCAAGATTTTGATATTTCAGTACGCCTGATTTCAGCATATGTGGATAGTTGGAGAAAAAATTAAAAAGAAATATGAAACCTATGTAGAAATGATCCAAATTGATATATATGTTAATAGATTACGAAAAAAATATATGCGCATTTCTAAAAATGGTAAAACTTGATCTATATGTTAAATACACTTAGATAAACAAGTACATGAAAAAAAAGTAAAAAAAAGTTGTTTTAAATAGGTTTTTTGAGGTGGGCTAAGTGGGCCATTTACTTAGCCCGGGCTAATAGAATCACTCCTCTATATGTTAATAGATTACGAAAAGTGGGATTATTTGCTGCAAATTAGGATTTATAAATTTGCTTAGAATTATGTCAAAAGACACGTTAAACGGGTGAAAAATGGGTTCCAAAGTTGCTGTTTTGGAAACCTATGATTAGTGGATTTAAATTCCATAAAAATAGCCTAAGTAAAGTGGTAATTAAGGATAATTATTATGCTGAAATGTGGATTAAATTACTGACTTAGAAAATTTTATGAAATGTCTTATATATGTGTTGCCAAATGGGCATATGTGAAAGGATAGACATGCATAAGTGGTAAATGACCTAAGTAAATTGATTTTGTACAAAAATGCATGAAAATATGATAAATTTTGTGAATATATATCTTTTTATAATTGCATGATGTAATTCTAAAATTTGGAATTAATTAATGAGGCTTAAGGCGACCACGTGTGCTTAAATGAACAACAATGTGTGAATTTTGGAAAATGAGTGAAAAATGATAAATGGAAGGTGATGAACCTTTAAATAATGATTATTGAATAATTATTAAGTTATTGAATGATTACCCTATTTATGAGATTTAATATGATGTGTAATAGCCCATATAGTGCACCAGTATGTGCTATACGGGCATAACGACTTGAGAAGTTGAAGGAATTATGTATGTTAATGAAAATGGGTTAGAAAACTGAGTTGAATGCAAGCAAAGGAAATATCTGAATGTTATATCATTCTTATATGTATAGGCAAAGGCAAAGGGATAAGCGAAATGAAAAACTAAGCAAGCAGCTTTCTAAATGATTTTGGTTTTCATTACAAGGTATTTAAGGATGGTCATTCCTTATTTATATGAGTATTGAAATGTTTATTTCTGTTGAAATAAATGATTGCTTATGGTTTCGCAATTATACATGAAATGTGATGAAACATGAGTTTATATAATGTTTCATTGAAATGATGTTTAAAGAGGGATGGTGCAAAGAATTCTCTACATGAGAATAACAAGTTCCATGTGTAAGGAGGTATACAATGCTGAGGTAGCTAAAGGACATGCATGGAATGGAAATCAAGTAGGCTAGTCAAGATAGTAAGTGGACAAGGAGTCCCCCTTGACATTACCAAGTCGGTAGGTCCGGCGCTAAGGATGGAAAGGAACATGTCATGGAAAAATATTCTCCGTGCTAGCGTACCCTCACATGAAGGATAACGTCATCAATGGAAATAATGAATTTGCACATCCAATGTTCATGAAATGTTTATGAAAAGTATTTGAATGATTTATGAAAAGATTTTTGCTCCACAGGTAGTTGATCACTTGATAAGTATCTCTACTGAAGGAAGAAAATGCTTTTAAATAAATATGCCTTCAAAATGAATTGTCAGTAAAATATAAGCTTGCTTATTGAGTTTCGACTTACGTTTTTATTTTCCAAACCCATAGACAGGTGAAAGAAGAAACCTGACAAAGGAGCAGGAGCCATCCATTGAAGAAATGGAAAGACATTATAAGTTTCGTGTTTATGAAAAACTTATGTCGTATGATTGTAAATTTACCTTGATGTTTTATGTTGACATCTATGATGATACATGCAGTGACATTTGATTTATGAGATGGTTTGAAATATATTATGAAAATCATGTCTAGATATGACATTATTGGATGGAAATGAACTAATTATGCATGAGCTGAGAAATGGAAGGAAATAAATTCCTATGAAAATATAATTAATTAGATAAATATTCGTTAAAACCCGCCGTGTGACAAGGCAACAATCCTATTCACGTTTACCAGTCGAACGATCTTGAGGTAAGGTTGTGACGCTCAGACTGGGGTGTTATAGGATCTCAAACTATATTTACATCCAATAAAGTCAAAATCTGAATATCAGATAACCTCTAACTTATCTAACTTTCTGTATGTAAACATGTAATGTTTTGTTCTCTAAAAAGGCTTTCAGAAACTGTTTGGCTGCTTCTTAAATATTCATTCTTAAATTACTTGAATATCTGCCCAACATCCCAAAAATGTAGTAGTAGCCTAATGCATACAAGCCTGAGATTCAAAACCTGAGCATAAATCAAACTTCTCACCACTAAAGCATAAAAGTCTTTTGCATTTTCTTAGATTTAAGATCATTCTTGGACTACTGATTTAGACAAAATTAATTTTGTCTCCTTTAGCAATGAGGTATTATCAAATTTGCAATCATGTACACCAATTATCTTAAGTACTTTCTTAATATAGGTCTTTTGTGATAATCCAAGAATACATCAAGAATAATCCTGATATATCTGAATTCCTAATACAAAAGATATGTTCTCAAGATTTTTTGTTTCAAATTTCCTTGACAAAAATATCTTAATTTTATGCAATAAACTTATATTGATGTTGAAAAATAGTATATTTGTATGTTACTCCTACTGAACTTATGATTACTCGCACTGAACTTATAGTATATACAATCATGAACTGAAGTCATTTTAAAACTGAATGAGATGACAATTTGATGAAATTTGCAATACCGTTAATAGAAAACTTACTTGAGCTCGTAGATAAATTTTTATTTTAAAAACTGAAGATCTATTATGAATGTTATCCTTACATCCATTTACAATAGCTCAAGGTTAAAACCCATTACAAAAGCCATTTATCTTAAAAGAAATTTTCAATAAAACCGGAGAGAAAATTTCTTTATAATCTATGCCTTCCTTTTGAGTAAAGTTTATTGCGATAAGACAAGTCTTACACCTTTCCACATTACTCTCCTTCTTGGTTTTAAATATTCATTTATAACCAATCAGGTTTATACCTTTAGGTAATGGAACAGGCTACCAAATCGTCATTGTCTTTCATGAACTTAATCACGTATTTATGGCATCAGTCTACTTTTAAGAGTTTTTACTTTGCATTGCTTGACGAAATCACCTTCCACAATTTCAATGTCATCCAAATGAATAAGAATGACCAAATTTATTCAATATATAAATAGAAACCAAATTCCATTAAAAATTGTACCATATGTGTAATACCCGCAATTTTTATATTGCAACCCATAAGTACGTGGCATATATAAATGAAAATTTTGGGCCATGAAATTAATAAAATTAGAATTTTATTAATGGCCTAAAATTATAAAGTAAGAAAAGGAAGAATTAATAAATAAAAAAATGATGAGTTAGTGTGTTAATGTTGAATGGAATAATAATAAAATGTATTATTTAATTTTACATTAATTAATGAATTTCAGTCAAATGGTTTAATTTAAGTGATTAATGGATTTAAATTGCTTAAATTAGTGAATAACTATGATTTAATGGTTTAAATGCATGTGGTGGGTATAAGTTATAAAATATAAAATATCATGATTTATGACATATATTTAATATGGATATTTAAAAAAAAAATAAAAAAAATATAGTATGAGGGGTAGCCGCACGTGTGTACGTGCGGACTACCTTAAGAGGGGCCACCAAAAGGCAGCCCCTTTTCTCCCACGCGCAAACAGAGGGAGAAAACGAGAGAGGGGAGAGGAGAGAGAAGAAAGAAAGAGGAGGAGAAGAGAAGGAGAAGAAGGAGAGGAGAAGAGAAGGGAAGGAGAGGAGGGAGAGAAGAGGAGGAGCCGGCCGCCGTTGCTGCCCGTCGCCGCTGCCACCGTCGTCGCCGTCCAACCGTCGCCGGTGACCGGAGGTAAGAGAGAAAGATGGGTTTTTATTTATTTTCAAAATTTCTTTCCAATCATGAAAAAAATCATGGGGCTTTTGTTTAATATGGGTAAATCTATAAGAATGAATGGAGAAATTGTAAGAAAGGAGGAGGAAATTCGAATCCATAGCTACGGTGACTTGGGGTTTTGAAAATTCTACCTAAAATGGGTAAGAATCATGAGGGTTTTCGTAGATTCATGTAGATATTCATTTTGGGAGCCAAATAATGTATATAGAATGTGAAAATTGAATCCCGTGCATGAATTCGAAATTTCAAGAGTTGAAAGCTTTAATATTTTTGCTCCAAATTGCTATATAATGTATTTAAATGATGCTGGGATGTAATATTTGTAAAATTACATGTATAATATTGGACAGGAAAGGAAATTCAAAATTTCCATCATACCTTGAACGTGGGGATGCCCTAAAAACGTGGGCTAAGCATAGGGCTTTTATACTATTTATGTATATGGTGATTTATAAATAATTTTGAATCTATTTGGATGTGGAAATGGGTGGAAAAAAAAATAAGATAGGTGGGTATATATGTTACGGGTATGTCTTGTTGCTTGTAGATAATAAGTTTAGTAATTTAATAATATATGGACATGTATTTAGATCAAAATGTGTATATTAAAGCCAAAATGTAGACATATATGCTAAATGGAATTGGGTAGTTAGGAAATTTATATGGAGGTATGAGTTTTGTTTTAAGTAAATATGTACGGGGTGAATTTTATATCACTTTGGTGTCAAATAGATGTAAAATAAATAAATAAATAAAAATGAATGATTGGGTAACAGTTATATGACATGTACATGAATGGTTGAAGGGTTAAAAAAATGTTAAACTTGTTGTATGTAAATCATGTGAAAATGAAAGGGAGTAAAATCTCTTAATTTTAAAGCTTAAAACCCTCTCATCTAATTTGCCAAAGTTGGGCAATGTATGGGTGATGAATTTGGGTTTAAAAGTGGCTCCTAAAGTATTAATTTTAATTTTAGGAGCATGATATATAATTTATTTATGATAAATGGGTTGTGGTTAAGCAAAATTGTAATTATTAAATATATATATATATAAGAATTTTAAATAAGCCTAAATGAAGGTGAAATTTAGACGGGAGCATATATGATGAATTTGGTTATGATATGTGCTGCATTATAATTATTATATTAAAAAGTATAATACATATGAATGATGATGGAATGATAAATTATAAATTAGATAAATGGAAGTAAAGGGAAGTTGAGGAAATCCCAACTATTAAATTGAGATTACGAGCTTGGATATTAAATTTTAGGCATTTGATTATTATATTTATATAATTATGATTAGTTTACTGATTAGATGATAAGGTATTATATGTTAAGCTACGAGTGTTGAGATTTAAGTGAAATAACCTAGTTAATGGGTTGTTTGGCCATGAAACGAAATTTATTAGATTAACTCATATGCTTTATGTGGAAAGGAAATAAAATTAAAACGAAGTGAAATAAATGATGCATTTTAAGCAAGTAAGAGAGTTAAATAAGAGTAAAATGAAATGAATTATGAAATTGAGGAGCATGTTGGGTAATTTAAAATGTCAAGTTAGTTAAGTTATTTTTCAATGGGTGTTTAAGATTTAATGGTTATGTTTTGAAGGGAAGTGGAAAAAAAAAAAGGCTGTAAAGACTATCTTAAGTTCAAATGGCCTCATGTTGTCATTTATGTATCGAGTGAAAGGTCTTTTATTCCATGTGTTTTAAGTTATATAGTAAATGTAAGTTTATAGGATGAAAAGGCTTTAATAGCCTATAATACATGAAATTTCAGATATCATATAGTTTAAAATTTATAAATTCTAAGTATGAAAGATCTATAAGATTAAGATTAACTTAATTTTTATGACGTCATTGTGTTGAATTTCATTGATTGATGTTTTAAATAAGGATAAGATGTTTGCCCAAGTGTGGGATGATTCTTTGATGTGTGTAAGTCATATTGAAAGGACTAAATCAAGATGTTAAATAAAATGGAAGGAAATAAGATATATTTTTGGGTAAAATAAGGTTATTAGTTAATATGTCAAATGATCTTAATTGTTATTAAATAGTTAAACTGAATTATATGATTGAGGTTTTAAAGAAAGAAATGTAAGTAATAGGGAACCCATTGAATGTGTCAATGTGGGTAACCCTATTATGTGCAAATGAGATTTAAGTTGCAGTAGATGAAATTACTGTTTGATGATATGAGTTTTATGGAAATAAAATGAAAATGGAATATACTGACTTTTAAGTTGTATAAATAGTGGTAGAAGCTATACTGAGCTTATATATTATGTTATGTATAAAGTGAAAATTTGAATTACAATTATTAGTTAAGTATTAAATGCAAAGCTAATGCAATTTATAAGCTTATTCAAATGCGTGTTAAATTTGGGATGGTATGAAGGTTTAAATAGCTTGGAAAGTAAGAAATTTCAGATTCGGTTCAAGTTTAGGTGTAAAGGGTATTTCAAGGGTAGTTAACTTGTAAGGTTATGGGTCATCCAATTTGAAAGTGTGGTTAAAGTAAAAAGGAGTTAGGAACTTTGGATAAGGAGATTTCAAGTTCATGAATACTTGAATTCCATGTCCAAAAGTCTTGAAAAAAAAATGTAGTTAGATGCATAATTAATCATGGAATAAGTATTTGTGATGGGTGAAATAATGCTTAGATGTATTCTTTGTTGGCTATAATAGGAAGGGGTAAAGAAAAGATGAAGGAAAGTAGAAAGGAAAAATGGAGGAATGCTAAAGGGAAGAGGTAAGCAAGCTCTTCAAAATTCTTTTTGTTCAAAAGAATTTTATGATAAGAAAAATCTGTTCTTGCCTTTTTATTTCAAGTGAGTATGTTTTATTTAAATGTTTCTTTAAATTGACATGCATTGAAAAGGTACTTAGGGATGGCCATTACCCTGTGCATAGGTTTTACAACAATAATGTGTACTTGAAAGATTTATTTTCAACGTGATTTTCATGTACAAACCCTGCTATCATGTTGAGTTGGCGAAACTCAATTCATGTCATAAATGCATATGATGCACGTGTGAATGAAACTCATGCATGAGGCTTTGTCAAGGTTGTAATTGGACAGGTAGTCCGTCCTTGGCGTTGCCTGGTCGGTGCGTCCGACGTATGGGGCGGGTGATCACTTGATAAGTGTCATTTGCCAAACGATGGATAAGTCATGAAAGGATGCATGTGTGTGCATTCATCTCATCGTCACACATGCATAATGAGATTTTAAGAGTTTTATGATTTTGGTTAATGCCACAGGTTTTGAACAGTACGTATTTTTAAATGCTTGCTTACTGAGTATTTTATACTCATTGTTTTTAACTAATCAGTGAGTGCAGATGATGCAGATTTGATGGAAGGGCCTTTACTGCTAGTTGAGCAGTGAAGGTATGATTTTTAATATTTTTGATGAGTTTGGATTTATGAGATTGTAATTATTATAAATGTGAGTGTATTATATTTGAATTGTTTTATATGAATGTTAAATGTAATAATTAGCTTCCTATGTGAAGTATGATTTTATAAGGGTGAGATTAGATGAATTTAAGTAGTTGTGAATGAATGTAATAGAGAATGTTAGATTATGTAATGTCTATCAGGTTTTGTAATCGCCCAAATGTCTTAATTGTAGACGGCATGCTGCCGGATTTTAGTTAAGAAAATAGAATCAATGTAGGTTCAGAAGAAAAGAAAAAAAAATTCAAGCTAATTTCTCGACAAATTAGGAAAAGCTTCCGCTCATGTAAGCAATGAAACTTCGGTTTCATTCACGAGGTTCACCACTTGAAAAGATCCTGGAGTAAGGTTCCGCGACTAAGCGGGTAGCGCGCCCTCGGGTCGGGGGCGCTACAATATGTCTCTTTCGAATTCAAATAAAATTGAGTTGTTAATAATAACAACTTAAATATCCATATAACCTTAATAGTATCTGATTTGTTATCGCCTCCATTGATGAATCTTTCATCATCATTCGGCTTTTTTTAGCAACTCAAGAAACCCCGCATGGACACCTTACATGAATAGGAATTGTAACATACTGGTCTAGAAAAGTGATCCCGGACTGTGTATTTAATGCAATTTCCCAAGATCAATCACACATTTATGGCAAAATTAATTATTATAATTTCATAAAAATTTTAAAATTCCACTTCCACTAGTCATGTTCCCATTATTATATCAAGGCACAAAGAAAAAGATATTTTACAAGTATATCATTCTCATTACATGTCTTTAAAACAAATAAATGGAAATAATTATTCTTGAAAATCTTCTTTTAAATCTAAAATGCTAGTGTCCCACTTGATTTGGTACACCTGTAAAAATAATGGGTTAGTCTCAGCATGACTAGCAAGTAGAAAATTATTTGAAAATGGATAATGGCTCAAATAAAACTTAATTAAATGATAAAATAACCATTTAATCTAATATCTTAAAAATTAGGCCTCAAATACAAAACAAATTCTTCCATTGAGTCCAGAAGCATCAAAAATATAGAAATAGACTATTTGATCATTCAAATCGGAGTCTAAATGAATGAATCATAACAAAATGGAATGAACGGTCTATATTAAGCCACATCATCATGGCCTTTACTGCAGTTGGGCCCCAACAGTACATCTCTTACTTATCCTCTATTGTTGTAATGGGTTACACATTAATTTCTAGAAATCCCTGGACATCATAAGCATCAAAATATATTAAATGAATTAAAACATCGAAAGCAATAAAACAAAAGTCGCTGCACATACCATATTCACTCCCGGCGGATTTTCCGTCCTGGCGCAATTCTTTTTCATGAAAAGCAACAAAAAAAATTGTTGCAAATACCAACTTTGTCTCCTAGCAGAATTCCCTTTCTGACACAATTCCTATTTCTACCCCAATTTCGATTTGACTTACACGGATTACATATATATTCTTATATATGCTGCAATTAACCCATATATATAATTTCAATATTCATATATATATTGCATATTAAATATACATCAATGCATTTATAAAAATAAAATGCATAATAAAATACGACAATCTCAATACATATATTTTAAGCATAAAGTTCAGGAATATTTATTTGCATAATTTTACATCTTAAAAACTTAAGAATATAAAATTTAAATATGTCAAGCATAGCATAAAAATTATAACATGCTTTATACATAACAATTGTATAAAAATATTTGCAACATTGAACTAAAATCAATTTCCACATAAAATTCCACTTGCCTTATAAAAGCTTTCTCTCCTTACACAACTCTGCTTCCCAAAAATTCTCCTCCTACGGATGCTCTATCCTAAAATCATCAACTCCCAACCCACTTTATAAAAGGTCTGTAGCTTCTGAGAGAAAGAGAGATGGAGATAAAATTCAATTTAAAATTAATTCATTCTTAACTAATTTTATCTAAGAGAGTATAATCTCATCTTATCTTATCCTATGGGGTCCACACGCCTGGGGAGGCAAAATTGCAAAAATTAATTATTTTATCTGCGGAACCCCTTACTCGAACCCTAGACCTTTAAGACCACTTGGACCACCTGTATGCCAACCGAGCTACACAGGTTGCTAAAATAATATTCAAAAATAAAAATATAAGTATAACCCTTGGCATATTTAAATAATAATTGGTCAAGGCCCATTATTATTCATTTGACCCAGTTAGTAAAAAAGTCTACCCATGCTGTTGGAAACAATGTTTAAAACAATAAAATTGACCAAATCTTGAGTTTTGATGATTAACAAGAACTAATTTTGAGTATATAAAAGGTACTAATATGTTTGCTAAATGTTTAAGGAAAGCAAAGAGGTCAAGTCGATCTCCAAGTCGACTTGGACTTCGACTTGGGTGAAGTCGATCCCAAAGTCGACTCAAATATCGACTTGAGAATGAATCCCAAAAGGCAACAGGTGAAGTCGCAGGTCAAGTCGACTCCACTTGCGACTTGGGAAGTCAAGTCGCAGACGAAGTCGACTCCAGCATCGACTTGGAGTATCCAGAGCTGAAAAGTGGAAACGAATATAACGAAGTCGCAAACGAAGTCGACTCCAGGTACGACTTGGGTGAAGTCGCAGGCCAGGTCGACTCCATCCACGACTTGAGAAGTTCAAACTTCAAAAGATGCAGTTTTCAAGATATTCAAGAGGATTTATCACTCAAGTCCAAGGAATCAAGATGAAAAACAAATGAGTCAAATTCAAAGTCAAAAATCATGTTCTACATCAAATCAAGTCTATCAAGCTCAAAGACAAAGATACAAGAATGATTCAAACAATGTCTATCAAGACTACATAAGTCAAATATGCATGAATCATCTAAGTAAGAATCAAGTCAATCCAAGATAGAACAACACAACTTGAAGATCAAAGCAGGTTCAGCAAAACCCGAGCCAAGTCGCAGGCCAAGTCGACTTCAGGATCGACTTGGGTCGAAGTCTGAAGTCAAGTCGACCAAGCCTAAGACTTGGGAATCCGAAGAACTGGAGTCGCAGACGAAGTCGACTCCAGATGCGACTTGGGTAGCCAAGTCGCATCCCAAGTCGACTCCACCCTCGAATTGGGTATAACGGTCAAATTTTCGAACGTTGGAGTTCATTTATTGCGCACCAACCACCTCCATAACGTTCATATTTTCTTCCCTCTATAAAAGGACCCTCAAATGAACGTGAAAACACAACAAGAGAACACAAGACACTACGTTAAAGTTCAAAGAGAGAAAAGAAGTGCAAGAAAGGTTTCCTATTTGCTTTTCTCCATTGTTGAGTGGTCCGTATAAATTCTAAGGAAGAAGAAAGCTTCAAGTTGCTAGCGCCTTCAACAATATTCATCCAAAGCTGCTTCTACAACTTCTTCCTCGAGCTAAATCTGCCTACACAAATCTGTAAAGTGTAGTTTCATTTATTTCATTGTCTTGTTGTATAAATCTTGATTTAGCTTGGGTAGCTAAGATCAAGTATATGCAAAGTAGGGTGTGATTGGAGTGAGACTCATCACCTACTTTTGCATGTGAGTTGTTTATGCCTCCTAGAGCTAGAAAAGGGGATTAATTTTTTCAAGGGGTTAATATTTTTGATTTACCAAAAGAAATTTTTAAAGAACCCAATTCACCCCTCCCCTCTTGGGTTTAGCCATCAACTCGGGACCAACAGTATATGCCCCCTAGAGCTGGAATCTAGAAGAGAGCGGTGACTCTAAGGGTGTGTTTGTTTGGGGCCAAAACTTGTCAATTAAAACTTTTCAACACAAAACTTTTCACTCTTCATAACTATTCTATTTTTTAATTATTTTTTCACATTTTTCTATACAAACTACCCTACTTTTCAATCATTTCTACACAACTACCCATACAACTAACCTATCTATTTTAACTTTATTCTCTTTACTCCTCATCATTACCCCTATTATATCACATCATTTTTTATCAATTTGACAACTTCTACCTCTAAAACTTTTCATCAAAAGTTTTACCTCCAACCAAACACACCCTAAGTGTATTCGTGGAATACATAGTGGAACCCAAGTCACAACAGAGTGTGAGCTTGGAAGAGTGGAGTAGGGAAGGTTTGCCCGAACCACTATAAATCTTGTGTTATATTTCTTTTTACTGCTTTATCTTTATTGCTCTCTAGCTCTTTTCAAAAGGGGATTAATTACTCAAGGGGTTAAGTCTTTATTTACCAAAGATTTTTTAAAGAACCCAATTCACCCCTCCCCTCTTGGGTTTTGCCACTAACTCGGGACCAACAAGTGGTATCAAAGCAGGTCTTTGAGTTTACCAAAGAGATCTTATCAAAATGGCATCCAAATCTACTTCCGTTCCCGCTTTTGCTGAAGGCCAATCCTTTACAAGGCCACCATTGTTTGACGGGAACAATTTTGGATATTGGAAGCTTCGTATGAAGCAACTCATCATGGCTACCGACATGGACTCTTAGATTGCTATCCAAGATGGAGTAACCTTGCCTACCGATGATAGAGCTTCCAAATGGACCGATGAGGAAGTAAGAATTGTTAAGAGCAACGCCAAAGCTATGAACTCTTTATTTTGTGCTCTTAATGCTTCTGAATATGATAGAGTATCCTCTTGCTTGACCGCCAAAGAAATATGGGATACGCTAACCTCTATCTATGAAGGAACTTCTCAAGTCCAAGGGACGAGAAGAAATATTTTGATTGGAGAACTAGAGAATTTTAGAATGCTAGAAACAGAAAATATTTCTGAAATGTTCGCTAGATTCTCAAAAATCACTAATGCTTTAAAAGGTCTTGGAAAGGCTATTTCTGAATCTGAGCAGGTTATGAAGATCTTAAGAGCTCTACCGGAATCATGGACTCCAAAGATCAATGCAATAGAAGAAGCCAAAGACCTAAACACTTTAAAGCTTGAAGACTTAATTAGCTCACTCATGTCACATGAGCTAATTAAGAGAAGAAATGAAGATCAACATAAGGGCAAAAGAGCAATCGCCTTGAAAGCCGCACAAGACACTGACGATACCTCCTCTTCTCAAAACGACGACGAGATTGCCCTTCTCACAAAACGCTTCAAAAAATTTGTGAGGAAAAGGAAAAATTTCAGAAGCTTCAAGGAAAGAACTCCCAAAGAGAAGAAGAAAGAACCAACCAAATGCTACCGATGCGGCGGTTCGGGACATATGCAAGCTCAATGTCCAACTCCCAAAGAAAGCAAGGCAAACGAACAAAGAAAGGATAGAAGGAACAACAAAAGATTCCAAAAGTACAAAGGTAGAGGCATGTATGTAAACGATGAGGAATCTACAACGAGTAATTCCTCAACCGACGAAAACGAGGCGGAAGAATGTGCAAGAATTTGCTGCATTGCACAAATCGAACAAGAAGAACGAATTACCTCAACAAAATGCACAAGCGATGAAGAGGTAAGTTCCAAACTCTCCCATTCTAAATCAAGTTTTTCTTCCTTTCAAGAATGCCTCAAATGTACTGAATTAGATGAGCTACAAACTGCATATGATTCATTATATGAAGAAATAAAGAAATTAGGAAGCAAGTTTACAATTAAGAAAAGACAATGTGATGCAACAATAATAGTAAATGGTAAACTTGCAGAAAGATTAGACAAATTGAAAGATGAAAATGATCTGCTAAAAAAGGAGAACAAATCATTAAATGAATCATTAGCTAAGTTCTCTAATCCAGGAGAAAGCGTCAAAATGTTTTTGAATATGACCTCCCAAACACATAAAAGAGGTCTTGGGTATCATACATTTAGCAAGGAGAAAGTAGCAAATCAAATGTACAAATATTTGAGAAACATCAAACTAAAAATTCATCTATATACAAGCCACAAAAGAAAAATTTTAAGTGAACTAGAAGACCAATAATGGAACCATTGCATACTTGGAGGCCTACTCCAAGATTACCTATGGCTTGTAATTTCTGCAATAAAATGGGTCACAAAACTTACAAATGTAATTTTAAGAAATTATATGACCATGGTGCAAAATTAGTTTGGGTTCCAAGAAACACAAGATTTGGGCTTTCAAAGTTAGAACAACAAAGATTGATCTATATTACTAACCCAAATGGACCCATAAAATGGGTACCAAGAAGATAAGATTTATTTGCTTATTTTTCAGACATGTCTTAAGGCAACGGCAAACAATGAATGGTTTATGGATAGCGGTTGCTCAAGGCATATGACCGGTGAAAGAAGTTTGTTTCACAAACTTAAGCCTTGTAATGATGGAATGGTTGCCTTTGGCAATAATGAAAAAGGTAAAATTAAAGGTAAAGGAAATATACATAGTATTTCAAATGCATGCATGGAAGATGTTTTGTTTGTTGAAGGACTCAAACACAATTTAATGAGCATTAGCCAATTATGTGATAAAGGATACAAAGTTGTGTTTGAATCATCTATATGTAATGTATTTGATGGAGAGCATATCATGTTTAGTGGTAAAAGACATGGAAATGTATATTTGGTTTCACTTGATGAATTGAATGGTCAATGTCTAATGGCCATTGATAATGATCCATGAGTTTGGCATAAAAGGCTTGGACATATAAACATGGGAAACATAAAAACCCTATGGAAAAAGAGTTTGGTAGAAGGATTACCAAGATTGAAATATGACAAAGACAAGATTTGCAAGGCATGTCAATTATCAAAACAACCCAAGATGCCTTTCTCTACCAAAAAGGAAATTTCCACCACTAAGCCACTTGAATTGCTACATATGGATCTATACGGGCCATCCGACATTCTAACCATTAGTGGAAAGAAATATGTATTTGTCATAGTTGATGATTTTTCAAGATTCACATGGATAATTCTCTTAGCTAGTAAAGATGAAGCCTTCTCTATGTTTGCAACTTTTGTAAATTTGGTGCAAAATGAAAAACAAAGTACTATTGTGACCATAAGAAGCGATCATGGTGGCGAATTCGAAAACAAACGATTCATGGAATTTTGCAATAAAAAGGGAATTCACCACACATTTTCTGCACCAAGAACTCCACAACAAAATGGAGTAGTAGAAAGGAAAAACAGAACTATACAAGAGATGGCTAGAACTATGCTAAATGAGAGCAATCTATCCAAGAAATTTTGGGGTGAAGCTGTAAGTACAGCTTGTCATGTATTGAACCATGTTACCATTCGAGCAATCTTGAAAAAGACCCCATATGAACTATGGAAAGGAAGGAAACCAAATATTTCTTATTTTCATGCTTTTGGATGTACATGTTATGTTTTGAACAATGGAAAAACTAACTTGGGAAAGTTAGATGCTAAAAGCGACGAGGCTATATTCCTTGGTTATTCATCAAATAGCAGAGCATATAGAGTTTTCAATAAACGAAGCCAAGTTGTAGAAGAATCCATACATGTTGTATTTGATGAAATTAACCAAACTCCGAGAAAGGAGGATGAACTGAGTGATGCAGATGAAACAAAAGGCAAAGAACAATCAAAGGAACTCGAGCTCAAGCCAGAAAATCTCGTGGAGGAAGAGGTAAGTGAAGGTAATGATTCTTACAAACCCGCAACTGATTTGAAGTTCAAAAATGTCCATCCAATTGAACAAGTTATTGGAAATATATATGAAGGAGTGAAAACTAGAAGATCAAAACAAAACGTTTATAGTCAATATGCCTTTGTATCTAAAATTGAACCAAATACCATTGAACAAGCTCTCAATGATGAACATTGGATTATTGCAATGCAAGAAGAGCTAAACCAATTCGAAAGAAACAATGTATGGCATTTAGTTCCTAGACCAAATAATCACACTATCATAGGCACTAAATGGATATTTAGGAACAAATTAGATGAAAGCGGACTCGTAATTAGAAACAAGGCAAGATTAGTAGCCAAAGGGTATTCCCAAGAAAAAGGAATTGATTTTGAAGAATCATATGCACCCGTGGCTAGATTAGAAGTCATACGTATTTTACTAGCATTTGCTTCTCATATGAATTTCAAATTATTTCAAATGGATGTAAAAAGTGCATTTTTGAATGGCTATCTGAATGAAAAAGTATATGTTGAACAACCCCCTGGCTTTGGAGAAAAGAATCAATCAAAGTATGTCTATAAATTGACCAAAGCATTATATGGACTAAAACAAGCTCCAAGAGCTTGGTATGAAAGATTGAATAAATTTTTGATTGACCATGAGTTTCAAAAAGGGAAAGTAGACACTACTCTGTTCATTAAATATAAAAATAAAAATATTTTAATTGTGCAGATCTATGTTGATGACATAATATTTGGTGCTACTGACGAAAAACTTTATCAAGAGTTTTCTAAGATAATGCAGAGCGAATTCGAAATGAGTATGATGGGAGAATTAAATTTCTTCCTTGGACTGCAAATCAAGCAACAAAGTGAAGGAATATTTCTAAATCAGTCCAAATATGCTAGAGAGATGCTCAAGAAGTTTGGAATGCAAAATAGCAAAGGAGCAAACACTCCAATGAGCTCTACAATCAAGATCGATGCGGACGAAAATGGTAAAAGTATCGATCAAACACTTTATAGAAGCATGATAGGATCCTTGCTATACTTAACTGCTTCTAGACCCGATATCCTATTTAGTGTTTGTATGTGCTCTAGATTCCAAGCATGTCCAAAAGAATCACATCTACTTGCTGTAAAAATAATTTTTAAATATCTGTTAGAAACTACAAATCTTGGACTATGGTATCCAAAGGGGTCAACCTTTGATCTAATCGGCTATACGGATGCAGACTTTGCCGGATATAAAGTAGATAGAAAAAGTACCAGTGGAACTTGTCAATTTCTTGGACATATGCTAGTTTCATGGCATTCAAGAAAACAAACAAGTGTTGCACTATCTACTGCGGAAGCCGAATACATAGCCGCCGGTAGTTGTTGTGCCAAATTACTTTGGATGAAACAATAATTGAAAGATTATGTATTGATTATGTTGATATTCCTATTAGATGTGATAATACAAGTGCAATTTGTTTGACTAAAAATCCTATACTGCATTCAAGAACCAAGCATATTGATGTGAGACATCATTTTATTCGTGAACATGTTGAAAATCATGATGTGTGCTTAGAATATGTGAAAACAGAGGATCAAATTGCTGATATCTTTACCAAACCTCTAGCTAAAGAATCATTCTATAAGATTAGGAATGATATGGGTATGATAAAGCTAAATTAGGAAAAATTATATAAGAAAATTACAATTGAAAAATTTCAAGTCGATGAGTCAAGTCGACTCCAAGGGCGTCAAGTCGACTCCACTTTATAAGCGAAGTCGACTCCGCCCCCAGGCGAAGTCGACTCCAAGGGACCGAAGTCGACTTCGCCTAGGGCAAAGTCGACTCCGCGCGCGACGTTTCGCATTCGGCCGACTCTCCTCTCTATTTCTTCTCTTCTCTTTCTTTTCTTCCTCATTTCCCTCCAACCTCTCTATTTCCTTTCTTTTTCCCTTTCTCCCTCTCCGGCGACAGCCTTTTCTCCGGCGATTTCTCCCTTGTCTCCGGCAAATCGTCACACACTCTCTCTCTTTCACTCCCTTTCATTCTCTTTATCTCTCACTCCCTCAGTTTCCTTTTCTTTCTCTTTCTCTTCCACACTATCTCTCAAACTCTCTCTTTCTCTCACTCGCATTCCCTCTCAGATCCATAAAGTCCAAACTCCAAATGGCACCAAAGAAAACCGTATCAAAACCATACCCCAAACGGGTTCCCACACAACCACAACCTTCATCTCAACCAAAAAAAGTTCCTAGAAGAACTAGGACTCCATCAAAAAGAGCCAGAGAGGAACCATCAACTTCGACGGGTAAACGGGTTCGATTCCAAACCTCCACTCAATCATCTGATCAAGCACCCAGGTCGGAAAATCAACAACAAACCTCACAGAGCACACAATCCGGGACAAGCAGAAGGGGCACTGCAGCTGGGAAAGCTCAAGTATTGAAGATGCCCACTACCTACTTCAAAACCGAGCTCCAACATAGCCGTTTCTACAAAAAGTTCTACGAACGGAAGGTATTCATACCCAAGATTATAGATTTTAATTTCCTGAAAGAATATGGATCCGACATAGAAGATCTATTGGATTTTCAAGGATGGACAAATTTGCTAAAGGAGGACGAAAGGGTCTATCCAGATCTTACACGAATGTTTTATTATCTTTGGGATGAAGAATACTTTGGAACCTTCGTCAAAGGAGTCGAAATGGATCTTGGAATCGGGATAGTTGCAGGATCGACTGAAGTAATGAGTCATTTAGGACACATACTTGGAGTCCCGTATGAGGATGAGCCTATTCCAGAAGACCTCACTATGGATCAAATGTATAATCAGCTCACCCGGAGCAACAAGTACCATCCGGGAATCAAATTCCTTCGGTACATGGATCTTTCACCAAGGCTACGAGTACTCCGACTTCTCATTGCCCACTGCATCTACCCAAAGGGCGGTGGAAGAAATCAATTGAATCCACAAGAAGCAGGGATACTATGGAAAGTAGCCAACAGGGTCAAAGTGAGCATACCCAAATTATTTCTTGAAGCCTTGGCTTCTAGAAAGGATAACCCACGAGGAGTCCTTCCCTATGGCACATGGATCACAAAGATTCTTGATTCTTCAAAGTGGATATTGAAGGCGAGCCTTTCGAAGTGCTCAAATCCACAAATGCCATAAATAAAGCTCTCATACAAAGAATGAAGATCAATCTGCTTGAACTAAGGCATGAAGTTTCAGAAGAAGAGCAAGAAGACAATGCACAGACTGAGGGGGAGCAACCTCCCGCGGCACCACTTGCTCAAGAGGAGCCAGCATCTCCCATATCGCACGGATCCTATTCTCCACAAGGGTCCGCTGCAAGAGAACGGGTGCCTCCAACCTCTTCTGAGGAGGTCACCCTAAAGGATTTAAAAGATAAAATTGTTGCTATGAGGGCAGAAATGGGTCATCAAGAAGACCGGATGACAAGTGTTATCACCGGCGTTCACAACGCCCTCGAGGATATACACTCCCGGCAAGACAGAATTGAGCGGGAAATGCGGACTATCCGCTATCATCTTGCCTCGGGCCGACATAAGAAGAAACCCATGCCTGAACTCGATCCTTACGAATCAGGATCAGTTCATAAAGAAGCAACTCCAGATCACGCTTCTCTGGTTTACTCATCGGCCCATCATTGTCCTATCGAACCAATCTTATATCCGATCTCTCAATTTCAATTCACAAAATCATTAAGAGTTGATCGATTTTTGATAAATTTTTGATAGTTTGACAAAAAGGGGGAGATAGAATAGGTGAGTTGAGTAAAATTTTCTTATGGGTTGGGTAGTTTTGTATCTAGGTTTCATTTTTGTTTTGTATTGCATTTTGTAAAAATGAAACTTGATATATATATATGCTTTTGATGAATGCTATGTTTGCTTAATATGTTATGTTTGATTAATAAAATATTCAACATGATTTGCTTGAAAGGTATCCAATATGCCAAAATGATATAATGGTTGGAATTTCAAAAAGCTCTGACCTATAAGACAAATGCTCTGTTTTTCAAAAGACATATGAACATGATTAATGCTTGAAAGGTATCAACTCAAATGAAGTTTTGTCAATCATCAAAAAGGGGGAGATTGTTGGAAACAATGTTTAAAACAATAAAATTGACCAAATCTTGAGTTTTGATGATTAACAAGAACTAATTTTGAGTATATAAAAGGTACTAATATGTTTGCTAAATGTTTAAGGAAAGCAAAGAGGTCAAGTCGATCTCCAAGTCGACTTGGACTTCGACTTGGGTGAAGTCGATCCCAAAGTCGACTCAAATATCGACTTGAGAATGAATCCCAAAAGGCAACAGGTGAAGTCGCAGGTCAAGTCGACTCCACTTGCGACTTGGGAAGTCAAGTCGCAGACGAAGTCGACTCCAGCATCGACTTGGAGTATCCAGAGCTGAAAAGTGGAAACGAATATAACGAAGTCGCAAACGAAGTCGACTCCAGGTACGACTTGGGTGAAGTCGCAGGCCAGGTCGACTCCATCCACGACTTGAGAAGTTCAAACTTCAAAAGATGCAGTTTTCAAGATATTCAAGAGGATTTATCACTCAAGTCCAAGGAATCAAGATGAAAAACAAATGAGTCAAATTCAAAGTCAAAAATCATGTTCTACATCAAATCAAGTCTATCAAGCTCAAAGACAAAGATACAAGAATGATTCAAACAATGTCTATCAAGACTACATAAGTCAAATATGCATGAATCATCTAAGTAAGAATCAAGTCAATCCAAGATAGAACAACACAACTTGAAGATCAAAGCAGGTTCAGCAAAACCCGAGCCAAGTCGCAGGCCAAGTCGACTTCAGGATCGACTTGGGTCGAAGTCTGAAGTCAAGTCGACCAAGCCTAAGACTTGGGAATCCGAAGAACTGGAGTCGCAGACGAAGTCGACTCCAGATGCGACTTGGGTAGCCAAGTCGCATCCCAAGTCGACTCCACCCTCGAATTGGGTATAACGGTCAAATTTTCGAACGTTGGAGTTCATTTATTGCGCACCAACCACCTCCATAACGTTCATATTTTCTTCCCTCTATAAAAGGACCCTCAAATGAACGTGAAAACACAACAAGAGAACACAAGACACTACGTTAAAGTTCAAAGAGAGAAAAGAAGTGCAAGAAAGGTTTCCTATTTGCTTTTCTCCATTGTTGAGTGGTCCGTATAAATTCTAAGGAAGAAGAAAGCTTCAAGTTGCTAGCGCCTTCAACAATATTCATCCAAAGCTGCTTCTACAACTTCTTCCTCGAGCTAAATCTGCCTACACAAATCTGTAAAGTGTAGTTTCATTTATTTCATTGTCTTGTTGTATAAATCTTGATTTAGCTTGGGTAGCTAAGATCAAGTATATGCAAAGTAGGGTGTGATTGGAGTGAGACTCATCACCTACTTTTGCATGTGAGTTGTTTATGCCCCCTAGAGCTAGAATCTAGAAGAGAGCAAGTGGCTCTAGTTGTATATGCCCCCTAGAGCTGGAATCTAGAAGAGAGCGGTGACTCTAAGTTTATTCGTGGAATACATAGTGGAACCCAAGTCACAACAGAGTGTGAGCTTGGAAGAGTGGAGTAGGGAAGGTTTGCCCGAACCACTATAAATCTTATGTTATATTTCTTTTTACTGCTTTATCTTTATTGCTCTCTAGCTCTTTTCAAAAGGGGATTAATTACTCAAGGGGTTAAGTCTTTATTTACCAAAGATTTTTTAAAGAACCCAATTCACCCCTCCCCTCTTGGGTTTTGCCACTAACTCGGGACCAACACATGCCACATAAGGAGTCCTACGTGGATTTTGACCCGTCCACTTAAATTATTATTATTTTTTTCAATATTTTACAGTAATACCAAAATCTATTCATAAAAATGTGTCTTGGGTCTAAGGATAAATTAATCACTGAATAAATCAAAGTGATAAATGTACCCTTATTGGTACATTTCTCCTCTATGTGTTCAAGAGTCTGTCAAAAGTAATAGCTAAATAACTTATTTGGTTTCTTTTCTGTTAGACCACATATAATTTCCTTATCCTTTATTCATGTCTTTACCGGTACTTGCAAGTGAATATTTTTAGTCTTTTCTTACTTCAACTTATTCTTTTTTTTCAAACAATAAAAATAAGCTCATTAAGAGATCATTTATCCTTTTATCGGTCATAATTAACTTTAAACTGACCAAATTATATTTAGGAGAATCAAAACTACATGCACAAGCAAATCCGTTTTAACCTTAGTGTATTTAGTTTCAAAGTAAGATAAGACAGGTACTCTCTTATATTTTGTTTAACCTTATACTTTATTGAAATCAAGTTCGACCGAATCGTACTCGTTTCAGCTTTATAAATTTTGGCATGAGTTACCTTTTCGGACATGATGCCCCCTTGAAAGTTTTTAAAATTTTACACTTTACTATCATAAAACTCATGCAATTTTGATAATCTCGCTTCTTAAAGTTTATGTTTTTTCTCATTAGAAATTTTAAGCACAAGAGTAGTGAATTATTCAATCCTTAGTGCAAAGTTTAGATTCATAACGCCAAGAATAATCACAATATTTTATTTTCATTACTTCAATATGAAAATAGAATAAATGTTGACAAATATAACACAAGCAAATAAATTAATCAAAAATTAAACAGAACAATATGTTCACATAAGTTTTATATAGAACTTTAGCAATTCAAATAATGGTAAGACTCATCACAAGATACCTAGCACAACATTAATACTTAGTCTTTGAACAAAGGTATTAATTTATAAGTCGTACTCTTGGTGCAGTAATCAAATATTGATAATAAAGTCCTGTCAAACAATAAACCTTTCTTTTAACCGATTATTGTTCATATAGAATGCCTAATAATTATCACATATTTATCACCGCAGGTGTCTATGTAATCCAGCCAAATATTAACCTTCCTTTAGGCCAATCAATATCCGCATTAATTATATATCCATAACATTTTGGTATAGTAATCGAATATTAATAAGAAAATCTTGTCAAACAACAAGTCTTTCTTTGGACTGACTTGTTATTTACATGGAGTACCAAATAATTATTACATATTTATTACCACAAGTGTTTATGCAATTTAACCAAATATTAATCTTCCTTCGAACCGATGAATATTCGCATGAATTACATACGCACAATTATCTGAATGTCTTAAAAATAAATTAACCTACACAAGAGAGGCTACTTTCGTAGCATGTTGTTTCAATTAATTTATTTAAAAACATTAGACATCTATAAAAAAAACTTGTACCATTATTCGAATTTAATAAAAGTTCAAAATATTGAACTTATTTTTGAATTCCAAACATAGACCTTTTGTATAATCATGGGTCAATTAGAATTTAAACATTCAAAAATCCAAAAATTGAATTTTGCATGACAATGGGTCAATTTAAAATTTAATATATGCAACAAATCATAAATACATGAAAATTATTCACAAATTGCTTTCTAAATTTTCATAAATCAACCATATGAATTAATAGCACATATAATTCAAAAATTACATGCATATACATAAAATTCACAAAAATGATATTTCTAAAACTATTCGACTTAATCAGACTCTTCCATTAGGACCAAAATGTCCAAAAGTATAGAAAACCACTATTAGATTATCCAAAATAGATAACGGGATTCAAGAAATATGTTCAATACGTGTCGGACGGCTCAAAATAGGCCACATGTCCAGCAAGACAGAATTCGGATGGGCTAGGTTAGGCCAAAGATGGGCCGCACTTAGGCCTGTATACTGAGTTGGGAGTGGGCTACTCAAACAAGCTTGGCTTTGGGACTAGGCCACCTCTGCCTAGGCCTGTAAAATAGGCTCAACCAGGCCCAAAAAAAAGGCTAGCTGGATTTGATTATTGGGCTTAAGCAAGCCTTGGCCCAGAACAAGGAGAGGAGACCATAAGCTTGGACTTAACTGGGTGTGGCCTAGATGTGAGCTTGAACTAAGACCTGGGCCAAAACTAAAATGAAAATCCCGTGTAGCTAGGGGTCTTTTAAGAAAAAATTATTTGGGCATGGGTTTTTCAAGCAAAATACCCATCTTCTTTCCCTAATCGCAACCCAAGACCCAACCCTAGCTACCATGACACTGTCACCACCACATCCAGCCACGTCGCGCCCCTGGCCTCCACATCGTCACCACCACCGACGTCCCGCTAACAGCCATCGCCGCATGATGCCGTTACTAGCAACCTCTCCAATACCTCCATCGATAATCAAATAGCTGGCAGCTAATGGGTTTTCAGGCATAAGTAGCTTTCCCGCAGCCACATTGTCATTTGTCATTCCCCTTCCTAGCAAGCGGCAGCCATTGTCGACCGAATGGGATTCCTAAAAAACTAAAAAATTCAATAACAGCTACTGCCTTTCGGTTCCTTATAGATGGGCAAAAGCCCATCCGTTCGACGACATGTGGTGACGTGGTGATGCGGTGATGTTCAACAGCAGGTAAAATGTGTCATCTTCTCTGGCAACAGCAACCGGAAGGGTTTCTAGTCTAGAAAAAAACCCATTGCTGCGCAGCTGTTGCCACCAGCATCCATCCCACTACCGACAGTCACGATCGTCGACGAGATATTGCATGCTTTCAATCTGTTCATCAGCTTTTAAATAATTTTTAAATTATTTAGAAGTCGTTTGACTATCCACCACAAATATACAAGCAATGGTGGTTCCGACTGATGGTAGATACTGTCCGGGCCTTAACTCATACTAGTGTTATGCATACAATTTTGCAAAATCTCTAATACCTAAGAACCGAACACATGGCATAAAGACCTGTACAGGATGCAATCATGCAACTCAAAATAATCATGACCTGAAATAAAAAAAAATTATATCTGAACGAAGCATGCTAAATCCATAGAAGCCATGACCATGTAAATATGCATGCTGGAAACTGAATAAATATACATGTATATCTATGTAAATCTAAAACCACAAGCATACTAGAAAAGCATTAATACTACAGAGAAGAAAAATATTCAAGACATGCATAGTCACAACTGAATTCATGCCAGGTACGTCTAGTATAATTCTAAATAATTTTCAAAAGTTTAAGATTTGGTATAAATAAAATCGAGAAATCTCTTAATGATTTAACATGAAGATAGGCTCTTATACCACTTACTGGGAAAACTTTACTGATTAAATCCATAATCACCCCAGGATCCTCCATGCTAAATCACTAAGAAAAATAAAACCACAAGCGGAAGCGTACATAAATCCATGGAAGCAGTTGTTCTTGAATCTTGTGGTTTTTAGGTTTTCCAAATTAATGCTCTAAGGTTTTCTGGAGAAAGTGGCTCCTTTTTTCCAATGATATGATGTTAGAAAAGAAACCCTAATTGGTGCATAAATTGGAGACCACAACCTTTTATATAAGAAGCCTATCTTTCGTATTTTTAATTTAGCCCACTATAAAAATAAAAATTAGAAATTAGGTTGTATGGTTTCTACACATAGAAGACACATACTTTATTAGATGATTTAGGTCCATAAAACCTTTACAAGATGACTTTAAAAATTTGGCTGCTACTTATGATAACTTATATATAATTAATATGTGTGTGTGTCCAAAATTTCAACAGGTAACACGTTAGTACCATTCATCAGAGGCGTGTGTTGGATTCCTGCTGCCTGTGGCATTTTGGTATAATAGGTATCATTTTATAGTTTGGTCCCCTTATAATAAGAATTTTTATAATTGTCTCGTTGTTGTGGAGGTGTGCAATTTCCCCCTATGGTGGGGGTATCATTAAAATTTTCCTCATGGTGTGAGAGTGTGAATATGCTTGATTGTTGGATGCCGTGATGGATATGGAAATATCAACAAAATAGTTAAGTTAAAAATCCTTGTCGGGAGTGTGGTCTCTTACAAGTAAGGGTTGGTGAAAATTTATTGTGTCAAAACTTAGAAAAAATGAACTTCCAAATAATCAAGTTGTGTAAACGCCCCGTCGACCAAGTTGACAGTCACCGCTAATATATTATAAGATCGATAATAATGAGGAGAACACTATGCATAATAACATAAAATATGATATAATATCAAATATTTCATAAATTAGTTAAACAAAATGTCTCATCAAATCCAAATCAAGTTGTACCCAAATGCTTGAATCCATAAACTATATACATCATGTCCTCCATACATAAAAAAAATAAGATAAATAATTTTAAATCTAGATTCATTAAATTCTAGCCAGACCTGGTGTACCAACCCCATGTTTTTTTCCACCTGCATACCTACCATCTAAAATATGTAAAATAAGGTGAGTCCAGGCAAAATCAGTAAGTAGAACCAAAACATAAATCAGTGTTAAAAAATATGCATATTTTTCAATAAATCATAAACCATATTTTAATCAATACCATGTGCATGCTTATGATCAAACATTTCAATAGTGTATTATACACATGATCTTCTTACCACGTAAGTTAGGTCCAATAGTGTGGCGCCCCAGCCCGAGCGTCACAACCTTTCCTCAAGATCGTTCGACTGGTAAACGTGATTAGGATTGTTGTCCTGTCACACGGCGGGTTTTAAAGGATATTTATCCAATTAATCCTAACTCCTTAGGATTTTATATCATTTATACATTCTATTTCCATCAAATGTCATTTTAGGCCATTATATCTTTGAGAGTTACACATGTCATCTCATAATTGTTAGTCCCGAGTTGATGGCTAAACCCAAGAGGGGAGGGGTGAATTGGGTTCTTTTAAAAAATCTTTGGTAAATCAAAAACTTAACCCCTTTCAAAAAATTAATCCCCTTATGAAAGCTAATGGAGAGCAATTAAAATGAAGCAGTAATAGAAAACAGAACACAAGATTTATAGTGGTTCGGGCAAACCTTCCCTACTCCACTCTTCCAAGCTCACACTCCGTTGTGACTTGGGTTCCACTATGTATTCCTTGAATACACTTAGAGTCACCGCTCTCTTCTAGATTCAAAGCTCTAGGGGGCATATACAACTAGAGCCACTTGCTCTCTTCTAGATTATAGCTCTAGGGGGCGTAACAACTCAATGCACAAGTAGGTGATGAATCTCACTCCAATCACTCCCTACTTGCATACACTTGATCTTAGCTATCCAAGCTAAATCAAGTTTAGTACAACAAAACAATAAAAATAAGCAAGAACTGCACTTTACAAATTTGTGTAGACAGATTGAGCTCGAGAAAGAAATTAAAGACAGCTGGGATGATGATCGTTGAAGCAACTTGCAATTTGAAGCTCTTTCTTCCTTTGAAACACTCAAATATGGAGAAAAGGGATTTGAAAGTCTTTCTTGCACTTCTTTTCTCTCTATGATCCTTAGAGTAGTGAGTATTGTTTTTTTTTCACGTTCATTTGAATGTCTTTTTATAGAATGAGGAAGATTGGAACGTTGTAGGAGTGGTTGGCGTGCAATAAATGAACTCCAACGTTCAAAAATTTGACCGTTATACTCCAAGTCGAAGATGAAGTCGACTTGGCCTGCGACTTGGGTTCTTTAGAAACTCAAGTCTGAGACTTGGGTCGACTTGGCTTTCAGACTTTAACTCAAGTTGATCCTGAAGTCGACTTGGGTTGCGACTTGGCTTGATCTATTGCAAAAACGCCTTGATCCTCACTTGGTTTGCTTTAGCTTTCTCCCTTTAGTCTTCATAAGTGTTGAGTGGCCCTTATGTTTGTAGTTCTTATGATTCAATGTAGAGCTTGGCCTTGATCTTCTTGAAATGTCTTGAATCTTGCAAACCATTTGAAAGCTTTGAGTCCTTGCACAATATATGTATGTTCCTTGCTTTGCTTTGGACTCACTTGGTCTTCATGACTTGGGTATTACTCCATTTGGAAGCTAGCTTGAAGATTTGCTTTGAGCTTGATAGACTTGATTTGAATTTGTATTTAGATTCTTGCTTTGATCTTCAAAACTTAAGTTTCTCTTTAAGAGTAGTCTTTACATCTCATTTGTATGTGAGAAACTTCAAATGGATATCTTGAATATGCTTTGAAACTTCAGCTTAGACTTCAAAACTTCTCAAGTCGAAGTTGGATTCGACCTGGTCTGCGACTTCGCCCAAGTCGCACCTGGAGTCGACTTCGTCTGCGACTTCGTCATCTTCGGGAGCCAGATTTCAACGCTGGACACTTTTGTGCAATTTGAAGTCGATGCTGGAGTCGACTTCGTCTGCGACTTGACTACCCAAGTCGCATGTGGAGTCGACTTGGCCTGCGACTTCACTCGTCAGAATTCCATTTTCAACTCTGTCCAGTTTTGGCTTGTTTGAAGTCGCTAGTGGAGTCGACTTCACTATCGACTTCACTCCCAAGTCGAAGTTCAAGTCGACTCGATGATCGACTTGACTTCTCTGCTTTCCTTAAACACTTGGCAAACATATTAGTCATATATATATACTCAAATTAGTTCTTGTTAATCATCAAAACTCAATCCTTGGTCAATTTGTTTTATTTTGAACATTGTTTCCAACAATCTCCCCCTTTTTGATGATTGACAAAACTTCATTTGAGTTGATACCTTTCAAAAAACTCAAACATGTTCATTTGAGAAAACAGAGCATATAAGTATCTTTGAACATATAATTTAGAGTTTTGAGTTTAAATGAGAACTTTTTCAGAACATTAGTCATTTTGGCATAGAGTATGCTTGAATACCTTACAAGCCATATATTTAGTATTAATCATTAAGAATACTTTGTATTCATAAAAAATTGCAATCACTTATCAAATATATCAATCATATCAATCAAAAACCAAGTATCATATCAAAAATAAAACATCTTTTCATATATATATATGAAGTTTCATTACAGAGAACAAAAATTAAAGCATAAATGAAACCTTAAATACAATGTACCCAACCCAAAACTTAAAAAAAACTTTCAACTCAATTCCTATTCTATCTATTCTATCTCCCCCTTTTTGTCAATCAAGCAAAAATAATGATTTGATGAATTGAAATTGAGAGATCGGATATGGAATAGGTTTGATGGGACAATGATGGGCCGAGGAGTAGACAAGAGAAGCGTGATCGGGAGTTGCCTCTCTATGAACTGAACTCGACTCGTAGGGATCGAGTTCAGGCATGGGTCTCTTCTTATGATGGCCTGAGGCAAGATGATAGCAGATATTTCGCATTTCCCGCTCGATTCTATCTTGTCGAGAATGCATATTTTCAAGCACATTAAGGACACCGGTGACAAGATTTGTCATCCGGTTTTCTTGATAGCCCATTTCTGCCCTCATGGCAATGATTTCATCTTTGAGATCCCTTAGGGTGACCTCCTCAGAAGAGGTGGGAGGCACCCGTTCTCTTGCAGCGGACCCTTGTGGAGAGTAAGATCCGTGCGATGGAGGAGAAGCGGCCCGTGCAGGTGAAGCCATGGGAGATTGCTCCCCCTCAGCTTGTGCTTGGTCTTCTCGATGCTCTTCTTCTGGAGCTTCGGACCTGAGTTCAAGCACATTTATCTTCATCCTCTGGATTAGTGCTTTGTTGATTGCATTGGTGGACTTGAGCACTTCGAATGGCTCGCCTTCAATGTCCACTTCAAAATGTTCGAGGATCTTTGTGATCCAAGTGCCGTAAGGAAGGACTCCCCTCGGATTATCCTTTCGACTTGCCAAGGCTTCTAGAAACAATCTAGGTAGACTCACCTTGACTTTATTTGTTACTTTCCATAAGATTCCAGCTTCTTGTGGGTTCAATTGATTTCTTCCACCGCCCTTTGGGTAGATGCAGTGGGCAATGAGAAGTCTTAGAACCCGTAGTCTTGGTGATAAATCCATGTATCGAAGAAATTTGATGCCCGGATGATACTTGTTACTCCGGGTGAGCTGATTGTATATCTGATCCATTGTGAGATCCTCAGGAAAAGGTTCTTCAACATAGGGGACTCCAAGTATTTGTCCTAAATGACTCATTGCTCTGGTCTGGCTTGGATTTAACCCGATTCCAAAATCCATTTCCACTTCTTTGACGTATGTACCAAAATTTTTCTTCATCCCACTCATAGTAAAAGATTCTGGTAAGATCTGGATAGACCCTGTCATCCTCCTTTAGCAATTTGGTCCATCCTTGAAAATCTAATAGGTCTTCTATGTCGGACCCATAATCTTTTAAAAATTTAAAATCTATGATTTTTGGTATGAATACCTTTCGTTCATAGAAGTTCTTGTAGAATCGGCCATGATTGATCTCTGTTCTGAAATAGGTAGTGGGCATCTTTAGTACTTGAGTTTTTCCAGCCACGGCGCCCCTTCTACTTGCCCCGGAGTGTGTGCTCTGTGAGGTTTGGGCTTGTTCCTCACGACCTGCAGTGTTGGATGGAGTTCCTTCTTGGAATCGAACTCTTCTGCCCGTAGATGTAGAGGGTTCCTCTCTTGCCCTTTTTGCGGGTGTCCTAGCTTTTCTAGGAATTTCTTTCTCTGTGAGAGATTTGGAAGGTCTAGGCACAGGCTTTTGTGATGGTTTTGAGACGGCTTTCTTTGGGGCCATTTGGAATGAGATATGAGGTTTGAAAATGGAGTTTTGAGAGGCTGCCTGTCGGCAAGAAAATGAGAGAGAGAAGCCGGAGATGGAGGATTCAACCGGAGAATCGCCGGAAAAAAAAATGGTATGCCGGAGGAGAGAATCGCCGGGAGAGAAGAAAAAAGGATGGTCTGGCGGGAAATGAGGGAGAAAGAAAAAGAAAGGAAAGAAATAGAGAAGAAAGAGGAATTCGGACGGTTGCGCGCTCGCGGAGTCGACTTGCCCTAGGCGAAGTCGACTTCGGTCCTTCTGGAGTCGACTTCGCCTGGAGGCGGAGTCGACTTTGACCCTAGCGGAGTCGACTTCGCTTCTGGAGGCGGAGTCGACTTGGCGTCCTTGGAGTCGACTTGACTCATCGACTTGACATTTTCCAATTTAATTTTCTTATTTATTTTTCCTAGTTTAGCTCTATCATTCCCATATCATTCCTAATCTTATAAAATGAATCCTTGGCTAGAGGTTTGATAAAAATATCAGCAATTTGGTCTTCTGTTTTTACATATTCTAAGCACACATCATGATTTTCAACATGCTCTCTAATGAAATGGTGTCTCACATCAATATGCTTAGTTCTTGAATGCAGTATAGGATTTTTAGTTAAACATATTGCACTTGTATTATCACATCTAATTGGAATATTAACATAATCAATATCATAGTCCTTTAATTGCTGTTTCATCCAAAGTAGTTGGGCACAACAACTACCAGCGGCTATGTATTCGGCTTCCGCAGTAGATAGAGCAACACTTATTTGTTTTCTTGAATACCATGAAACCAACATATGTCCAAGAAACTGACAAGTTCCACTAGTACTTTTTCTATCTACTTTATAGCCAGCAAAATCTGCATCCGAATAGCCGATTAGATCAAAGGTTGTCCCCTTTGGATACCATAGTCCAAGATTGGCAGTTTTTATCAAATACTTAAAAATTCTTTTTACAGCGTGTAGATGTGATTCTTTAGGGCATGCTTGAAATCTAGAACACATACAAACACTGAATAAGATATCGGGTCTAGAAGCAGTTAAATATAACAAGGATCCAATCATGCTTCTATAGAGCTTTTGATCGATACTTTTACCGTTTTCGTCCGTGTCGATCTTGATTGTAGAGCTCATTGGAGTGTTTGCCCCTTTGCTATTCTGCATTCCAAATTTCTTGAGCATTTCTTTGACATATTTGGACTGGTTTAGAAATATTTCTTCATTTTGTTGCTTGATTTGAAGTCCAAGGAAGAAATTTAATTCTCCCATCATGCTCATTTCGAACTCGCTCTGCATTATCTTAGAAAATTCTTGACAAAGATTTTCATCAGTAGCACCGAATATTATGTCATCCACATAAATCTGTACAATCAAAATATTTTTATTTTTGTACTTGATGAATAAAGTAGTGTCTACTTTCCCTCTTTGAAACTCATGATCAATCAAGAATCTATTTAACCTTTCATACCAAACTCTTGGTGCTTGTTTTAGTCCATATAATGCTTTGGTTAATTTATAAACAAACTTTGATTGATCCTTTTCTTCAAAACCAGGGGGTTGTTCAACATATACTTCTTCATTCAAATAACCATTCAAAAATGCGCTTTTTACATCCATTTGAAACAATTTGAATTTCATATGAGAAGCAAATGCTAGTAGGATGCGTATGGCTTCTAATCTAGCCACGGGTGCATACGATTCTTCAAAATCAATTCCTTCTTCTTGGGAATACCCTTTGGCTACTAATCTTGCCTTGTTTCTAATTACAAGACCGCTTTCGTCTAATTTGTTCCTAAATACCCATTTGGTACCAATGACGGTATGATTGTTTGGTCTAGGAACTAAATGCCATACATTGTTTCTTTCGAATTGATTTAGCTCTTCTTGCATTGAAATAACCCAATTTTCATCATTAAGAGCTTGTTCAATGGTATTTGGTTCAATTTTCGATACAAACGCATATTGGCCATAAACGTTTTGTTTTGATCTTCTAGTTTTTACTCCTTCATATATATTTCCAATAACTTGTTCAATTGGATGGGTATTTTTGAACTTTAAATCAGTTGGAGGTTTGTAAGAGTCATTACCTTCACTTACCTCTTCCTCCACTGGATTTTCTGGCTTGAGCTCGAGTTCCTTTGGTTGTTCTTTGCTTTTTGTCTCATCTGCATCACTTAGTTCATCCTCCTTTCTCGGACTTTGGTTAATTTCATCAAATACAACATGTATGGATTCTTCTACAACTTGGTTTCGTTTGTTGAATACTCTATATGCTTTGCTATTTGATGAATAACCAAGGAATATAGCCTCATCGCTTTTGGCATCTAATTTGCCCAAATTAGTTTTTCCATTGTTTAAAACATAGCATGTACATCCAAAAGCATGAAAATATGAGATATTTGGTTTCCTTCCTTTCCATAGTTCATATGGGGTCTTTTTCAAGATTGCTCGAATGGTAACTCGGTTCAAAACATGACAAGCTGTACTCACAGCTTCACCCCAAAATTTCTTGGATAGATTGCTCTCATTTAGCATAGTTCTAGCCATCTCTTGTATAGTTCTATTTTTCCTTTCAACTACTCCATTTTGTTGTGGAGTTCTTGGTGCAGAAAATGTGTGGTGAATTCCTTTCCCATTACAAAATTCCATGAATCGTTTGTTTTCGAATTCGCCACCATGATCGCTTCTTATAGTCACAATAGTACTCTGTTTTTCATTTTGCACCAAATTCACAAAAGTTGCAAACATAGAGAAGGCTTCATCTTTACTAGCTAAGAGAATTATCCATATGAATCTTGAAAAATCATCAACTATGACAAATACATATTTCTTTCCACCAATGGTTAGAATGTCGGATGGCCCGTATAGATCCATGTGTAGTAGTTCAAGTGGCCTAGTGGTGGAAATTTCCTTTTTGGTAGAGAAAGGCATCTTTGGTTGTTTAGATAATTGACATGCCTTGCAAATCTTGTCTTTGTCATATTTTAATTTTGGTAATCCCTCTACCAAACTCTTTTTCCATAGGGTCTTTATGTTGCCCATGTTTATATGTCCAAGCCTCTTGTGCCAAACCCATGGATCGTTATCAATGGCCATTAGACATTGACCATCTAATTCATCAAGTGAAACCAAATAAACATTTTCATGTCTTTTGCCACTAAACATAATATGTTCTCCATCAAATACATTACATATAGATGATTCAAACACAACTTTGTATCCCTTATCACATAATTGGCTAATACTCATTAAATTGTGTTTGAGTCCTTCAACAAACAAAACATCTTCCATGCAAGCATTTGAATTACTATGTATATTTCCTTTACCTTTAATCTTACCTTTTTCATTATTACCAAAGGCAACTATTCCATCGTTGCACGGCTTAAGTTTATGAAACAAACTTCTTTCACCGGTCATATGCCTTGAGCAACCGCTATCCATGAACCATTCATTGTTTGCCTTTGCCTTTAAACATGTCTGAAAAATAAGCAGATAAATCTTATCTCCTTGGTACCCATTTTATGGGTCCATTTGGGTTAGTAATATACATCAACTTTTGTTGTTCTAACTTGGAAAGCCCAAATCTTGTGTTTCTTAGAACCCAAACTAACTTTGCACCATGGTCATATAATTTCTTAAAATTGCATTTGTAAGTTTTATGACCCATTTTATTGCAGAAATTACAAGCCATAGGTAATCTTGGAGTAGGCCTCCAAGTATGAAATGGTTCAAAAGTTGGTCTTCTAGTCCACTTAAAATTTTTCTTTTGTGGCTTGTACATAGATGCATTTTTAGTTTGATGTTTCTCAAGTATTTGTACATTTGATTTGCTACTTTCTCCTTGCTCAAATGTATGATACCCAAGACCTCTTTTATGTGTTTGGGAGGTCATATTCAAAAACATTTTGACACTTTCTCCTGGATTAGAGAACTTAGCTAATGATTCATTTAATGATTTGTTCTCCTTTTTCAGCAGATCATTTTCATCTTTCAATTTGTCTACTCTTTCTGCAAGTTTACCATTTACAATTATTGTTGCATCACATTGTCTCTTCTTAATTATAAACTTGCTTCCTAATTTCTTCATTTCTTCATATAATGAATCATATGCAGTTTGTAGTTCATCTAATTCAGTACATTTGAGGCATTCTTGAAAGAAAGAATAACTTGATTCAGAAAGGGAGAGTTTAGAGCTTACCTCTTCATTACTTGTGTCTTTTGTTGAGGTAATTTGTTCTCCTTGCTCGATTTGTGCCATGCAGCAAATTCTTGCACATTCTTCCGCCTCTATGTCGTTGGTTGAGGAGCTACTCGTCGTAGATTCTTCATCATTCACGTACATGCCTCTTCCTTTGTATTTCTGGAATCTTCTATTGTTCCCTCGATCCTTTCTTTGTTCTTTTGCCTTGTTTTCTTCGGGAGTCGGACATTGAGCCTGCATATGTCCCGAACCGCCACATCGGTAGCATTTGGTTGATTCTTTCTTCTTTTCTCTGGGAGTTCTTTCTTTGAAGCTTCTGAAATTCTTGCCTTTCCTCACAAATTTTATGAAGCGTTTTGTGAGTAGGGCAATCTCATCGTCGTTTTGAGAAGAAGATGTGTCATCGGTGTCTTGTGCGGCTTTTAAGGTAATTGCTCTTTTGCCCCTGTATTGATCTTCATTTCTTCTCTTGATTAGCTCATGTGACATGAGAGAGCTAATTAAGTCTTCAAGCTTTAGTGTGTTAAGATCCTTGGCTTCTTCTATTGCAGTGATTTTTGGGGTCCATGATTCGGGTAGAACTCTTAAAATTTTCATAATCTGCTCAGATTCAGAAATAGCCTTTCCAAGACCTTTTAGAGCATTAGTAATCTTTGAGAACCTAGCAAACATTTCAGAAATATTTTCTGTTTCTAGCATTCTAAAATTCTCTAGTTCTCCAATCAAAATATTTCTTCTCGTCCCTTGGACTTGAGAAGTTCCTTCATAGATAGAGGTTAGTGTATCCCATATCTCTTTGGCGGTTAAGCAAGAGGATACTCTATCATACTCAGAAGCAGTAAGAGCACAAAATAAAGAGTTCATAGCTTTGGCGTTGCTCTTAACAGTTCTTACTTCCTCATCGGTCCATTTGGAAGCTCTTTCATCGGTAGGCAAGGTTACTCCATCTTGGATAGCAATCCAAGAATCCATGTCGGTAGCCATGATGAGTTGCTTCATACGAAGCTTCCAATATCCAAAATTGCTCCCATCAAACAACGGTGGCCTTGTAAAAGATTGGCCTTCAGCAAAAGCGGGAACGGAAGTAGATTGGGATGCCATATTGATAAGATCTCTTTGGTAAACTCAAAGACCTGCTCTGATACCACTTGTTGGTCCCGAGTTGATGGCTAAACCCAAGAGGGGAGGGGTGAATTGGGTTCTTTTAAAAAATCTTTGGTAAATCAAAAACTTAACCCCTTTCAAAAAATTAATCCCCTTATGAAAGCTAATGGAGAGCAATTAAAATGAAGCAGTAATAGAAAACAGAACACAAGATTTATAGTGGTTCGGGCAAACCTTCCCTACTCCACTCTTCCAAGCTCACACTCCGTTGTGACTTGGGTTCCACTATGTATTCCTTGAATACACTTAGAGTCACCGCTCTCTTCTAGATTCAAAGCTCTAGGGGGCATATACAACTAGAGCCACTTGCTCTCTTCTAGATTATAGCTCTAGGGGGCGTAACAACTCAATGCACAAGTAGGTGATGAATCTCACTCCAATCACTCCCTACTTGCATACACTTGATCTTAGCTATCCAAGCTAAATCAAGTTTAATACAACAAAACAATAAAAATAAGCAAGAACTGCACTTTACAAATTTGTGTAGACAGATTGAGCTCGAGAAAGAAATTAAAGACAGCTGGGATGATGATCGTTGAAGCAACTTGCAATTTGAAGCTCTTTCTTCCTTTGAAACACTCAAATATGGAGAAAAGGGATTTGAAAGTCTTTCTTGCACTTCTTTTCTCTCTATGATCCTTAGAGTAGTGAGTATTGTTTTTTTTTCACGTTCATTTGAATGTCTTTTTATAGAATGAGGAAGATTGGAACGTTGTAGGAGTGGTTGGCGTGCAATAAATGAACTCCAACGTTCAAAAATTTGACCATTATACTCCAAGTCGAAGATGAAGTCGACTTGGCCTGCGACTTGGGTTCTTTAGAAACTCAAGTCTGAGACTTGGGTCGACTTGGCTTTCAGACTTTAACTCAAGTTGATCCTGAAGTCGACTTGGGTTGCGACTTGGCTTGATCTATTGCAAAAACGCCTTGATCCTCACTTGGTTTGCTTTAGCTTTCTCCTTTTAGTCTTCATAAGTGTTGAGTGGCCCTTATGTTTGTAGTTCTTATGATTCAATGTAGAGCTTGGCCTTGATCTTCTTGAAATGTCTTGAATCTTGCAAACCATTTGAAAGCTTTGAGTCCTTGCACAATATATGTATGTTCCTTGCTTTGCTTTGGACTCACTTGGTCTTCATGACTTGGGTATTACTCCATTTGGAAGCTAGCTTGAAGATTTGCTTTGAGCTTGATAGACTTGATTTGAATTTGTATTTAGATTCTTGCTTTGATCTTCAAAACTTAAGTTTCTCTTTAAGAGTAGTCTTTACATCTCATTTGTATGTGAGAAACTTCAAATGGATATCTTGAATATGCTTTGAAACTTCAGCTTAGACTTCAAAACTTCTCAAGTCGAAGTTGGATTCGACCTGGTCTGCGACTTCGCCCAAGTCGCACCTGGAGTCGACTTCGTCTGCGACTTCGTCATCTTCGGGAGCCAGATTTCAACGCTGGACACTTTTGTGCAATTTGAAGTCGATGCTGGAGTCGACTTCGTCTGCGACTTGACTACCCAAGTCGCATGTGGAGTCGACTTGGCCTGCGACTTCACTCGTCAGAATTCCATTTTCAACTCTGTCCAGTTTTGGCTTGTTTGAAGTCGCTAGTGGAGTCGACTTCACTATCGACTTCACTCCCAAGTCGAAGTTCAAGTCGACTCGATGATCGACTTAACTTCTCTGCTTTCCTTAAACACTTGGCAAACATATTAGTCATATATATATACTCAAATTAGTTCTTGTTAATCATCAAAACTTAATCCTTGGTCAATTTGTTTTATTTTGAACATTGTTTCCAACAATAATCTTCATACTTAACCATATCATAATATTTCATGCCTTAGCATTTACCCATAAAAAATTTTCATCAATCCATAGGCAAAAAATATAGCATAATTCTTTTACAACATCGAATAACAATTTAATTGTCAACATTCATATAATCATTCAACCCTTAGATTCATATACAGGTACTCATGGAAATTCATTCATCCTTGAATCTCCACCTGTGCTCCTTGCCTCCTTCCTTCCACCTGTCTTTGGGTTTGAAAAATAAAACGTGAGTAATAACTTAGTAAGCAAGCTTAGGATTTTCATGCAATTCATTTTGAAAGCAACATTCTTTAAAAATATTTTCCTCCATTCAGTAGAGTCACTTAGCAAGTGATCAACTACCTGCGGAGCAGAAACTTTTTCATAAACCATTCAAACACTTTTCATAAACATTGGATGTGCAAATTCATCATTTCCATTGATGACGTTATCCTTCATGTGACGATACGCTAGCACGGGAAACACTCTTTCATAGCATGATCATTTCCATCCTTGGCGCCGGACCTACCGACTTGGCAATGTCAAGGGGGACTCCTTGTCCACTTACTACCTCAACTAGCCTACCTCGCCGGTCCTTTCCGACTTGGCGACGTCAAGGGGGACTCCTTGTCCACTTACTACTTCGACTAGTCTACTTGATTTTCATTCCATGCATGACTTTTAGTCACCCCGGTATTATATACCCCTTACACATGGAACTTGTCATTCTCATGTAGAGAATTCTTGCACCATTCCTCTTTAAACACCATTTCAATGAAATATCGTATAAACTCATGTTTCAACACATTTCATGCATAATTGCGAAACCATAAGCAATCATTTATTTCAACAGAAATAAACATTTCAATACATATATAAACAAGGAATGGTCATCCTTAAACACCTTATAATCAAAACCAAAATCATTTAGAAAGCTGCTTGCTTACCTCGCTTGCTTAGCTTTCCGTTTCGCTTATCCCTATGCCTTTGCCTATACATATAAGAATGATATAACATTCATATATTTCCTTTGATTGCATTCAACTCAGTTTTCCAACCCATTTTCATTAACATACATAATTCCTTTGACTTCTCAAGTCGTTATGCCCGTATAGCACATACTTGTGCACTACATGGGCTATTACACATCACATTTAGTCCCTTAGGTAGGGTAATCATTCAATCACATAATAATCATCTAATAATTATTATTTAATGGCTCATTACCTTTCTTAAGTCATTTTTTGCTTATTTTCCAAAATTCACAGATCGTTGCTCATTTTAACCACCCGTGGTCGCCTTAAGCCTCATTAATTAATTCCAAAATTTGGAATTACATCATGAAATTCTAAAAAGATATATATTCACAAAATTTATCATATTTTTATGTATTTTTGCACAAAACCAAATTACATAAGTCATTTACCACTCATGCATGTCTAACCTTTCACATATAGTCATTTAACAACACATATGAGGTCTTTCATAAAATTTCCCAAGTCAGAAATTTAATCCACATTTCAGTATGATAATTATCCTTAATTACCAATGTACTTAGGGTATTTTTATGTAATTTAAATCCACTACTCATAGGCTTCTAAAACAGCAACTTTGGAACCCATCTTTCACACGTTTAACGTGTCTTTTGACACATAACCTTAGGCAATTATATAAATAAAAAATTTCAGTATATAATCCCACTTTTCTTAATCCATATTGAAGTATTTAACACATATATCAATTTAGATCATTTCTACATAGGTTTCATATTTATTTCGATTTGTTTCTCCAACTATCCACATATGCTGAAATCAGGCGTATTGAATTCTCAAAACCTTGAATTAATACCAAATCAACTAGTTTTGATCTGAAATTTATATAATACCTTCATAAATACATTAATTAACTAAAATAAATATTTTAACCATAAAAAATTAAGCATTTATATTTATTTTAGTATTTTTACCTTGCTGGACAGAAGCATCCATTTTCAGTCAGCCTTAATCACGTAAATTATTGGGTATATTTATACAAATAAAAACCTAATTTTTAATTTTTTCATGTGATTCAAAATATGTCTTAAATATCCTGTAAAATTTTCAAACCAAAAATCCTTGTATAAAAATTATGAAAAATCCTTTTCTACAGATTATCCTGTCACCCATTTTACTCTATTTGAGTTAATCTTCTCTGATTTTTAATTTACAAAATAATTATCCTTTTAATCTGAAAATTTGTTTGTTCCTTAATCACCCCATCATGATTCTTTTTAAAAACTTTTATTCTACAATTCATCAATTTACTATTTCGTCCATAATTTAATTTATAACATCATATATCATTCAAAACTTCTCTTTTCATCATCTAAATCCTGGAATTTCATGCAAGAAAGCTAAAACCCATTCCATATTCATTCAAAAGAATGTTAAATCATCACTTTAAAGCATTTTTAAAGATTCATTTCATTTTTTCTAAATTTTAAGGTTTAAAACCTAAAATGAAAAGCTCAATCAACCCATATACTTACTTGGTTAATGGAGATCAAACCCTCATCACTTGGAGATGATTTTCCTCCTCAAATCCCCCTTCTTTTCTCTTGTTTTTCTCTTCTTCTTGCTGGCTCTAAAGAGACATGAAAGCTGCTGTTGCTTGGGGAAGAATTCCAGCACTTAACCAATTTTCCAAAGTCCCTTCTATGTGAACGTGCATGGCCTTACGTAGGTGCTGGATTTTCCAGCTGTGGGCCCCACTTCTTGGGCCATTTTCCACACCATCAATGCATGCATATCCCCCTTCATGTGTTGGCACATTCCCAGCCAAGTAAAATGAGATTTTACCATTTCTGAAAAATTAGAAAATCACTTTAATCCATGACCGTCCAAGTTGCTCCATCTAGCACGTCATTTGCTGTCCATTTTTTCAGCAATTTTTTTCCATTTTAAAATTTTCAAAATGTGGGTAATTTATATACCTAATTACCCATTAATTCATACATTAATTTTGAATTAAAAAATTACCAAAAATTACAGAAATCACACTTAGCATTGCATGTCAATTGTATGCAAATAAGTTGTCCACTTTTCATTCATCAAGGGCAGCTGTTGTTCACGAATTTTCTTAAATTTTTTCCACATAATTGAATGCTTATTTATGTATCCCAACATGTCAGCTACATATATACATATTTTATAAAATAAAAAATTCAAAAAATATTTAGCACCCAGCCCATGAACGTGCTTGCTTGGACACCTCACCTATGCTCGCTTGAGCACTCATAGCTTTATCAATTATGGACATTCATTTTTGGGATTTTATTTGGATATTTACATTTTATATTAATGCATAAAATATCTTAGAAATGTACTGCATTTGACACCTCAACTCCCATTAAAACCAAGCCATTATGCATTGTACTCTAGCATTAACGGAAAGGTGCTTTTGAGGTGCATTAGTCAACCATGCTCATTTTTTTCATTGCAGGTATTTTCCCAACATTTCAAGCTTAATCCAAGCCATCCAAAATAAACATCTCATAATTTCATTCATCCGTTTCAAATTTCATCTCAATCCGACTTTCCTAGCTCCCGTTATAGTCGTTTAAAGTTAACGGTCGAAATTGAGATATGATCAATAAATCATTAAACCAATTTCATCAAGGATTTTTATAACCCAATAATTTCATAATACCAAGCCCAACCTCATTAACTTTCATCTTAAATTTTCCTTGAATCCGCCTTACAGGCGTTGAGTTATGAATTTCTAATGTTTTCCAACATAATTCCACATTTCCATTTTAATCTCCATTAATTAAATTATGAAAATTAAACTAAAAATTCATGTCACATTAGCATTTTTTAATCCTCATTATGCCCTTTAGTCAACTTGACTCATATTGGGCTCCGGCAATTAAATTTTTAATCACCATTCTTAGTTGAACCCTAATTGCAAAATATTATAAAATCCTAAAATCATCCAAAAATTCTATCTAATCATATATAAGTCACATATACATGTTCAATGCACACGTTAAATCCTCCTTAGGTTGGGGTTTCACAAATAGAGAAGTTTGATATCTTGTCCCGTCTTACATCAGTGTTGAGCGCAAAACCATCAAATGTGGGAAACATCATACTAAGTCAAACGACAAGGAGGTGTATCTAATATCTTATCATAATCTCCAAATTTCCATAGCCTCGCCACAAACTTACGCTCACGGTTCAGCTCAGACACTCATGGCCAAGCACCGATTTCTACATACTGGTCTCACAACAAATAGTTGGTCAATTCACGGTTCCAAATATCACATTACAACAGTCGGACACATCCACGACTCCAAATATCACACTACAACAAATAGCCAGATACATTTATAACTCCAAGTACAATAACACAATGGTCAGATAGTTTGTCTTGGCTCATAACCATCAACGGCAAACTCATACCTCAATCCTTAGTCGGCGATATGTTACTGATTGTCATCAGTTATCAAAAATAACACTTCTCAATCAACATTTTCAATTGACACATAATAATGCCAGCATTCAATACGCACATGCATATGTCAAAATATAATACTATACTCAGTTCATAAATCAAGTTCTAAATTAAGCATCATAATAAATCGAGCCTTCAATCAAACTTAACCATTTTAATAGAAATACAAATCATTGGTGTTCAAAACATGTATGTCCGAAAAATTCACAAAACAATTAAATCAATTTACAGCAAAGTCCTACTTAGCTCGTACTTCATTCTAATCCACTCAAATCTGATATATCTTTACTTTTACTCACTCACTAAAATAATAATACTATTTCAAAATTAATCATTTGTTCTTATATATATATCCATCATTCAATATCAATTTTTCTTCTAATTATAAATTTTAAGTCCAAGTATTTGGAATTTACAAATTTTTATAGCATTTCACTTGTGATATCCAGACCTAAGTAGGTCTTTAAATATGACACATGTATTATTTAAATTATTTTTGAATGATTTTTGTGAATTATGTCACATTTTGAATTAGGGTTTAATTAGGAATGGTGATTAAAATTTTAATCGCAGGAGCCCAAAGTGAGTTGGTATGACCCAAGGGGCTTAATAAAGATTTAAAGATGACAAGGTGTCATAAGTAATCATGTTAATTACCATGATTTAATTTATGGAGATTAAAGTGTAATTATGGAATTAAGGTGAAAAATGAAAGAAAAATTCGTAACTTGATGCCTACAAGACGAATTTTGATAAAATTTGAAAGGTAAGCGTACGATGGTGGGCTCAATCTTATGAATAGATTGGATTAAGAGAATCATGATAGGATTAGGATGATAATTAATTATTTTTATCCCAAATCCAAAAGATAAATTCAAGTGGTCATAACTTGAGTTAGAAACGTCGGATTGAGATAAAATTTGAAACGATGGGATAAAATTATAAAATCTATAAGATGAATGGAATGGATTAAGCTAATTATCATGGAAAGTTGCTTTCTTGGAGAGTAAGTAATAAGTTACTTAAGAGCTAAGTAAAAAAGGCAATTGTGGAAAGTGAAAATGGAATTTACTAAAATGCCTATGGGGTTACTTGGGCACCAAAAAAAGTGGTTTATAAAAAGAAAAAAAAGGGGAAGAGCAAGGGCTGTTGCACGTGCCAGCAAGGGGGGAGAAGGAGAGAAAGAAGGAGAGAGAGAGAGAGGGAGAGAGAGAGAGAGAAGAAGAAGAAGAAGAAGAAAGAAGGAGAGAGAGAAGAGAGAAAAATAAGAGAAAAATGGAGATTTTCTCCAATGGCAGCAGCTAGGTCACGCCTAACCCAGCAAGAAAGAGGATAAAAGAGGAGGAAAAGGAGAAGGAAAAGAGAAAGGCAAGGCTTCGTAGCGGCTCGAGAAGCTCGGGGCAACGATTCGACCAAATTAGGTAAGTACCCGTTGAGTTAAGTCTTCCAATTTTCAAGTTTTCTTCTTGATATTAGAATCATGGTTTTGAATCATATTAAATCTCTAAAAAATACTAACAACATGCTGAAATTAAGTATTGATTGAGGGTTTTTTCATATGTATTGAAAAGAGATGCAAATATGGGAGCAAAACCTAAAAGAAATGACGTAAAAATCTAAAATATAAAAGAGATCTTTAATAAAAAAAATTTAGCATAAAAATTTCTGAAAATACTCATTATAAGGTGATTAAAAAAAACTCAATTTTTAGCTAAAAAAAATAAGTACGTTGCAAATTAAAAATCAGAGAAAATCAACCTGAACAGGGTCGCACAGGAGGCAGGATCAGCTTCACTAAAGGAATTTTAATAATTTTTATACAATGAATTTTGGACTGAAACTTTTACAAGATATATAAAACAAATTCAGGATCACACGAAAAAAATAAAAATTAGGTTTTGAAGGGTATAAATATACCCAATAATTTACGTGATTAAGGCTGTTTGAAAAGAGGTGATGCTGTCTAGTAAGGTAAAAATACCAAAATAAATAGAAATACTAAATATTTCATGCTGAAAATATTTATTTTGGTTAATAAATGTAGTTAATAAGTTATTATAGAAATTTAAGATCAAAATTTCTTGATTTGATATTAATTCAATATTTTGAGAATTCAGTGTGCCTGAATTCAGCATTATGGACAACTTAAGGAATAAACCAAGATAAATGTAAAATTCTAGGTTTTTGTGATGGAATTTGACTTATAATGGGATATCAATCATGATTTAGTGTAATTCATATGATGATTTATGAATAGGTTGCTGATTTTATAAAGTATGGAACCTAGGGTTGCATATATGACCCGATTTTTTCATTTTTATGTTAATGATGGTGGGGAAATGAGATTAAATGATTTATAAAAGTTATGTTGGGTAAAATACCCTAAGATTAGGTTACTTTGAATTCCTAAAAGAATTTGGAAATATAAGCCCCAAATCTGATTTTATGAATTTTATGAATAGGTGTCCAAATGAGGTAAAAATGGTACCCGCAATATGGAAATAAGTTGCTGTTTTGAGAGGAGTTAATATATAGATTATAAACATATATTAATATCCTAAATTTGGGTTAAGAAAAGCATAGTTTAAGGCTGGAAAATTTGGATTAAAAATCTGTTTAGACCATGTTCCTAGAGGAAGCATTGAAACAACGAAAAACGGGTTCTAAAATGATCCAAATAAACGAAATATTATTTTCATTTATCTAGGCATAGGCAAAGGCAAAGACGAGTATGGAAGAAAAGGATTATGGAGATCCCAGATAAGCAAGCGAACTTTCTAAAATGATGTTTTATTTTTATGTGATGATATATGATTTAAATTGTTTATGACTATGTTTAAACGAATGGGCAAGCACAAGTTTTGAAAATAATGGCTTTAATGAAAAGTCACAAGTTTTGAAAATGACGGCTTTAATGAAAAGTCGTAAGTTTTGGAGAAGAATGACTTTAAGGAAAAGCTTCAATGTTTGCTTCATGGGAAACAAGCAATACGTTTTAAGATAAGAATTTTATCACAAAGGTTGCCTTGGATTGGCAATGTTTTATGTTAATAGAATTCGAGAATTTTGCTTATGAGTAAGCAAGTTCTCCACGATAATGTTTTTAAAGGATTTCACGTTTTATGTCGATGTTTTTTTTTAAGAATTTGCTTTAAGTAAACAAGTTCTTTATGATGTTGTTTCAAAAGTATTTTATAAGAAAAAGGGAATTTTTCCCTTTTTCACAAAGTAACAAACATAAATAAGTTTTGAATTTCTTTTATGATATTTTATGATAAATAATTATGTTTGTGAAAGAAAAAGGAAAAGGGGATTTTATTTATGAAAAAGATTTGGTTTGCTAGGTCATGATAATTAAATAATAAATGATAATTTGAAAATAGTTCATATGTTTTAAAATAATATTCGAAAAGTTTTGATTTCTTTTAGATAAGAAAATCTATGTTCAAAATATCTTGAAAAATATTTATACGGATGTGTTGAAAGGGATTTAAGGATGACCAACCTCCTATGTTGATTTCATAAAATAGTTTAATTTTGGGTAGCTAAATGGTATGCAAAAGATTATGCAAGCCCTTTATGTAAAAATGACAAATTGATATGTGGACAAGAAATTGATTTTAAGGTATTGAGAAGGGGTTAGCACAATTGCATAACTTTTGTAAGCAAAAGGCCCCAAAATGGAAACCAAGATAATGCTAGGAAAAATATATGATTTATTCTTGAAAATCTAAAAGTTTTGAAATTCTTTAATTAAAAGGGTTTTAAGGTGTGCTGTTTCTCAAATATTTCAAATATTTATCAAAATATTTTATTCAAAATGTTTCTAACAGAATTTAAGGAAGGTCATCCTAAAACTAGATTTCAAATGACAACTTGTCAAAGTAGGTGCGCTTGCTTACAAGTTGACACAGATTGCGGTCTGTGATGTGTTTTTAAAAATGATTTTTAAAGATATAAACTTCGGTCTAAAATTTTTTACGTGTTATGGATGCAGACAGAGGTGATCCCGGTTTAAAAGGACATAGGCTGCGGTCTGTGGTTCTTCAAACCAAATGAACTGCAGTCCGTCATAATAATGTACGGTGCACTAATACAAGAAACAGGTAGGTTGTAGAGCATGGTTAGGATTACCGGGGCCTACTCTACATAAGGCCAAGTCACTAAGGGATGACAGGAGTGCCAGCGGCGCCCTCCCTGAGATGGGAGTAGGATAAATAAACAGCCGCCTGGCTAGCGTACTGTTATGGATTCTCTTCCAAAAGGTAACATGATTACTTGCTAAGTATCACTACTAGATGGGGAGAAATGTATTTTCATACGTTTCGCTTTTCAAAAGCCCAAGGATTGGGATATAAAATCATTTATACAAAAAATATCCTAAATTGCATTTTTATGAGCCATTATGCATAAGTTACCCTAAAAGTAGGGTGTTTTACACAAAATATGTAAATATTAAGAATAAAAAAATAATTTTTATGCAAAAGTTTTCATGAAAAGAATTTATAACTTGTTTGCTATAAACAAGTCCCAAGATAGGGATCATGAAAAAAGGGTTTATATTGGAAAATATTTTGGACATAAGAATGTCCATTTCTAAAGGGTTTATGTTGAAAAATGGTTAGACATGAGAATGTCCATTTCTTAAAGGAATTTATGTTGGAACATGTGTGGACATTAAAATGTCCGTTTCTAAAAAAGTTGAAGGGATAAAGGTGTTTGTGGACATATGAATGTCCATTGCCAAAAAGGCTTACGGGAAATGTATTTTGGACATAAAAATGTCCATTATCAAAGTGTTTATGTGAAAAATATTTTAGGAGTAATGAACGTCCGTTTCCAACAAGGTTTAAGTTGAAAAATGTTTTAGGACGTATGAACGTCCAATGCCAAAATAATTTATGTGTAAAAACGTCTTTTCGTGGACATGAGAATGTCCATTGTCAAATATGGTTTATGTCAAGATGTTTTAGGACATAAAATGTCCCCTGGCCAAAACGATTTATGAGAAAAATATTTTAGGAAATAATTTTCAAGAAAAGTCTTGCCCCAAAATGCTTGCTTACTGAGTTATCACTCACGTTTTATTTTCTAAATCTCAAACAGGTACTGGGAGACTCAAGCGGTCAAGGACCTAAGAAATGGAGAAAAAGTACGAGATAGTACCATGTGGGCTAAAAGAAATAGCCATGGTGAGTGGAATAATATGAATGAAAGTATTCATGTATGTTAACGTATATGCGAACTTGTTTAGAGTACCGAGTTCTAGGTGAACTAATGATTGAACATATGTATGCATGAGATGGGAATGTCATGATTAGGTCAAGAGGGCCTATAATGTACAACAGCATATTGAAATGGTTTAAAGGATATGTACAAGTGTACCATTGCTTATGTTATAAATGAAATAATGATGAATAAAGAAACGAAAAAAAAATTTAGACGAGTTCCAATTAAAATCTCGCCGCGTGATCAGGGCAACAATCCTGAATCACATTTACCAATCTATAAGGTCTTGTGGTAAGGAAGTAACGTTTCAGTTTGGGGCGTTATATCATTTTACGCAAAATTCATCAAATAATCATGTAAATATATCAAATGGATTTAAACATGATAATCATGATCACATCACTATTGTCAACATTAACCATTTCAATCCAAATATTTATCCTTAAATCATACCCTTATTCAACAGTAGATACTTTTTTTCATTTCACCATGCTTAGATCGATTTAACAAAGACAATCATTTGAATTTAGTGAAATTTCACTTATATCAAATTTGAAACTTTATCTTAATTAAAACAAGTGTTCAATGCTAAGTGTGATGCTTAGAAGACTCTATTATCATGTTAATGGACCATAATCAAGTGAAAACTCCACTTTTAAAATCTACACATTAATATCTTTTGATAAAAATCTTTTATACACAATCCAACCCACCCAATGAATTCAAAATGTCTAAAAATATAGAAATCAACAGTTGGATCATCATAATCGAACATCAATATTAAAAGTTATGTCAAAAACATTTTTAACAACTCACGGACCACCATGTGTTGTCAGCGTGAGCTAACACCAGCATTTTCTAGTGCTCAGATAATGAGTTTTTATCAAACATATTTTTCAAAAATTTTTTTATGAATTTCTAGCCAATATAAGCCATTTTTGCAAAATATTTCATTCTTGAGGGGCTTTCTTATGAAATTTCTCAACGTAATAGAAGGATATTCCGTAATACTCTTTTTCGATATATCTCTTATAAATTTTCTAGCAAAATTTAGATTTTTCTATAATTTCTTCAAAGTAGGTACCTTTTGCAAAATTATAAAATTTGGAGGAGTTTCTATAAAATTTCCATCAAAAGTTAAAATTAAAATACTTTTCTTCTTCCTCCCTCTGCTCCGTCTCTCCTCTCTCTGGGTGGGTTCGGTAGTTACAAAAATTGCAAAACGTGCTCTTATTTTTCTTCTGGGCACATATTTGGGTTCTTTATTTAATATAAATTTGTCAAATGCTTTCAATTTCGTGAATCCAATGAATCTATAGAGTTTGAAAATAATGAATGATTTGTAAAAGCTTAAAATTCTCATTAAATCTTCAATAACAAAGCATGAAAATCTTCACATGCCTAATTAGCATACCCACAAACGAATTTACTAGAATGGATTTAAGAATCTTGTAAGTTTTCTTCCAAATTTGAACCAATAATATCTCTGTTATCTTCTCTCTCTTTCGCTCTCTTTGTCTCCACACTTTAAAAAGAGAGCACGTTGCTACTTGCCAATGTCTGCCCACCAACTCTCTCCATTAGTGCTCATTAATTTTATTTTATTGATTTTAGCAGTTATTATATTTTTTCCATTCTATAATAGGTGAAATTGCAATTTATATTAGGACTCATAATTTACATAATTTAATCTTCAAATAAATATCACTTGCACAACTTAATAACCAAATATTTCCTTTCTTTCAATAATTACAAAACTAGTCTCATATTTAATATTTGTATCTTTTCCATATACTTTATGCTTTTTACATTAATCTCTCTTTCCCATTAGGTTAAATTATAAGCTTATATAAAACTCAAATTCCTCACCATTTGAACCTCAAATTAATATCCTTTGCCCTAAAATAACTTCCATTTTCATCTTTTTTATATTGCAAACTTGTCTCTTAGTTTCCACTCAAAATTTGTAAATTAGTCTTTTTCAAAATAAACTTTCATCAATAAAAATTCACCTCTTTCTTTTTTAATTCATTAACCAAATTTAGAATTTGCATTTATTGCAAATTCTTTCCAAATTTTTTACCAAATTTAGATTTTTCATTTATCCGCCTCTAATATGGAGGATAAAAATAATTATAAATTTTAGAATTCCACAAGTTGTAAAGATATAGCTTTCGAAATGGAATAATAAAAATTAAAATAGTCCCCCCAAGCTATAAGGTTTCATACAAATTTTTACTAGTGACAAATTTTTCCTAGTGTTTGGGATTGTAGGAAAATTTCCTTTCATGTAATGAGGATTATGAATGTACTTGATTATAATATTAGTGTCACATTGTATAAATACCAATAAAAAAGTAGAACCATCAAAAAATATAACAAGACATTAATTTATGAAAATAAGATAAGAAATTTAACTAATTAGAACTATGCATATCTAACTGATGCTCCACTACTTAGAGCAACCCAAAAAAGTTATGTTATGATTTAATATGATTTATACAAAATCTTAAGAAATAATCAGAATGATTAGCAAGATTTGAAAAGAAAGCTTTCTTCACACCTGTTTTTTCTATTCATAAGACTTAACAAAAACCTTACTTTAGGAGAATTGAGCTCCATACCACTCGAGCCAATAGATACTGATAAGTATTAACACCAGGAATACTTCTAAATAGTTCTATATAACCATGTTACATGTAATCGGTTCCATGCGATCTCTTTAAATTTTAAAATTTTGATGTTTAATGAAAAATCTAATCCATTCATTGTATTTATTTAATTAGAAAATTAAGTTTCATCCAAATCCAACATGTGCATAGGCCGCATCTACTCAAAAATAAATATATGTGCGTGTAAATTAGGAAAAATTCTTAGATCCATTCACATGTATATTGGAATGTAGTCACACTTTATAGAATTATTTATTCATGTGGTAATGTTATTTTAGATAGTTGAGATGTTGAAAATATTACTTAAAATTTTAGCATTAAATTATTTTATTACATTAATTTTACATGTTTATAGATGGGGGCCTTATACAGTGATCAAATGAAAGAGTTTTCATAGTAATATAAGTGGCGCTAAACATAATAAATAAAGTAGTTCTTCAATCATCTAAATTTTGAAATCAAAGAGAGCTGTATAAAAAGGGGTTTCATAAAAGCATCCCCAATTTAACATAGTTAAAGGTTATTACCTTTTTTTTTGTTTTTTGTTTTGGTCAAGTCACCCACCTTTGATGACTAGGTACTCGACAGAGATACTTTAAGGGAGAGATAATAAGACTACTGTTTTAACTTTAAGTTTTGAACTTTTCTATATTAACACCCTATACATACTCATGTCCTTTTCTATCTTAACACCTTATACAAACTCATGTCAATCATTTAGTCATTCAAGCGGTGACTATGTTTTGATGATTAATATATTTAACTATAGTGTAAATGATTTGATGATGTGTAGATAAAGTGTTGTTTATGTGGATTATGTTTTTGTTGAAAAATAACTTGTTAAAATGCAATTCTTGTTTTTTTATGGATTCAATTTATAGTGAAGTAGATTGGTGTGGAATACTTAAATAGATTGTGAAAGTATGTGTTCGAATCTTGAAGAAGTGATTTGTTTTAGTTTGAATAATATTATATGTAAGTTATGAAGTTTGATAAAATCATTTACAGGTTTAGGGTGTGTTTGGCAATCTTGAAAATATGTCATTCTAAATTTTTTTAATTATCCACAACTACTCTACTTTTTAATAATTTATTCACATTTTTCTATATAATTAGATTACTTTTCATTCATTCTTCACATTTATTCATATAATTATTCTATCTATTTTAACTTTATTCTCTCTTCTTCTCATCATTACTCCTATCGTATCACATTACTTCTCCCATTTAAAAAAATTTTACACCAAAATTTTTTTAAAAAGTTTTATTAAATACCAAACACACACTAAAACTTCAACTCTTTCAACTATGGCATGTTTGACATGTGATAAAATTTTCGAAAGAAAATTTTTTAGAGTAAACTGTTTAAAATGAGATAAGTGATATAATATAATACAGGTAATGATGAAGAGAAAAAAGAATAAAGTTAAAATAAATAAAGTAGTTGTTTAGGTAGTTATGAAGAAATATTTAAAAAGTACATTAATTTTATGGGAACCTGTAAAAATGATTAAAAATAGGAATTTATGAAGAGTAATAATGTCAGATTGACAAGTTTCAAGTTTATATGTTTTCACGAAGGCAAAATACACCCTCAAAGAAAATGACCAAGTTTAAGTAACGAATAGGGGTGTAACTTGAGCTCATGAAACTCGAATTTACTTCAACCCTAACCTATCTTTGAAATTCGGGTTCGGGTTGAGTTTTGGATTAGAATTCTTTCACTAATATATATTTGTTATCTATCATATACTTATTCAACTCCACATCTACAATCCCAAAAAGTTTAAAATGATAATTTTTTATCTTAAAGAAAGAAAATTTAATAGTAATTAAGAGTACAAAGAAGTAAACTTCATATAGATGTTCTCTTTGCATCAAGTAGACTAGTAGCCATGTTTTGAAGAATTTAGAAGAACAACTTTTTCCTATTTTGAAATTTAACATCAACATCACAATTATATATAAATATTAACATCCAACCATAACAAAAAAAACTTATAATATCAAGAAAATCATCCAATAACTACAACAATATCAAGTCAAATTTGAGACATTATATCAATAATCCTAACTATATTACAAAATAAGCAAAGCAATTCAATATATTATATCAATTATTACAACTATTTCCACATTATGAGTTAATAACTAAAGCAAATTAGTTACCAAACAGATACACAATAATATAATTCTAGCGATAGACTGAGTCGTTAAGAGTATTCGTGTGTTATCTCATATCAACAATGTTAATTCAATCTCGGAACAAGGTTAGAAATGAGCAACTGACAAAATAATTCAACTCTATTATTGAAAGAAACAAGAAATGGTTAGTACCAAGAAAATTTGAATAATGACAAGGGTTTTAAGAAGAACGAAAGGGGATTTCAAAAAAATATAAGAGGAATCAAACCTAAACAACAGCCACAACAGGAGAAGGAGAGGCGACACGATAGCAACATAGTTGAGGAAGAAGAGGGGTGTCACAGCCCAATTGGAAAAGGAGAAGTCGGTGCTATGACAAGGGCTACAAAAAGAAGCCCAAACAAGTTTGCCAGCCATGGAGAAGAAGGTTTGCTGCCACTAAAAATCAATGCTTGTTATAGTCACCAATTGGTTGTTAACGTCAAGACTTGGTGGAGAGCTAGACGGCGGCAACAGATATCAAAGACGACAAAGAGAGATGGGCTGGTGCTAGATTTGGTGGAGGAGGGCGATGGGCATGGCCACGTGGTTGATTGTTGATAGTTAGCTCATCGAATTTACAGAGTGGATGGTTCGAAGAGGTCATGGATGGCAACACCAACTATGGGTGTTAATGGTCATGTCAACCCGTCAACCCGCTCGTCTAATCTATTTATAAATGAGTTTGTGTTGAGATTTTTGAATAAATAGATTATAATTCGCCAATACACTCAACCATTTAATTAAATAAACAGGTTAGGATTGAGCTTTTATAACTCGTTAACCCGTTTAACTCATTTAATCTGTTCAACTCATATAACTCATTTAACCCATAAAGTTATATAAGTAAATTCTTTGGTTGTTTTCCCCACACTAAGTGTTCTTCTTGCCATCTAATTTTTATTTTTATACTACTGTCCGAATTCTATTTTCTTGTTACTGCATTATTTCCATTTCTCTTGTCTTAAAACACTCTCTCACCTCTTCTTATGAGATTATTGTTTATCAAATTTTAAGCTTTCAGTTCATTTACTATACAGCTCGTTAACAACTCGCTAATCCGTTTATTAAATGGGTTTTAAATGGGATTCGGAAAGTTTTTTAAATAAGTTAATAAACGGACTAAGGTTTGGATATTTTAAATGGGTTAAAATTAAGATTATGCTCCAACCCGTCCAACATTTTTATTGGAAGAGAAAATGGCAGATCCGAGAGTTGTTACCGAAAAAGAGAGAAACATGCAAGTTTGATATAGTCGTGCGAGATGCCGTAGCTAGAAGAGAGAAGGAAAGTGATGACAGTTGCATCCTACTGTAAGATGCTGGGAAGTGGTCAAGCAGGGCTGCAACTGAAAGGGAGGAAGGATAGGGTTTAGGTGGCTTATATTCACCTATAAATCGGGTTTGAGTTTACCGGATTCAGTCTTAGCATAACCCAAAACCGAACCAATTTCAATTCGGTCCAGGTTTAGCTCGGTCTCAACAGTATACAATTGTAACACTATCCAAAACTAGTTTCGATCAGCCGAGTTTAGGCCAAACCCGAACCAAGTTGAACTCTTAATGACAAACATCATAATGGAACTTTCGTTTTGCCATAAAAGTGAAAAAAAAAGCTACAAAAGACGTAGATTTAAAAAGCTACACATCAAAATCAAAAACTACAAATCTTACCATTAAAAAATGATATAAATCCGAACTTATTTATACATAAGCATGACACAATGTTGGTATCGGGGCCAAATAGGACCAAAGTTGACTTCCAACTTATTGAGATGTTTCACAATGAACATCTGTAGATTTAAAAAAGGTAGATCAATGGATGTGAAAATGCTAAAGTTTTGAGACGAGTGAATCTTCATCTAGTTATTACTTTTTGCAATTGCTGAGAATTTTGATCAATGATTTTTCTCAAGAAAATTTTGGTATCTTGAATTCTATAAATGGGTCTATTTTGCATAAACTTGATACTTCTCCAACATGTGATGAGTTAATGTGTTGCTGAATCAATTGGGAGATTACTTTTGAGTTATAAACTAACAATAAGTTTTTAATTTTTTTTAATCCTTTGTACTAAAAGTTCCGAGCTAAAAGAAAGTAAATTACCTAAAGGAGTAATTATGATTAAGCCATTGGAGCTTGTTAAATCTAAAATGCAGTATAGATTGTAACTTTGGGATTAAGTTAACTATTGGAACTTAAGGCTTGTGCTTTAGAGAGTAGGGGTGTGTTTAGATGGACACAAAAATGTCAATTAAAATTTTTCAATCTAAAACTTTTTACTTTCCACAATTACCTTATTTTTTAATTATTTGTTCACATCTTCCTATACAAATAACCCTACCTTTTAATCATTTCTACACAACTACTCATACAACTTATTTATCTATTTTAACTTTACTCTCTTTACACCTTATCATTATCCCTATCATATTACATTATTTTCTATCAACTTGACAACTTATATCCTCAAAAGTTTTATCTCTAACTAAACTCACATTAGAGTTTTGACTGATTAGTAGAACTGGATTGACTTGTCTTTTGGGCAATGATGTGTGGCGTTCCCCGCTTAAGTACATCAACATTTTTTTGATAAAAAGGACTTCAACAATTAATAAGAAGTGATCATGTTAGTTCAGACTAAGTAATTACTAAGCCTACCTCGAAAAATTCATTTACAACGCATTTTTTTATTTTTTCATTCGCATACTTATTTATTTAAGTGACTTTAACATATAAACTAAATTTCATCATTTTTAAATATGTGTATTTTTTTAGATTTTTAAACTTGTATATGTATACATGTATTTAAAATATGCTTATCTTTAAAAATCTCAAAAAAATATTACACATATTAAAAAATAGTAAAACTTGGATTATATGTTAAATACACTTAGATAAACAAGTGTATAAAAAAGTTCTAAAAAATATTATAAATGATTTTTTGAAGTGGGCTAAGCGAAACATTTGCTTAGGTCAAACTAACATATCATTTCTAACGATTAATTCTATATCCTTTAGTAAAGATATTATAAATCATTATAATTTACATGGGCCCAGAAGTGTGAATATGAAACTATTTAGCATGGGTTTTAATGTTGGAACAGATGAGTTCTATGACATTGAATTCATATAAACTTTTCTTAGGGGCTCACCTTAATGGCAACGTTAAAATTCAACTAATTACATTGTTTAACATTATTTATTTTATCATAAGTAAGAGCATAGTTGTGATATTTCTAACCCATGACCGAATCAACTAGACTTGATTTGAAGCGATTCAATTGTTCAACCTGTTTAACTCATCAACTCACATAATCTCTCTTCAATTTATAAGGTAAAAAGAATTAACATTTTTATTAATGTTTATTTTACAAGTTACGCATTTTTATTATCAGTGGAATTAATATTTTTATTTAAAATAAATGTAAAAATTAATCTTTTAAATTAGATAAAATCACTAACATTAGATGTTTATGATTAGATTTTAAATTGTTTATCATCTTTAGTTTCTACTATTCAACTTATTTTATAACTCAGTAGCCTGATCCTTTTATGTTAAACAACTTAGGGTTAGAGATGATATTCTTATAAATAAGTTGTAAAGGAATTAAAGTTAAAACTTTTTTAATGAGTCAAGATTAAGGTTAGCTGCCAACTCAAATAACCGAACTTCGTTACACTTCAATTCATGATACTAACAAAAAAATTTCAATTAGAATATTAGGCGGTATATATCTTTTAAAAATATATATGATTAAGGGAGTGTTTGACATTTAGGAAATAGGAGGAAATTTTTTTAAAAAAGCAATAGAGCAATGTGATATGATAGTGGTAATAATTAAAAGTAAGGAGAATAAATTTAAAATAGATAAGTCATTGTATAAAAACTGTAAAAAAAAATAAATTTAAGTATAGTGGTTAGATAGTTTAGGTATCATATTACATGAGAAAAGTATACAGAAAATTAAGAGCATCAATTTTTCCTAAATGCCAATTGCAACTGTGAATTACGAAAAACATTTGATTCATTTACAAATGCACTAAAATGTTGTAATAATATATGAAATCATTCATTCGCACATAGTTTAAGTGTTTAATTAATAACTTTGAATTTAATATGCAACTTAAATAATTTTATTATATTAATTTTACATTCTAAATAGATAAGAAGATGTAATAGCTTTAACTTACTAAAACTTAGCTTGTAGTCAAACTAATAATTATAAATGCAATGAGTATAGTACATGATGAAAATTTTAGGATGGTGGAATAAGATAAAGATGAGATGAGAAAAGTGTGATTGTATATTAAGACGTAGAAAATTATATTTAAAATGAAAAAATAATATCAAAAATTAAAAATAGGATCGTTATATATATATCTATCTATCTATTAAACATGTTTAAAATTTGAAAGGAATGAATTTTTTTTAATAAAAAATCATATCATGTCATTATTTCATCCTTTTTTCATATACTCACTATAAAACTAATTTTTTAGGATTAACCATCACTTATATGCCCAAATGGCAGAAGTGAGTGTATATAGAGTAGTACAAGTGGAGGGTTCAACATTCAAATGTTGATGTCATGTGTCGACTTATCCAAACTGAGAACATTAGAATCTAATAAGGTTGTTCAAGAAATTGAAATGAGAAAATTATGAAAAAGTATTATTATATTAGAATATAAGAAATTATGTTAAAAATAGGAAAATTAATATTAGAACTTAAAAATTGTAAGGTTGTTGTGCATTAAAATGGAATTTTTTGGAGCATAACTATTTTTTTAAAATCGAGAACTGCACAGACCCTAAAACTATAAACACACTACTTAATATGCAATTTTTTAGACTCTGTAAAAAGTACACATATAATTTTATGAAACTTGAAATAAGTGTTGGAAACAATGTTTAAAACAAAACAAAATTGACCAAAGCATGAGTTTTGATGATTAACAAAGACTAATTTGATATATCAAGTATACTAATGAGTTTGCCAAATGTTTTTAAGGAACTGAAATAGTCAAGTCGATCCCCAAGTCGACTTGGACTTCGACTTAGGGTGAAGTCGATCCCAAAGTCGACTCCATTATCAACTTGAAACAGAACTTCAAAGGCAAAATCAAAACTGGAAGAATAGCAGGTGAAGTCGCAGGCTAAGTCGACTCCACTTGCGACTTGGGAAGCCAAGTCGCAAACGAAGTCGACCTCACTATCGACTTCAGTCGAGGAAAACTGTCTAGACCTGATTTTGGGGCACAAAGCTGCCCAAGTCGCAGACGAAGTCAACTCCAGGTGCGACTTGGGTGAAGTCGCAGACAAGGTCGACTCCACCTTCGACTTGAGAAGTTCTGACTTGAAAGATGCATTCCCAAGCTCATTCCAAGAATCTATTTGGACTTTCTCAAATCCAAGTAATATGCAAAGTCCATGTTCAAGATTAACTTAAGTATTCTTGAGATTCAAGATAAAGATTCAAGTTCAAGTTCAAATCAAGTCTATCAAGTCCAAGGCAAATTTTCAAGCTTGCTTCCAAATGAAGATATATTCAAGATATAAAGATCAAACGACTCCAAAGCAAGCAAGGTGCATGAATATATCATGCAAGGACTCAAGCTCTCCTAAGAATCACAAAATTCAAGACAATCCAAGATAAACCAAAGACAAGGACTTCAAGATCAACAAGATCTACAAGTATAAGGGATTATTTCAGAATGAAAATGATTAAAGGAAACAAGCCAAGCAAGATAGAGGAAGATCAAATGAAGAACAAAGCATATTTTGCAAAGACCAAGTCAAGTCGCAACCCAAGTCGACTCCATGATCGACTTGAGTTGAAGTCGGAAGCCAAAGTCGACTCAAGACTCAGACTTGGAACTTGACAAGGTGAAGTCGCACCCGAAGTCGACTTCGCCTGCGACTTGGGTCAAGTCGATGCCCAAGTCGACCATGACTGGAACTTGAAGTTGCGACGGAGAAGCGAAGTCGCACCCGAAGTCGACTCCATCTGCGACTTGGGCGAAGTCGCATCCGAAGTCGACTCCACATGCGACTTGGGTCGCAACGGTCGGAATTTATTCGAACGTTGGCGCATTAAATGCGCGCCACCTACCTTCTAACGTTCGGATTCCCTCCAAAATTATAAAAGGCATTCATGGTGGACGAGGGAAGTAGCTGAGAATCATTAAGTGTGCATAACTACCATCTACAAGAGCTTTAAAGAGATCAAGTCAATCAAAGAGGAAGAACTTTGCTTCAAACTGCAAGAGCTCAACTACTGATCATTCAAAGCCAATTCAACAAGTTCTTCTCTGCGCCAAACTGTTTCTACACAACTGTAAAGTGTAGTTTTCTTATTGTTTCTTTTGTATGTGTTGAACTTGATTTAGTTTGAGGAACTAAGTCAAGTGTAAGCAAAGTAGTGTGTGATTGGAGTGTAACTCATCACCTACTTGTGCTGTGATTTGTTGATGCCCCCTAGAGCTGGAATCTAGAAGAGAGCAGTGACTCTAATTGTATTGAGAGAATACAATAGTGGAACCCAAGTCACAAGGAGTGTGAGCTTGGAAGAGTGGAGTAGGGAGGTTGCCCGAACCACTGTAAAAATCCTGTGTGCTTGATTTATATTCCTGCTCTCTACATTATATTGTTTTCCATTTCATTTCTTCATTAAGGGGACTAGATTAATCTGGGGTTAAGTTTCTGTTATAAATTTTAAATACCCAATTCACCCCTCCCCTCTTGGGTTTTGCCATCAACTCAGGACCAACAATAAGTTGCTAGTGATTACTGATTAGTGATCGGGCTTCACTTTGCAGTATATTTTAGATGGATTTACATCATTTTTTAGCATACTTTAGAAAGGGATGATTCTTTACGTCAGGGCTAAGTCGACGTTACTGCGTCCGCAGCCTGTACGATGCATAACCTGTCGTTGGATTGGGCGGGATGAGAGGGAATCTTCATATGGAAAAATTGCACATGAGTCCTCGCGGGTTCAGACTTTTCAATGATGAAAAATTCAAAAATGCAAATGGACAAAAAAACAGCAGACGACGTAGACGGTCTTCCTCCCTCTCTCCCATTCTCGCCTCTTGTTCTCTCTTCAGATCGCTGGCTGTCGACGGCCTGCTGCTTTGATTCCTTTCTCTCGTTCTCTCTCCAGATCCCTAGCCGACGGTGCCTGCTACTTTGATCCCTCTACCTCTCCCTTTCCCTCTTCCATCGATGGCTCCAGCTCCACATTTTTTGCCCCTCCTCTCTGGGCTCTTTACGCCGGCAATTGTGGAGTTCAGTTACCTGGATTCAGGTGAGGGACTTATGGCTTCCTCTTATGCTGCTCTCCTTTCGTCCTCCTCCCACCCCTCCTCTTCTTCTCCTTTGTTATGCATCCGCTCTACTTTCCAGGTCAACCCACCAGCGGCCGTCTCTCCACCCACCAGTATGCCTTTTTCGCTATTTAGTCCTCTAGTTCTTGTTCCTCTTCATTTATCTGATGAGAAGACTTGAATCGAATTGGTATAGATCTTCATCCTTGTTTCGTGCTTTGGCAGTATGTGGTCTAGTTCATTATTGAGAACTAAATAATTACTGCAAAGGTAATGTGACTTGTTAACTAGCTTGTGGGAAGAAAGTCATGGTGATGATGTCATTGCAGTTTCCTGTCCGGTTTCTAATAACTTGGTGTATTGGTGGCACGGAATGGTGAATAATTTGTAGTCTGGAGTTTGATCATGGTGAATAGCGATGGGAATCTTATGAATGATACCATAATTAGTTTATAATTCTAATTGTGAGATGCCTAGGAAAACTATTTTTGTAACAAAGTACTATATTTGGAATTCTAATTGTGAGGAAATCTGTTTATGTAACAAAGTGGAATCTGATATGAATTCCAAAAACAAAAGAGAAGAAGCTGAAGGAAGTTATCGCGCTGGTAGCTTTTTGTGTTTCCACAATACAGAAAGTTATTTATTTATTTATTAAATTGTTGGTAGCTTTTCTTATAGGTTACACATAAATAGAAAACGGTTAATCATATCATCTAGTTGTATGCAATTTTGATAGTCTCTGGGTAATCCTTTGTTTTTGCAGTCTTCTTGTCATAGGTCAATAGATGTGATTTTTTTCTCTTGTTTTGGTTCTAGAAGCAAGGTGATTTAGTCTTGAAAAACACTACTGAATATGGTGCAGTGTAGATTTAGATGAATGAGCATGTCAGAAGAGCTTGTGCAACCAGCTATGCTGATTTCATTTATGGCTTTCTTGAGATGTTTCTCCCTATACTCCTATGTATGTTGTATGCTTTATCCATTCTTCGTTTAAGTAAGCATTTACCTTTCCTGCTCATTCAATGTACATGTTGTTGTTTTTAGAGTTCTTCCAAAGAAAAAAGGTGGTGATCGATATTGGCTTATTGACGAGCTACGTGTATATCAATTAAAATGCTCGCTATCTATGCAAGTATACGTCTCATGTCAAGTAATAAAGAGTGAGTAGAGTATCGTTCCCACGAGGATTGTGTTAAACGGATTAGCACCTTAAATTTCAATTGTCTAAGTGAATTGGTAAAGGGAACGAGATTTGGTTTAGAAGAATTGAATTAAACTAAACTAAGTAAAACAGTAAATGACCGGAGTGGAGTGGATATTGTTGAGATTGTCTTGAGATGATTAAGATAGTTGGGAATATAAATTCATTGAATCATAGCTATGTTAATTGGTTCCAATTAAGTTAGTTGTGCAGAGATTACTAATCTAGGTTCATTTATATTCATATATGTCTTCCAACACATACAAACCTAACCAAGTTTTAGTTATGTGTTATGTTCTCATGCACATAAGTAAAATAAGATTGATAACCACATAACCTAATCAAGATTACACAGGGTTAATAGGTATATTCATATCCATATTAACATTCAACACAAACAAGAGCTGGAAAACTTGTGACTCATATATGGATCTTATTCAAATCTCACTTTTCCAAGCATGAATCTAAATATTCAATCAATCTACAAGGTTGCAAAGCTTATAAACGTATTAAGCATGATATATAAGGGTAATCTCAAGTAACACAAGTCACAGCACAACTGTATTATTAATTCAAGCATAAGAAAACCTAAATATCATAATCTATGGATTCAAATCCTACATATCTCCCACCATCGGAAGGTTTAGCCCATTAACATGACTTCAATTCCCATTAAAATCAAGTTACAATCATCCCGATCAAGGAGAATAACAAATAGGTAGAGATAGATGAGAAGGAGAGATGAAACTCAATGGATTCGCGGTGATGGCTTGGATCACCACTCGCTCTTCTCTCTTTTCTTGAAACTTTGGTTTCCTCCTTTTCTCCACAGCAGTCACACCCTTATTTTCATCTCCCCTCTATGGCCTGCGAAACTCCCTTGCACCCAGCCCTAGGTTTTTATTTATAATGGGTAGCTTGCGCAGCACATGTGCAGAAATCTGCACGCGTATGAATGCGTAGTGGCGCTTAGGCGCCAACTTTCTGAGAGCTTTTTGCATTGTGAGATGTTGGAACTTTTGGATAGGCATGTAGGGTGGCGCCTGGGCGCCAGCCTACCTGCTTCTTCACTTTGCTCCGTTCTGCCTTCGACTCACCCGCATGCCTGTAATTCTCCGTCATTCCTGCAAAATTGATTAAAACTAAATAAATGAATTTAAAATATTTATTTTATACTAAAAATGCATAAAAACTACATTATGCTCCTAAAATGCAAAGTGAGTGAAAATTTCGCTAAATGGATGCAAACTAAACCTAATCTCTTGGACTAACACGCAAAAATAGTATAAAATGGGTCATGATAACTCACATTTTTACGAGTTATTATACCCCAAACTTAACTGTTGCTAGTCCTCGAGCAACACATGCAAACACAATGAATGAATGAATAAATGAACAAATGCATTTGGACTCCGTCAACTCAACCTGCTTCCCATTATTCTTCTATTAATCCACTTCTCTATTCAACAAGGTCAAGAATAATTTATACTTGAAAAATCATAAAACAAGACATGCATTTTCATTTTTTTTTCAATCGTGAACCAAGTTACATGTAGATGACAGAATTCTCTAGTACAAAGTAATAATTCAACATGTTAATCTTCCTCTTCATCAAAAGAAACTAGTTAAAAAATCAAACCAAACTGGTGAACCAAGGTTTAAGCTAACTAACTAGTCAAAGAAAATGGTAATCATTCACTGGATTCAATTTTTTTTTCCAACTGCACATTCTTCCCCCCCCCCAAACTTATTGCAAAACTCCCCTCACCATATTTCAGGATATCTGGAGATCTTTTTTTATCTTCTTGTTTGATTTTTTTTGGGCTCCCCTAACCATATTTCATGGTATCGGGGGAGAGTTTTCTTTTTAAAGTGCTATTACTGTGATTTTTCTTTGCTTTTTTATGCAAACCTTAACATTTGTTGATGTCAAGTTCCGGTTACTCAACTTAGGTCAATCACCCCTTTTTATTATTCTGATAACTTGGTAGGAATACTGAACATGCAAGAAAATTTTATAAAGTATTACCATTTCTGAGACCATTAATTCCCTTAAAACACTTGGTTAGCATTCATTTAAATCAGTTCTTATCATTTTAGTCTGAAAAATTAACGTGTAATTGAATTAGAACAATGTACTATGAAATTCTTTTGATTCTTTCACATGTCACTTGCAAATTTCCTTAACACATAGTCCTTAGCCTAAATTTCTAATTTTTCATGAATTCGATTTCAAGTTAAAGTTTTTCTTAACCTTGCTCATTTTTATCAAAATGGATTAAAATAAGATAACCTTCAATAGCAGAAGTTGACATAACATACAATCTAAACAAAACATGAAAAATAAACCTATAGATGAGAATTATACACCCCTCAAACTTGAAGGATGCATTGTCCTCAATGCATGCAACTACATGAACCCTATATGATCATAAACTAATAAAGAAATACAAAAGGAATATAAAATGGAAAGGACAAATATTCCCCTATGTGTCTGATGCGGAGGAGTCGTCGTCGTGCTCACTTTCTTCACCAGGCTGATGTGAAGATTGACCAAATCAGGTTCGGAACTTGGGAGGTGTCGATGGGAATAGTTGTACAACCTTCATATCAATCTGTTGGTCCTCCATGACTCTTCAAAAGTGCTCCTCCATAGCCCGATTGGATAGCTGTAGAAACCGGGCCTGAGTTGCCATTAGATTCTCCAAGTTAGTCAGCCTCACATTAGTTGGGAGCGGTTGAGAGCGATGTTAGAAATTGAAAGAATGAAGAGTGAGCAGCACAATATTGAAAAGTGCGCTGCAAGCTCAAATGCTTAGGACTCTACACCCCAAATATATTCCATAGAAGCTCTTTTCAGACAATCCGACTCGAGTTTCAAGCCATATTATAGATACCGCAAGTGCAATTCATAAACTCCTCCCCCACTACTATGAACTCTTAGCCCAAATAAAATAATAGAACAACTGAAATCAAAAATTTACCCACAAGCAACACATCCACATGCCCGCAAATATATGAGAAATGCAAATCACCTACTTGCACAACTTTTACTTAAAGTAATAAAATAGGTGATTTTCTAAAAGCAGTAAGAAAATTCGTGTAAGACTTCAACGGTCCCATAATATACAAAGATGGAGGATTTTGATATTAAAAATGATATCAACTAACCAAACCATGGTTTTCATCACGACAAGCTCAAAAAATGCTTTCCGTTGATATGTGGTAGCTCCCGTAACTCCTCTGGGATCAAAAGTTATAGCCAATTGAAATTGGCAAGCTGAAAATTTATGTTTTGCTGTTTTTTATTTATGCTGGCAGGGGGTGGCACCGGGGCACCAAAAATTGGGGCCTAGGTGCCAACTTACTAACTCAAAAGTTGCAACATGTTATTTTTTTGAAAAATATGGCGCTGGGGCGCTAGAATATAGCGTCAGGGCGCCATTTCTCTGATCTCGATTTGCTGCAACATGTTCTTTTACAAAAACTTATCGGGAACCAAAAATTTAGGCCAGGACCTCACTCCAACTGCATTGCCTTGTCTTAAATGATGAATATAAACTTGAAACTCTTTGATTCCATCATTTATCAACTTGAAAGTGGATTGAAGTCCATATTTGAGCGTGATAATCCTGTCATTCCTTGCCTTGGGAGATGACTACTTTATTCTTGAAACAAAAATCAAAAAGTATAATGGGTTGTCTCCTATTCAATGCTAAATTTATGGTCTTTAGCCCGATGTTCCACTATGATTAGCCAATTCCCGCCCTATCGAATTTCCTTCCATTCGGATTGTGCACTAGAAGTTCAACTCTCTTCTTATCCTCTTCAAATGGATCAGTTAGCTTCCTTTCATGAATTTCATAGAGACTATAGAAAAGGTTTTCAGAATCTTGAATAATGATGGCTTCAAGATGCTGCTTTCCAAGGCTCTGCATTGATCGTTTAAGTATTGTTGCACCTGAATTTCAGGAAGACAACTTAGAGGCATGTCGATATGATAATTTTCAACTTTCTTCATTACATCAACCTCTATTTCTTCATCGATTTTCTCTTCTACTTCTTGGCTTTCCATTGGTTCGGCTAATTGTTCAAGAATGAACTAAGGTATAGGTTGCTCTATCACATTGATTGATATATCTTCATTAATGTTTAGAGTGACTTCGCAGCCCTGTTCCAACTCGTCTTCTTCTGCAATTTCTTCAATATGACTAGAAGACGGTTCTTGATGTCGACATTGAATTGCGGTAGCCAATTGCTCCACCCGTTTCTGCATGTTCTCATTAAATTGCATCTGACTCTTCATGAATCGCATAAACATGTCCTCTAAAGATGACTTGCTTTCAGGTAGTGATAGCTCCTCAAATTCCTGTGTTTGACAATCGAAAGGCATCATATTCCTCGCTTGCAAACCTCCATGGCAGCCCTATGTATCATTTGAATGCTCATAATAGCCCACGAACGCTGAATAATACACGCATTGGATTGACAGATGTCCTTTACCTCCACATAAATCGCAATAGCTTGAATAAGAATTATCCATACCCAGCATTTGATAATCAAAACCTGTGAATTGATTTGAGGGTGCTAGTGCATCATTAAACCCATGGAAACGGTAAGTGTCTGGTGTTGAAAATTCTGCATTTAGCCATTGGTAAAAATTTGAAGCCATTGAAAATTACAAAACAAAGACTCCTGAAATAGAATTTTATCAAAAGAAAAGAAAGAAAAGAAAAACTATGTATAATATATACACATTCACAGAAGACAACTGAAATTGTCAGGTACTAAGTTTAAAGCACCAATCCTCGGCAACGGCGCCAAAAACTTGATGAGCTGCGTATATGTCAATTAAAATGCTCATTATTTACGCAAGTATACGTGTTGTGTCAAGTAATAAAGAGTGAGTAGAGTATCGTTCCCACGAGGATTGTGTTAAATGGATTAGCACCTTAAATTTCAATTGTCTACGTGAATTAGTAAAGGGAATGAGATTTGGTTTAGAAGAATTGAATTCAACTAAACTAAGCAAAACAATAAATGACCAGAGTGGAGTGGATATTGTTGAGATTGCCTTGAGATGATTAAGATAAGTGAGAATACGAATTCATTGAATCATAGCTATGTTAATTGGTTCCAATTAAGTTAGTTGTGCAGAGATTACTAATCTAGGTTCATTCATATTCATATATGTCTTTCAACACATACAAACCTCACCAAATTTTAGTTATGTGCTATGTTCCCATGCACACAAGTAAAACAAGATTAATAACCATATAACCTAATCAAGATTACACAAAGTTAATAGGTATATTCATATCCATATTAACATCCAACACAAACAAGAGCTGGAAAACTTGTGCCTCATATATGGATCTTATTCAAATCTCACTTTTCCAAGTATGAATCTAAATATTCAATCAATCTACAAGGTTGCAAAGCTTATAAACGTATTAAGCATGATATATAAGGATAATCTCAAGTAACACAAGTCACAGCACAACTGTATTATTAATTCAAGCATAAGAAAACCTAAATATCATAAGCTATGGATTCAAATATTACATATCTCCCACCATAGGAAGGTTTAGCCCATTAACATGACTTCAATTCCCATTAAAATCAAGTTACAATCATCCCAAGCAAGGAGAATAACAAATAGGTAAAGATATATGAGAAGGGGAGATGAAACTCAATGGATTCGCGGTGATGGCTTAGATCTCCACTTGCTCTTCTCTCCTTCTTTGAAGCTTTGGTTTCCTCTTTTTTTCCATAGCAGCCATGCCCTTATTTTCATCTCCCCTCTATGTCCTGCGGAACTCCCTTGCACGTAGCCCTAGGTTTCCATTTATAATTGGTAACTTGCGCAGCAAATGTGTAGAAATCTGCACGCGTATGAATGCGTAGTCGCGCCTAGGCGCCAACTCTCTGGGAGCTTGTGAGATGTTGGAACTTCTGGATAGGCATGTAGGGTGGCGCCAGCCTACCTACTTCTTCACTTTGCTCCGTTCTGCCTTTGACTCGCCCGCATGCCTGTAATTCTTCGTCCTTCCTGCAAATTTGACTAAAACTAAATAAATTAATTAAAAAAGTCTATTTTATACTAAAAATGCATAAAAACTACATTATGCTCATAAAATGCAAAGCGAGTGAAAATTTAGCTAAATGGATGGAAACTAAACCTAATCTCTTGGACTAACACGCAAAAATAGTATAAAATGGGTCATGATAACTCGCATTTTTACGAGTTATCACTTATTCGACAGTTGTTTCTCCAATTTCATTCATCCAAACATAATTGCATGTGCTCACCAAGCAAGTCAATTTTGTGTGAAGAGTGATGTATATGATTTTGGGTAGGACCATAGAGACCGACCATCTATGATAGAAGTGGTGGAGGTTTTGGAGAAGAACCAATCCATCAATGACAAGCCCAAGGAATATACAACCAGAGGTGCGTATCATGGAGCCGCAAAGTTGGCCGACATTGTTCACCTAAGCGTTCGCCCAATCATCAACATTTTGATGGCACTAGAACCAATGTTGGCCTGCAACTCTCCCCAAGAAGATGAAGATGAGGTCCAAAATAAGCTCAACCACCTGTAAATGATTGTGTTGTAATTGTTACTTAACCTAGCCAGCCCCGATTTTGATATGCAGTTCCATTTGTTCTCATATGTATTGCAATTGGGTGATGGGAAACACGTGTTGCTAGAAGCACATAGCTATTGAGTTGTTCGTTCATTTTGTAAGTGGAATGCTATTGCTTTTTCATGTGTTCAAAGCAAACACATGTTGAAATGTTACATTACTTTTATACAAGCAAATTAATGTTTGTTTAGAGTTTTCCTCTCATTGTGTTTGTGACAGCAACATTTTATGGTAGATAAGTAATGTTTCTTTTATACAAGCAGCACGTAACTTGAACATTCCAAGCAACCTATAGCATTCACCAAGCAATTTCATTCCATTGATCTCGAACTACAAGTAGCCTTGAACAATTACAGTTTCGTAAGATTGAAGCGATCTTTAACATTTAAATTTAAGCCCAAGCAATTTCATTCCATTGATCTCGAACTACAAGTAGCCTTGAACAATTATAATTTCATAAGATTGAAGCAATCTTTAACATTTAAATTCAAGCAACCTGTCACATTTGACATTTGAATACACATCCGATTAATCTCAAGCAACATGTATTAAAAGATAATTTCCATTTCATTCAAAGAAGTTCAAACCTAATATACTCCATTACAAAAGACTTCATTCAAATAGAAGTTCTGCAATTATTCTTAAGCAGCATGTAATAAAAGATAATTTCCATTTCATTCAAACAAGTTCAAACCTAATAGATTCCATTACAAAAGACTTCATTCAAATAGAAGTTCTGCAATTGACTTAAATTCTTTCACAAATATAAGACCTTCTCACATTGCTAAATAAATAACAATCATAAGAAAAAGACCAAATAGAGTAATGAGTAAGACTTCATTTTTTTTTATGCTCTTTACCAGCTTCATCTCTCTCTTACCCCTCCTTCCATTTGCCTCTCTCATCGCCAAGGTTCTCATCTCTACGGTTTGCTTCAATTGACTCATCTCCATCAGATGATGCTCTCTTATAGCATCAACATAACATGTCAAGTCTCCCATATCCACCACTATTTACTCTGGATCAAACATGAAGACTTGGTATTGGGATTGGATGTTAATCGGAACATCGTTCTTTGAAACAATCTCAATTTTTGGCGATAAATCCTCGTCGACCCATCTAAAAAACTTACAAGCATGGGATGCATCCTACAAAATACAAGAAAACACAAGCAAAATCAGCGATAGTAAAATACTTGCGTTTAAGACAATATTAAATGACAACGAGTAAGAGTAGAGTGTACACATAATGAAAATATTTGACTTACACGATATTGTGGGCATTGAAGAAATCGCCGACCAGGATTTTTTAAGGTATGAGAGGTGAGCACAACAGCTAGTAAACAACACGAACAAAAACAAATCCTACCTCCACGTGATCTAGTTCTTGTACCCGAAGATGTCATTTCACATATGCCTATCTATATGTTTAAAAAAGTAGAAAATGATTAATTCAATATATAATTGTACATATTATTTCGAAGCAACATGTGATCAAAGAGAGAAACTATAATGTAAGTTGAAGAACCAAAATACATCATGGCCTCGGCCTCGACCTCGGCTGATAGAAGTGGCAAAATCATTACTAACTGAAGTGGACACATCAGTTGAATGTGGGACCTTGCAAGTAGGGCAATTCCTTTTGTCATGGCCAACAACAAATTTTTTACATCCACGACAAAATTTTGTTCCACCGCGTGAAACTTCTAAATGTCCTTTCATGCGTTTAGAAGATCTTCCTTTTGTGAGTGAAACATGTGCAGGCAAGATGTCACACGCCTGAGAACTTTGTGAAACTATAGTGCCATATGAAACTCGTACATCACTACCAACATTTGCACTTTGACCTTGAGCCATAAGGTTAAAGTTATTATTTGATACCACGACAGGACATCGCTCTTCCACAAGTTCATCCCTACCAACAATCTCTATACATGGGGCTTAGGCATTGCAGAAAGCGTAGCAATCATCTTCTCCATATTTTCTCTAATAACTTCATATAAGATCACCACTTGGATAATCTATGATTACAAACAGCAAGAGATTGCGTTCCTCTCTTGTCCATAGTCATGGTTGGTCGTTTGAACTGAGATTTAGCATCCTGTGTCCATCGTGGCAGTATATGATATGGATGGATGATTTTCATCTTTAGGAAATGGAATTATGTGATAATATGCCAATAGACAATACCAGATGACTCAAATTTAAAGCATGGACACGAGACAATCATTTCTTCTGCATTCCATGTTAAGATCTTCTGCCTGCTCTCATCTTCCCTCTCTAACAAGAACACTTGCCGCTGTTGAATTGCCCTTTCACCTGCGGCCGTCTCTGCAATATAATGCATACATTTAACAACTTCTTTTTGAAATTCTAGAAAGATATTTCGGGTATGCACCTTTGTCATATCGCCTTTAATGCTACATTTAGTTCTTAACTCGGGATTGGCATAGAAAGTCTTGAAATCAGCATCAACCTCCGTCTCACGCTTCCGTTCAAGTGCTTTGTCGTAGCCATTTGAAAAATTAATTAAATTTGAATTTCGCGAAACAAACCCATCAAAAAAGTATTAATACTCTCATTTCATTAAGTGGTCCTCATCCTAGCTGAGAAGATTTTTCTTGTGTAAGTAAGAATCCACATTTGGCGAATCTCATACATAGTCGCAACCATGAATTCTCCTGCAATTCGAACTCTTCTATCATTGTCTGCCAAGTGCTCTCAAATTCTTCCTCACTATTGGTACCGAACAAACAGTAGTTTCATTTTGTCTTGAATGTAGGATGTTGGTGGATTATATGAGACAACTTCTCTGGTAATTTCTTATGAATATACCATGAACACAATAGATGATTAATATTTAGAAATATTGTTGTTATCGCTGCTCTTATTGTTGCATCTTGATCTGTAATAATTGTCTTAGGATGAACTCCACCCACCGCATCTAACCAAGTTTGAAATAACCACTTGAAGTCTTCAATTGTTCCCCCGAAAAATAAGTCTGCACCAAATAGGCATGTTTGTTTGTGGTGATGGACGCCAACAGATTGTGAAACTCATGTTATTTGAAACTTAGTGAATGTGATACGTACTGAAAGCTTGTACATTGTGTCTATTATTACTATAAAGCCATAAAAAATATGTATTGCACTTTTAGAAAAATGAGATTAAATTTCAAATTTAGAAAAGAGGTAAATAATGATTTCATGAAGATTAGATATGAAAATGAATTTTTAGAAATTTTTCGGAAAGGAATTTCAAAATTCTGAATTACACCAATTGAGACTGTTTAAATTCACTAATCCTATGAAAAAATAAAAATAAATAGAAAATTATGGGCTAATTAAGGGTCCTAATTAAGGGCTTATATTCATCTATGCTATTTTCATTATAACTTAGAATGTATAATTCAGAACAATGAGAAAATTTAATAGAAAGTATTAAATTGTGTGTTCTTTAATCTAGATGGATTGGATTATGAAAAATAATTGATTAAAGTGTTTAACTTAACGGCATTAAAAACGTGCCCAAAAAATAAATAATACGCAGCCGTCCAGAGCCTCCTTTTGCCTTTTATTGTTTTTACGTAAAAAATTTTTATTTAATTAATACAGTGATGTATATAACGTTGTTTGAGATAAAACTTTTATAGCAAGTCTATTTTAATACACCCTACATAATGAATGGATTAAATTTTGAAAAACATGTCTACAAGCTTTTAAAATGAAATTTTATACCAAAATACGATTTTAATTAAATTAAAATATGTACTTCGCTCCAATTGAGGTAAAATTTTATGTGCGCAATTTAATGAAGGAATAAAATTTTGGAAAACATATTTCTAAAATTTTATAAGGAGGTTTTATGTCTGAAGATGAATTAGTTAATTAAAAAATGAAACAAAATTTTAAAAAAATTCTGAATGGTGCATTTTGTGAGCAATGATATGTACATTAGTAGAAATTTTTTCATAATATATAAGTGTGTATGTAGGCAGTTACGAATTAATTAATTAATGATGGAATATTCCGTAAAAAAAATACAACTGATTGTGGTGAAAAGCAGTGAGGCAGTAGCAGCAGGAGGAGGTGGACAATAGAGAATTGGGCAGCAGAAAAATTGGAAATTTTTTTTTATAATAATTAGGTGGGAAAGCATATAAATAGAGAAGGGCGGCAGCAATCAGCTGCTACGTAGGGAAAAAAAAGGGAGAAAGAAAGAAAGAATAGGAGGAAAAGAGAGTTTAGTAAGGGAGATGTCCAGACAGCAAACAGGTTACAAAAATTTTCCTTTTCTTCCTTCATGCCTGGATTCATGTCCCCTACTATACGAGCTCTGAAATTTTTATATCAGGCATGCTTCCAATAACATCCAAACCCCATTCCGTAATTATGTTGATTTAAATGCTTTTAATATAATTACTGCTATTAACAAAAAAAAGAAGAAAGAGAAAAGGATGAGCATAGACATCCAGCCATCTCTAAATGGTACAAAATAAAATAACCTCCAAGGATATTATATGCATCCAAATAAGATGATATTAAAATTTTTATTATTATTTATCTAGCTCAATGTCCAAAACAGATATGGGTGTTGAGAAGAAATTTTCCCCATTTCTTTCGTCTGTTATGCATGGCTTTACAATTAGATAAGTACGGAAATATTATTTAATTTCTATATATATATATTATAGATAGCTGTGGCTTTTATGGATCGATGAATATTCTTAATTAACGTAGCTGGATTGCATCTGTTGACACTGATGAATAATATATTCAAATAGAAAATTAAATTCATATATATATTGAGACCATATTATGTTAATAACATGATTGAATAAAATGAAATATATAATTTCCTAAACACCCAAAATTGACCAAAATGGATGTATGCTATTTACGCTCAAAATAGAGTTATGTTTTTTTTATGATGATTAATAGCAATTTTTTAGGCCATATACGATCCACACTTAGACTGAATTATGGGTAATTCATGGGAGTTGTGAAAATTACAAACAAAAAAGTCTAATTGTTAAATGAAAAAAATAAAAATGAAAATTCTTTTTTTCCACCACTATTTCCTGTGTGAATAATATGATAGGAGTTGAAATCATACCGCATTAATGGTATATATGATGTAATAAAGGAATAGGCATGCAAGTATTAAAATATAATACAAATATATAAGGAAGCCCTTTTCATTTGCTTAGGAAAAGGAAAAGAAAAAATTGTAGATGCAAGCTGATATTCTAAGGTAAGCAAGCAATGTCTTGAAATGATTTATTTTCAAAATGATTAAATAACTTACAATTATTTCTAAAAGTTATGCTAGCATGTGTATGATGCATTGTGCACAAAAGTATGGTCCATTCTAGAGGTGTAAGTGGACGAAAGTCCCCCTCTAATGCGACCTAGTCGCTAATACAGGCCCAACGACCGGTGGTGCCCTCCCTAAAATAGGGGGTAAATGAATTGATGGTCGCCTAGCTAGCGTACCACCTAATGAAAGTTTCAAGCATGATTGTGAAATGTGCATTTGCATATGCATTATTTATGAAATGCAAAATTATTAAACGAAAATATTTATTTAAATGAAATACTTGCTTACTGAGTCTAGTACTCACGTGTTGTTTTTTTCAACCTTAGACAGGTACAACAAGGTTTAAGAAAAAAAAATGTCGCAATTTAGAGACTCTTAAGGTTGTATGGTTTTTTATATATACTTTGATGAATGATGAGGTTGTAAAGATACAATACTTTCAGGTTATAAAAATTGACGGTGTATATGAATTTTAACGCTTTGTAAATATTATGTGACTTTAATTATCAGTGAATGATTGCTTGTAAATTAATATAAGATTGAATTAAAAATCATGTCGTGTGAACAGGGCTACAATCCTGCTCACAATTTACTAACTAGACGATCCTAGAGTAAGGCTTCGGTGCCTCGGGTTCGGGGGCGCCACACAGATGGACCAAATGACATATTGCACTCATTCGTTTTGTATGTAGTGTCGAAACATATAACATCATTGAATTCTATATAGTCTTCTTTTGATTTTCCATCTATCCATAGGCATGAGGTGAATCTTATATCCTCGTCAACTTAGATTTCATAGGAGAAATGACTATTATCATGACTCTTGATTTGAAACATGTGCAGTAGAGTATTAGCATCATTCCCGTACATAATTTGATGCTTTCTTCGTAGAGCATTCATAGCGTCCCTTATCGAATCCTGAAGGTGAGAAGAACCACCTGCTTCATTCATCATAAAATCAATGGACCTCCCAACACTAACTCCAAATTTTTTTAAAGATGAGATTATACTTAGGTTATCATCTGTCAATTTCTTATGTGATTGCAATTTACGAGTCTTTGAAGAGGTATAAAGTGCATGATTATGTGTCTCTACAAATTGAGACACATAATATACATTTTTTCCACATTTAAATTCACATATAGCTTAGCAACGACTGATAAATGTAATCTTCTGTTTCCTTAGATCTTAATTTCTTTCTTTCTTTTCAAACCAACTAGCCTATGAACATCTTAAAACATGCCTACCAATTGCCTTGGACTTTAACTGACGGTATTGTCCTTTCTAATACTAAATCCACAATGTCAAGCATAAGTGTTATAAAAATTAAAAGTTTCTTCTAAAGACACAAACTCCATGCCAACTTTTGGTTTCAGTTCGCTTGCAATATCAACCATACTGTATTTTGAATACCACGTACGTTGACTTCTTTAGTAGATGCTTCCTCTTCATCCAACTCATTCATCGAACCGCCTATAAAGGCTACCTCGTCCTTGTGTACATGTACTACTGATGTGACACCAATAAAAGCTTCTTCTTCCTCATTCATTGGATCAGGTATAATTGTGTGGAAGTCATTTTGTATCAAACGTTGGTTATTTTCATCTATTCTCTGATATTCTTCCATGACTCGTAAGAACAAATAGTCTGGTAACAACTACAATTTCATATAAAAAATAAGTTTTCAATGATATACTCAAACTACAATACATGATAAAAAAAAAGGTGCACTCTGAATAGCCTAAACAGTGTTTGCATCATATGGGAATTAGAAAACTAAGATTAGCAACAAAAGAAAAATCATGTATCTGATATCCATGAAATTATAAGGAAGCAAAAAAAAATCATGCTTCTAATATTCATGAAGAATCAACCCCTAAATTGCATTTATGACTCTTTCGCATCTGTCAAGGAGATGTATCCACAATTCACAGGCCAGACAACCGAATAGATGCTGGAGGCTTTGAAATAGAAATAAGTATAAAAGATCCAGATATGAAAGCTTGGAGATGAATGCTAAAGTTAGCATGCCGTGATTATTTCCATTTTCCTCCGTAAAAATTGCATTTCTCAAAGAAGGGACATCTACAAACAGTTGGGGAAAAATCACAAACAAAAAGTTGTAATCTTTCTTATGTATGGTAAAAGGAGTAATGATCATTTCCTAGAATCCTTGAGTACCCCTCCCATTCAAATATCCCCAAGCATATTACCAGGAACACAATAGCCCTTTTATCACTAGGTCTATGCTCAAGAGCTTCCCACGAAATTTCGACCTGCTCGTGATTATTCACGATTTTGACTTGAAGTTATCCCGAAACAATGCATGGTCCCAATAGCTAGCATTCTGCAAGAGGATCCCACTTTTGATTGGTGCAGACAATCATCACATTGCCCACGTGATTAGAAGCAAATGGACGACATAGATCATCCGTAAACAGGATTACGAGAATGAAGAGATGGGATGTTGCAGTATAACAACAAAAGAATGAAGGATGGACAAACGGACTGTTGGACGGATGGAGACGCCAAGGAAATGGTCGGACGTACCGTGGCATTGACACCGTCAAGAGCGAGACGGACGCGGCCGAGGAGGCTAAGGGAATTGCAGTTGGATTCGAAGAAGTAAAGGAGCTCAGAAACATCAGGAGCGCGAGTGTATTTATGATAAAGAGGTTGGGTGGCAACAAGAGCCATCGGAGAGAGGGAGACGGAGAGAGGGCAGATGGCAGCAGCGCCATCGGAGAGAGATCGTGTGGCAGCAGGCGCCGTCAGCCAGGGATTCAGAGAGAGAACGACAAGCGAAAATGGTAGAGAGGGATCAAAGCAACAGGCCGTCAAAAGCCAGGGATCCGGAGAGAGAACGGGAAGGGAGAATGGGAGAGAAGGAGGAAGACTGCCCACGCCGTCTGCTGTTTTTTCTTTGGGTTGCATTTTTGAATTTTTTCATCTTTGAAAAGTCTGAATACGCGAGGACCCGTGTGCAATTTTTCCATCTGACAACTCCCTCTCATCCCGCCCGATCCAACGGCAGGTTATGCATCGTACGGGCAGTGGACGCAGTAACGTCGACTTAGCCCGGATGTAAAGAATCATCCCTCTACTTGAGGATGAGCTTACATCTTTTTTAATAAAACTTCTGGTGGTGGAGAAGAGTCAAACTTTGGTAGGCTAACTATCGATCCCCATGTTACTACTTGAGCAATAGCTGAATGGAAAAAGATCCATTGATCTAGTTTGCCTGATGTAAGTGTCATGCCACCTATCCTTGTGCATGCAAAATAGCTTTTTGAAAATACTCGAAGAAAAATTAAAAGTTTAAAACTGCTTTTTGAAAATACTCGAAGAAAAATTAAAAATTTAAAACTTCTTTACCACCTGGTCTAGAAAAAATCCTTCCATGTTGACAGTTAGGATCATTTTGGTTAGGGAACAAATGTCAATTGATAATTATTTTATTTTGTTTATTATTTTTTCATATTTTTTATACAAACTACTGTACTTTTCAATCATTTTATCATATCTAAGTTTTGAATAGGAATATATAAGTTTTGATTTCGATTAGTAATTTAGCATTCACTAGAAAAAACATATGGAGTGGTTTTTTAATGCAAAAAACACACCTCCATTTACATGCAATATAATTAAAATAATGTTATTTTAGTTATAAATTTGTTTTAAAATATCATGTAAATATGCTATTTTAATCATATATTTATTAGGACTTCACTTCTATGAAACTTCTTTTTTTTATAACCACTTTGATTTTTAATATGTTAATAATTAATATAAAATCTACTTTATCCGTTGTATTTAGCCTCGTTTATATTATTATTGAAATTTTTTTATTTGCAAGTTATAACAAATTCTTGAATTGAATTTAATATATGTTTTCAAGGGAGTTTTTCCATTCTTAATACAACTTTTTAATTTTTTAATATTTCCAATTCAATTTCATCTTCAATGCATATCATTATATTCTCATCCTTGATACAAACTCTATTTAAGAATCTCGTATAATTTAAAATAGATCCTTAATATCACTTCACATGGGTCCTATCAAAAAACATGTAAAATCAACTTAAAATATTTGAAAGTTAGATATCAATTTTAAAGTAATATTTTTAACATCTAAATAATTTAAAATATTATAACTATATGAATAAATGGTTCTAAAAAATATTATTATATTCTAATGTATATATGAATGAATCGAAATAGTTTTTAATTTAGATACGAATATATATCTTTAAGTAAACATGACCATGAACGTACTTGGTTAGAATTAGATTTGGTTTCTCAGCCAAATAAATGATATTGAATATAATCAATTAATTGAATCTAGTATTAATTATCACCATATTATAAATGAAGAGCGTTGTATAAAATAGTTTTTGTATAATTCGATTATATGAAAGTAGTTGTATCTATCACAATAAATATGCTATTGATGGGATGGACCTTCTTTATTACACACATTTCTATTGAATCTTTAATATATATTCTTTTTGTCCAAACTTGAATGATAAATTAATTTATTATGAACATATGTAAGGGTATGTAAGGTAGGAATTATAAGGTTTGAAATTAGACAGAGACACTTAACTCATTTACCCTTCTCATAAAGTTGCCATTTGTGAGTTGCACAACCATCAAAGGAGTGACAATATATTTTTTGCTAGTCATTAAACTTCTAAAAAAGATTATACTAAAATGTTAAAAAGACTGCCGATCACATGCACCAAATCTACTAATTATGTTGAGCGACAAAATGCATACAAGGGCTAAGTCCAAATGACTAAATGAGATTATCCCTCTTGAAAGTGACAGAGTAATATAATATTATTTAGATGACAATTAAAAATAAATATAATAAAAATAAAATAAATGAAAATTTACCCTTATATCTATAGTGTTTATTTTTTTTTACTAAGTGTACAAATTATATCTCATCTTATGTTCCAATTAAGCTTAATAATTCACATCGACGACAACAATGAGTTTTTACTTTATCTACATGGCAACTGAAATAACACTTGGTTGGTCTCTAATATTTATTATTAATTTCTATTATACCTATACTATTTAATAAATTCCTCCCCATATTCATAATGTATCAGTATGAAGATGTGTTTAGGAAGTTATAAAATTTCTGATTGAAAAACTTTGGGTATAAAAGTTGTTGAATGTAAAGAAAATGATGTGATATGATAAAAATAATTATGAAAAATAAAGATATAAAGTTAAAATAAATAAGTTAATTACGTGTATAGCTATGTAGAAGTGATCGGAAAGTAAGATAAATGTATAAGAAAATATGGAAAAATAATTAAAAAATAAAAAAGTTATGAGAATGAAAAGTTTTAATAATTGAAAATGCTATTTTGCCGGTCTAAATCTCCACAAACGAAGCCCTAGTGTAGAAGGATGCCGAATTGCGTAACAATATTAAGGGTGTGTTTGGGAATGGATAAAACTTTTGATGAAAAGTTGTAGAGATGAGAAGTTGTCAAATGATGTGATATAATAGGGGTAATGATGAAGAATAAATAGGATAAAGTTGAAATAGATAGGTTTGTTGTGTTGGTAGTTATGCAGAAATGATTGAAAAATATGGTAGTTGTATAGAAAAATGTGAAGAAATGATTAAAAAATAGGATAGTTGTGGAGAGTGAAACATTTTAAATTGAAAAGTTTTAACTTGACAATTTTTTGTTGTTAACAAACACACACTAAAAGATAGAATATTACGAAATTGGTCAGGTGCTAAAAGCGTAAAATAACGTACACAATCGCGTGGAAAAGATGTGGACCTCGTTTTTACGTGCCCCTCTTCCCTGCACAATACCGGATTTGCGCAATCGACGGCTGAGATTGAAGGTCAGGTGCTCGAGGCGACGCGCAGAAGCTGCATCGCCGACGACACGCAATCCGTCACATGCAGGTCCAGACTCGTGGCATGCGCTGCGAATGGTAGGATTCGTGTCATCCTCCCTTCCTATAAAATCCGAAGGGAAGCAGCAGCGATGCCCTAGCGCACTCCGCCTTCCGCCTCTCCTCCTGTAAAAACTCTTCTACAGTGCGCACTTCCGTCCTTTTTATTAGTCTTTCCTTCCCTTCGTGCCTCATTTATACTCTTCTACTCATCCCAATCCAAGCTACATTAATCTCTCTCTTCTCTCTATTCAAGGTACAATCCCTATCTTTCTTCTCTTTCCCTTCATCTTTTCGGTTTCTAGGTTTCGATTCTCATTCTCAGAACTCTGCTCTCTCCTTATTTTAGAATCTTTGCGGGTGGAAGGATGTCGGACGAAGAAACAAAGGAAGAGAAGGAGCTCGATCTCACGTCTCCTGAAGTCGTTACAAAATACAAAAGCGCATCGGAAATCCTAAACAGTAGCCATTTATTTCGTGCTCTTTTTTTGTTCTTTTCTTTTTTTTTGGTTTGCGTTTCCGGGGGCTAAACCCTAGAAAGTGTTTTTTAGGATCGCAAAAAATCGATTGTTTTGTGTTGGCTTTGTGTCTGAAATTTTCCAGAGGCGCTGCAGCTTGTGGTGTCGGAATGCAAGCCGAAGTCTAAGATCGTGGATGTGTGCGAGAAGGGAGATGCTTTCATTAGAGAGTGAGCTTCCGCTAAGTTTTTTTGTCTTCTGCTTGTCTTTCACTTCGGTTCGGGTTTGAGTTGTTTTATTGTTGATATTGAGTACCTTTTGATGACCCAAGTAGATGGGGAAACAATGCGACGGTGCTTCTTGTTCCAAAGCCAAAAAATTTTCATGTTAGAAATTGTTCAGTGTGCGTTATCTTCTAACTGTGCCCGTCTGGGCACAATTTGCAAGTCGCAGAGGTCATGCATCAGTTTCATTATTGCTGGAAGTGAGTTCATTGTGAATTTCGGAAACAGATAAAACTTCTTCCATTGACTGCTCTTGTTTTTGATAGGCAAACTGGAAATATGTACAAGAACTCCAAAAAGAAGATTGAGAGGGGCGTTGCTTTCCCTACATGTATATCAGTCAACAACACCGTCTGCCATTTCTCGCCCCTTGCAAGTGACGAAACTGTATTAGAGGAGAATGATATGGTGAAGATGTGAGTTTCTTCTTTACTCTTTTTCTTCTTTGTAACATCTTGTGTAGTGTTGCTGGACATTATTGATAATTTCTTTTTCCCCTGTATTTCAGTGATATAGGATGCCATATCGATGGATTCATTGCTGTGGTCGCCCATACTCATGTTATTCAGGCGGGACCAGTCACAGGGAGAGCTGCTGATGTTATTGCAGCAGCTAACACTGCTGCCGAAGTTGCTATAAGGCTTGTGAGGCCAGGAAGAAAGGTAAAAAAAGATTTTCTTTTGTCGTACTTGAATTTTGGCTGCTCTTTTTTGTTTACTGAGATTAGATCACAAAATGCTGCTAACATAGAGTGCCCACGACTGAATCTCATATATATTAATATCCCGTTATATGGATATCTCATATAGGGTGCATGCAATGCGAATGTAATGAGCTGTAATAGCTCACCTATTATGCAGAGGAGCTGATAGGTAGTTTGATACTGAGCTACACAACTGTAGATTGTGATTGTGGATAAAGGGCATGATTCCTCTTAAGCGATTGTGGACAATGAGCACGATTATTGTAAGCAGAGATTAGTTATCCTAGGACACGGATCAACAAATAAAGGATGCATTTGTTTTGGTTACTTGGATGGGCATGTGCATTCCTTTCTCAAGCTCTTAGAAGCTAGAGCTGATGAATGAGTTATTCATTTGCATGGATATGATTTCTCTAAATGAGGAAAAAGTAGAGCTAAAGCTATGGGTCATTCCCCATCTGATGCTTCTGTCATAGTTACTCCGATGGAGAACATATTTGCCTTATCATTTTTCTTTGATATTTGGTGTATGTTTGTGTGCTGTGGATCCGTTTAAGATTTATTCTCCTAAGTCCATGTTTAGTTGATCATAACGCTTATACCGAAGGAAAAGAAAACGTAGATGAACTGTTCTTTAGTGTTGGTATAGAATTGAGTATTCAAAATTCAAATTCTGTGCAATGCTTTAAGCTTGGTTTCTTGTTGTTGATCTGCATGTGAGAAATGATTTTCTGTTTGATGGTATCTAAATGCCAAATTCCCATGATTTGTGGTGGATCTAATTCCTCTAAGGAAGACATGGACTTTCCACCATGGGCGATAAACAGTGATGAAGAAGGAATTTAGAGAGGAAGATTCATCTTATCCCAATAGCTGCTATGCAACCTTTGGTGGTTCTCCTTTAGAATGATTTCACAGTGAAATTCTTCTACATTCATGGGTGGTTCTTAGCCATCCTCTTGGTTTCCAAATATATATTTTAGCTTGACCAACTAGGAGGGTGTTTAAAATGCAGCAAAGATAATTTATTAGCTAGTAAGTGAAGCCTCTATTAAATAGTTAATGTAATTGTAAACCCACTCATGGTCCCAAATATTGGTATTGTAGCACTGTTGGACCATCTTGGGCCATATGGGACAATATTTTTTTAGGCAAAAATACGAAAGATGTAGAAATTAATAAAATTGTTGGAATATCATGCTCAAACTAAAACAAAAAAACAATATAAATAGACAAAACAACAGTAAATTAGAAATCTAGGGAATAAAGTGCAGAGAAATGATCAAAAACATTGAATATCATGATTATCGTCATCATGCCATCCAATATCTGTGTCATCATCCACCTGTCTTTTGGCTGTTGAAAGTTCACAATTTTATCTATGCACCCAAAGGAATTGAGAAGACATGGACAACAAATTTGACGAATAGAAAATAGAATTACTTTTCAACATATTTAAATTTTATATAATTCTGAAAATTCCAGAATAAAAATTAATAAAAACATTTAAACATTTTTAAAATCAGAAAATTCTCAAAAATCAAATATCATAGAAATGTAATTTAAAATCATGGAAAAATTTAGAAAAGACGTTTAATACCTAGTGCCTCAAAAAACCTTATTTTTTATTTTTCAGATTCTTTTATTAAATAAAATAATACAAATATAACATAGGATATTTAACAATATAAAGTTTGAAATCTTTTAATAACAGACATGGGCTGCGAATAAGATCTTGCATGCAGAGGAAAAGCCATATGTTTCTATATTTCAAATTCTAAAAATTCCAAAAAAATGAAACTGCAAAATGGCAGATCCAAGAAAAATTTGCCGAAATTGTCATATTTGAAGTTTTAAAGCTTTTCTAACTCAATCTTACCTTTTGTGACTTTTCCCCAAAATGTGTTCTTGATATATCTGCGATTGTGCTCAAACTAACTTGTTTTGTTCTGATTGACACTTCAACACTGCTTGAAATTGCTTCCTCTATCCTCAATACAGCTGTTTTTGTGAAAAAATGTTTTTAAAGGGATTTTATCCCTATTTTGGCAACCTGGAATGTTGGATTGTTCTTCTCAAATCTTCAGATTTTTGTAAAATTCTTGCTTTTGATTGGGGCTGCAAGTCGGGCTCATGATACTCGGCTTGGCTTCTACCTTAACCCTATTTGTAAACTTAAACCATAACCTTTTTTGAAATTTGAGCTTGGGTTGAGTTTTGGTTTGGAATTCGGATTAGAATTCTTCAATCAATATGTGCTTGTTATCTATCTTATACTTATTTAACTTCAAAATCCATCATTAAAAAAAATTTAAAATGATAGTTTTCTATTTTAAAACTAGGAAATCCAAGTGTGCTTAAGAGTATAAAAAAGAAAACTTCATTTACACATTCTCTTACATCAAATAGATTAGTTGCCAATTTTGGAGAATGAAGTGGTACATTTTTTCTATTATGCAATTTAAAATTAATATCATAACCCCATATATATAAACATTCAATCATAAGAAAAATCTTACAATGTTAATTATAATAAAAAATTATCCAACAACCATAATATTATGTCAAATAATAATATAACAAATTTATTCCAAGTAGAATAAACATATAACCATAAGTATCAAGTTAAAATAACCAATTTACAATATTCAACATAGGTTTGCAATATTCGACATAGGTCCTTAAGTCACAACACAACCAAAAATCAGATATTATATTATATAATTAGACTTAAAGATGAATAATGCTTATATATGGGGTGCAAAATAAATATCATATATGTAATAAATATATATATATATATGCATATATATATGTATATGTGTATATATATATGGGGAATGAGACAAGATTCTTTTTGAGGTACAAAATAGATATAATATATATTAGAAAATTTTCTGTGTGAATCTGAACGGTTTTCCACATTAATTAATAAACAGATTATATCAAAACTTAAGGAATGCATATAAACAGATTTATATGGCTTATAAAATAATATATAATGCAAAAAATTCTCCCCAAATTGGGTTCAGGCTTAGCTCTACCCAAAACCGAGCATGATTTCGATTCGGCCCAGGTTCGGGCCCAACTGTACACAGTTTCAGCACTGTTAAATCTCGGGTTTGACGGGCCAGGTTCGGTCCGAACCCCGGACCGAGTTGCACCTCTACTTTTGATCTGTATTTCTTGATGGGTGGTGTTGGAGCAGCAGTGTTTCTGGAGAGGAAAACTTGAAAATGAAGTTGAAACGGGGCTATTCAAATGAAAACAGTCACTGTGTCATTCACGTAGTAGACAGTATACAGGGGCTATTCAAATGAAAACAGTCACTGCGTCATTCACGTAGTAGACAGTATACAGGTTTGCGCAACTTGATATGGATTATATGGCCTTGTATCAGCTGATACACTGAAGAATGGAAACCATATCTGAAATAGGGGGTGCATCAAGTACAGGGGACAGCTGATACTGGTTCGAAGTGGCTGTATTGGATCTGTATTGACTGATATTCAAAACAACAGATCCATTTCATAACATCAAAAAGAGATATTCCTGGTTGAGAGCAGGACCTAGGAGAGTGAATTCCATTGCTTGCTTAAGATCTATGTGCCTTATGTAGATTGCACAGTGAATTCCCTAAATGACGAAAACTATTCTTAAGCTAGGGATGTAAATCCAAGTGATGCTTTTGTCATAGTTACTCCGATAGGGAATCTCTCTCTCAATTCCTTCATCCGCTTAACTGGCAAGATCAAAAGACCATTGCTGGATATTCCCCTTGCTCTGGAAAGGATTCCTAGTGCTAATAAAACTGTGGTGTATTTCCTAGATTTTTTTTTTTTTTTTTTTCAAGAAGTATTAAGCAGTTGATAATTTTGAATTTTGAATTCATTCTTGATTACGGAAGAGTGATGGAACTAAATGCTTTCCTTTTATTGTTTAAATGTCATTGATTGATCTCCATTAATTAGCATTGTTGATCTACTCCTTTTTTGATAGTATTGTGTGTGCTCATGGAATGTTTCTCCACGTCAATTATTTGCTATTTGCTTTTTCTTGTAATTTTCATTCTTTTTAGAGTCACTCTGGAATTTCTCCTAATATAAGGGTAAGATGGACTTGATTTCTCTAAATGAGGAAAGCTATTTTGTAAGCTATGGACGAATGTTCACATGATGCTTATGTCATAGTTACTCTGATAGGAGAACAGGTCTCATCTTTGATGTTGTTGCAGATTGTTGTGGTCTGTTATTATTTGTTAAAAATATGCCTTTTTCTTTTTTAAGGCATCTTAAAATTATTTTAAATCCTGAAAATTTTCAGTTGTGCTCATATTTCGGCATTTACTTTTCATGCAAGATGCTACAGATGTATGTATGTTTTATGTATATCATGAATCATGCTGTTAATTAATCAAGTTAGAGAGTCCATCATAATCCAAGCTATAGTTTTGTGCGGGCTTTGAATGCTAGGATTGTACCGCCTATTAGTCTCCAACATGTGTATATCTGCATTTGTATTGGTTTTGGGAAGTGAACCAGGAGCATTGTGGTGCTATACCAAGAGCTTAGGGTCTGTTCTGTATTCAGGAAAAGAGAAAAAATCCGATTCCTTTCTACATAACTTTTTATATGATTTGATATCTAACTACTTTAACTACCTAGCTTGCCTACTTTTCCATTATTGCTTGTATTTTCAATCTTTTTCACATTTTTCCAATATATCTTCCATATCTATTTTATCCTTATTCTCTTTACTCCTAATAATCACCCTTGTCATAACTTTTTTCCCCCAAAAATTTCTCTATTATTTCCACCATTTCTTTTCTCATTACCAAACACACCCCTGAGGTAAAACAGACATCAATATACCTGGGCGGTAAAGCTTGTTTCCATTGTATTCTAAAACATTGTTTACAGATTGTATAATTTTCAGTTGTTTGAGATCTGTCTCTGGTACAACAAGATTTAAAATTTTGATTCCCTAACTATAATTTTCTCTGTCAACCGAGTATCATTCTTTTCATGATATTAAATTGCAAAGATAAAAATTTTAGGTGATTTTTGGAGTTGGTCTGATTGCCATTTTCACTGTTAGAAAAATTATTTATTATTTATTGTTTTTTTTTGCCATGTTGTGGTTGTGTGTGTGATTATTAAGATGCAACTAAGTATGCGAGGACAGCATGGATAAACTTTTTTTTTTGGTGAAGAGCTTATGTTTGGGTATGCAAAATATACCTACTTACTGGATATTTCGATGTCAGCTATGTGTGTAAAGGGAAAAATAGATAACTTTTTTGTGAGAAAGGTGTGTGGTTGGCTATGGAAATTTTATGGCCCTATAGGTTATTATGATATCAGCTGTGAAGTATACAAGGACAATAGATATGCTCTTGTGAAAAAGCTATTCAGTCGATTACGAAAATTCCATGTTGTTATTAGAAAGGATTGTTAAAGATGATTAAACGTTCCAATACTTTTAGTTGGGGTTGTACGGTTTATTACTAGACTAAATCACAAATAGGCGAGATCAATAAGAAATTCAGATTGCAAGATGAAATATTGGTTTCAAAGGCAACTTTGCCGAGGTGATCAAGTGCCTATTGGTTTCCTCTTTTCCCTGTTGCCCACATCATTCTTTGGCTAAACTGGTGTTTAATGGGTCATTTTTTCTTGATCAATATGGCACCTTATAGCTACAAATTATCTGAATTTCCCATGGAACAGAACTGTTTGTATGAGAGCAGGTGGACTTCAAATGCATGTTTTGATCTTGGAATTAATTTTTTCCAGACCTTTCTGGAAGCATTGGACAACTTGGATTTTATGATCATTCCATTGTAACTAGGTTATTGTTTTTCATTTTTTTTCCACAACACCGGACAACCTATGTTCATTAATTCCCTTGTTGATACTACAGTTTCTTTTATCTATTTTCTGTAAGCTTCCTGTGAGAGCTACCAAATATATTTTACTTTTTTCATAACTAACAATTGCCATTGATTGGCATCTAGATACAATGGCAAAAATAACATAAAAGTCTAAGTTTTTTTTTTTTTAAAGTTAAATTTCATGCCTTGATTACTTCTGTTAATGTTTTTGTTATTGGACCTTGTACCATTGTTGCAGAATAAAGATGTAACAGATGCTATTCAAAAGGTTGCTGCTGCCTATGATTGCAAAATTGTTGAAGGTGTGCTCAGTCATCAGCTTAAACAGTTTGTTATTGATGGCAACAAAGTTATACTGAGTGTAAGCAACCCTGAGACAAGAGTTGATGATGCGGAGTTTGAGGAGAATGAAGTCTATGCAATTGACATTGTCACAAGCACAGGCGATGGCAAGGTGAGAATGTGCTGTTTAGTTGCTTGTGCTTTGTATGGATCAAACCTTGTTTTGATTGAAGAGATTCCAGGGATTACCTTGGAAAAAGTCATAAACTTGGTATCATCTGGTCAGTTGTTGAAATTGCTGTCTGGGAGTGCTGTTAATATATGATGTTCCTTTGTATTCTTTTCAGAAGCTAAAGTGCATGAGTCTTTTCGGTACCTAATCAGCACTGTCTTCACTTTCTTCATTAGATCCCATCTTCTTGTTTTACTCTCCCTATATCATCATGATGTCAATATTATCACTGCCTGATTGCTTTATTTTTAACCCCTTCCAGCCGAAGCTGTTGGATGAGAGACAAACGACTATATATAAGAGGGCAGTTGATAAGAATTATCACTTGAAGATGAAGTCATCAAGGTTTATCTTTAGCGAGATAAGCCAGAAATTCCCAATTATGCCATTTACTGCAAGGTATTTTTGATGCACGACTATTTACTAATAGACCTGATATATATTTTCGATGATGGAATAGCAATTATGACTGTCCGCTTTCAGGGCACTTGAGGAGAAGCGAGCTCGGTTGGGGCTGGTGGAATGTGTGAACCATGACCTCTTGCAGCCATATCCTGTTCTTCATGAAAAACCTGGTACGTGCTGATTTGAGATTCTGATTCTCTCGTGGTTCACTTGTTAAAAGCTCACAAGAGTTGAACATAATCTCATTGAAAATCTCATTAAAGGGATTAGTGTAAAATTAGTAATTTAAGAAAGTTGTCTCACTAATTTCAGGTAACTCTTTTCAATTTCAATTATAGGAATTATAGAATCACAGATAATGCTGTATGATTTTACAGTGTTTCACCAGACCTGCTCTGTTTCTGCATATATTATTTTATTTGTGTCAGAAAGAGCGTCAATATCATGAAATTTATCTACTATAATGATGTCAGCCTGTTCTGTGGTAGCTGCAATGCTTGCCAAATTTGACAGCTATGATTGTCTGAAAATGGGTTGTGAGAGCTGCAATGCTTTCTAAAATTGGCAATTATGGTGATCTGAACATGGACTGATAGGTGCAACACGGCTGAGCAGCTGTCAGACAAGAAACCTAGGACATGAATTATATTGGTCTTCATATATTGTGTGACTACTCAGGTTGAGAATTGCACTTTGCACCAATTCTGCATTTGCATGTGCACCTGGCTTATCAAATGAGGGACTCCGTTTGCTTAGTCTAAATCACTTAAGGTTAAAGAATGGTTGTGACTTATTTAAGTTAAATAACAAGAACTAATCACTTCCGGTACTTGGGATCAATAGTTCAAGAGAATGGGGAAATCGAAAAAGATATAATGCATAGAATTCAAGCAAGATGGAAGAAATGACGAAGTAGGTCAGGAATTTTATGTGAACATCGAATTCCAATTAAATTAAAAGAAAAATTTTATAAGACTATGATTAGACCCGTTATGCTTCATAGGGCAGAATGTTGGGTAGTTAAAGAACAACATATAAAAAAAATGAACGTAACGGAAATGAGAATGTTAATGTGGATAAGTGGTAAAACAAGAAAAGATAAAATTAGGAATGAAATAATTGGAGAAAATTTAAAAGTGAGACCAATAGGTGATAAAATGAGGGAAAATAGATTAAGATGTTTTGGTCATGTTAAACGGAGGTTCGAAATGACACCAATTAGGATAGCAGAGTCTATCCAAGTAGGTGGTGGTAGGAGAACGAGTGGAAGACCCCAAAAAAACATGAATGTAAGTAATTAACAAGATTGAAAATATTACAAATTACTAATAATTTAGTCTTTAATCGTCAAGAATTGCGTAACAGAATCCATGTAGCTGACCCTATCTAGGTGGGAAATGGCTTATGATGATGATGATGATAGACATTGGTTCTGGCCTTACCCAGCTATTTAATGCCTATGGATGGAGAATTCAGGATGTGCTTGGAATGAGTCCAAAGCTATTCTGATTGAGACCATTTTGGCATGACAGTTCAAAGGAAGACTTAAAATGCAGAAATTCCTAATGTAGTCACTGTGCTTGTAATGAGTTGATCAGCAGAATGTGACTTGCTGTTCTACATGTATTTGGATATTAATTCTTTATCTTTCATGTCAGATTTGTCACGACTGTATTTACCATGAACATAATTTCAGACTAGTGCTAATTCTAGACTATGCGCTACAATTATAATATTGTTAGTCAATTCTGTTGCCCCTAATGTTGTATCCTTTTGACACTTAAAACTCGAAAGTGCAAGTTTGAAGCTTGGAAAGTGATGATTCTTTGCAGGCGACTTGGTGGCTCATATCAAATTCACGGTGTTGTTAATGCCAAATGGATCGGACAGAATCACGTCCCATTCATTGCAGGAGTTACAGCCTACAAAAGCAATTGATGATGACCCTGAGATCAAGGCCTGGTTAGCTTTGGGCACAAAGACAAAGAAGAAAGGCGGAGGAAAGAAGAAGAAGGGTGAGTGCTTGTCTTTCACTTTCCACAGCTGTCACTGTACTATGGCAGTGAAGCAACTTAGGAGGTGTTTGTTTACCCAAAAAATATTTCAAACTAAAACTTTTCATTGTTTGTAACTACAAGATTTTTAAATTGTTTCTTCACTTCTCCCTATACAACTGATTTAATTTTCAATCATTTCTATATAACTACCTGTTCATCTAATTTATCTATTTTAATTTTATTATTTCTGCTCCTCATCATTACTCCATATCATATCATTTTCTCCCATTTCAAAAACTTATAAATAAAAATATTTTATAAAAAATTTTTTGGCTTCTCGAACACACCCTTAATCAAATACTCTTTCGAGTCTGCAGGCAAGAAGGGAGATACAGCAGAAGTTGAGCCCATGGATACAACAACAAATGGCGCTAATCAAGAATGATGAGATTTTCCTTTCAATTTTGATAGTTTTCATGTATTTCTTCATGTGGGATTGCCAAGCGCACCTGCTTGCCCTCGCCCTCGCCCTCGCCCTTGCCCTTGCAATTCCCTTGTTTGGGTGTGTTATTCCCTCTGTGATAATTATATAGATGGGAGAGCATAAGAAATCTTTTTCTTCAAGTTATATTGCATTAGATTTCATGAATAGATGGTTATGAAGTAGGACTACGTAAGGATCTATTAACTTCCATGAATTCCTTGTTCTTTCCTACTTATTTGGGAAACGTTAGTTATTTGGGAAACATCTCGAGTTATGTAGGTGGTTCTGATGAAGGCGTGTCATGAGTGCCTGTTCGGCTGTTCTTGGAAGTATAGACTGACATAACATGGTGTCTCTAACTTTTACTACTGGTGCGTCCATTTTCTAAAAATTCAGTTGGACCGTAAAATTAGATTAGGCATTCTGTCAATCCCGTGCTCTAGAGACTTTGCCGTTTTGTCTGTAGGTTTTTTGTACCTTTTTGTAATGAGCCTCGATTTGTTCTCCCCTTCCATTGGCTGTGGTGCAACTCTCTTCAGCAGTATTATGAGAAATATTTAATAATTATATTTTGTTATCTTTATAAAATGCATAGTTAAGCCTATCGAAAAGGCTATAATGCTTCATTTGTAGCTCATAAATTAAGAATTCACAATTTTAGTTTCGGTGAGAATTGTATCGCCCGATGTCTATAAGAAGTGTTGGTTCTCTAGATCAAAATTGAATCTCTTAAAGAAGGCATCATCTCTTCTCGACGTAAAATCACTTAAACTTTACCTTGTCAAATACTCATATATACTCTTTTATGCATTTATTTTATTTACGCATTTATAGAAGAATGTCCAACCTTGGACTTCCCGTTCAAGGACTTCTTTGGTCTGTCCCCTGAGCTCATCTATTGAGTTACTTTCCTTTGGTTTAATGTATAGCTTTCTTGTATGGCTGTAGCCGATATTGCTTCAACCCATGATCAAGGGATTTGCTGGTTTTTAAACTCTCTCACCAATTGAGATCTACGCATTGGTGGAAGGGGCACCGAGTCAAATGTAATCCATATGTTAAAATGGTTTTCAATAGTATGTTTCATTTTTTTAAAATTCTGGGTTTAAATGTTTTTAATCAGATATTTCAACTTTTGAAAATTCAGATATTTCGCTCGTAAGTTCCAACTGTAATGCTTTAGAATGAGAGAATCTCTTAGTAAACAGATATGCAAGTTGATCAATGAATTTGACTTCTAATTGTTGGTAAATAGATCGGATAATTCATTCCCAGTTCCCGCGTAAGTGATAATTAATTTCAGTATGCTGGTTAGCTCGAGAAAAACATGCTAACGGTTAGACACGCTGCAACGTAGAGGCTTTGGTAGTATATTGACGAAGATCTTGTAAGTTTACATGCGATATTGGTGAGCGCCTTATAGTTTGGGCTTTTATGAAATAAACCTACTTTAGTTGACTTTAATTTCAAATATAATTACGATGTTTCTAAATTTTGCTTTTCATTCCTAAAACATTGTCAGCACGTGACTGGCAAAGAGGGTGCAGGAGGTTCGGGATTTGAGCCTCAACGGGGTTTTTTTAAAAAAAATTTTTTTGGGTAGCTACTTTATTAGCAAGTACTTGGTGCTAGGATTGCAATGTGTATTGGGTTGAGTCATAGATACAAAGAATAAAAAATCCTCAAAACACCTACTCTATTGAAGTGTACTCAACGGTGGCCTGTTTTGAATGCTGGAAATAAAATGCACGGGAAATTGAATCGAGTTTGAAATTTAGAACTTTTGTATAATTAGGTCAGTAAAATTTAACTCTTTCAATTCAGTTATAAATTTGATGGCATGTTGGTTAAATTTAATATATCAGTTAACAATAGTCATTTTTGGAATTAAATGTAAACGTCTTGGGTATATTTGAGAATAAGTCTCTTATACCGAAATGAACAATGTTTTGTTACTTCTGAAGATATCATATGAGCGAATAAACTAGTTGACCCACCAACGTGTCTGTTCAGCCAATTTTAGAAAGGGTTAAGGTCAGGCATTTTTTGTTAAATGGGTCACAACCCGGTTACCCGAGAACCTATTTATTAATCAATTTGTATGATAATCTGTTTAACTCACCTAAGTTGGTAAGCCGCTAAATTGTTGTTGTTACATGTTCGGTGTCCATTAGAATATTGAGATGTGGACCAATTATGTAACGCCTCAAGCCTAACAGTAAGGTATTGTCCGCTTTGGGCCTTGACCCGCACGATTTTGCCCCTCTGGGTTCACGCGCATCCCGTCCTTTCCCAAAAGGCGCCTCCACTTATTGCCCAGGCTCCCCCCCTCATCCTAACCGATGTGGGATATCACAAATTATATGCTTTTTCTTATGATTATAAGTTTTGTTTCTAAGCGATTAATATTTTTATTAACTAAATTTATTTTTTATGTAGTTAATAAATTAATTTTTTAGAACCTATTTACAATTTGCTCATAACTCACATAGACAACCCATGCAAATCCTATTAATTTGTTAATTAAATGGATTATAAATGGATTAAGGTTGAAACATTGTAAATGAGTTAATAAATAGATTAGGGTTGTGATATTTAAATTATGATAAAGTTCTAATCCTTCGATCATGATATGGTTGGACCCTTACCTAGTCAATAGATAGCCGAAAAAGGTTTTTCCAAGTACCATTTTATCTCCACGAGATTTAGCATTCTATAAGTGAGATTAGATTCTAAAAAAATATTTAAACCACTAATAGAACATCAATTATCTAAATGTGTTTCAAATAGGGTTGTTAACGTCATGATCAATTCATCAACCTGCTCGTCTAAATTGTCTACAAATGAGTTTAAGTTAAAATTTTTGAATAAATAGTTTATGAAACGTCGACGCCTTCAACCGTTTAATTAGATAAACAATTAAAAATTTATAACCTGTTAACCCATTTAGTAATCCGTTTAACCCGTTTAACTCATTCAACCCGTTCAATCCGTTTAACTCGTTTAACCTATTAAAGTCTATCTATGTAAACCATTTGTTATTTTTCTTGCTGAGTCTCCCTTTTGTTGTCCAATTTTTATTTTTCCACTACTGCCATAATTTCATTTTTCCATTGCTATGCAATTTCTTTTTTCTCTTATGCCAAAACATTCTCTCACTTCTCCTTGTAAGATCATCATCTTCCACGGTTCAAGCCTTTAGGTCGTCTACTATACAACCTATTAACAACCCGCAAACCTGTTTATTAAATGAGTTGTAAATATATTAGGGTTTAGGTTTTTTAAATGGATTAATAAATAAATTAGAGTTGTAATACTTTAAATGTGTTAAAATGAGGATCAGACTCCAATTTGTCCAACCCTATTTGTTAACACCTATACTTTTAAATAATGCAACATTCTCTTAACAACAATTCGACGAGAATTAGTAAATTGATGGATGAATTGACAAATCTGATTTATATCAAAAGAATTATCAGGTCTTATTATGAAAGTACCAAGGAGCATCAACTATACTTTTGTTGGTAGAACGATAAAAGTGAAATAGAGAGATCTTGTGGGTCTTTGAGTGTGCTTGAGAAGATATAAAAATATAGTTAGGTTGAGACGGTAGAATGCTATAGGAGGTGTGATGTGTAAATAGGTTATAGGTGTATCATTTTCTTGCAAAAAAACTATAAATGTACCTGAATAGTTTGCTTGAAATTGTCCATATATCCTTTCTGTCAAGGTGATTTTCTTGTTAAATGTAATGCTTAAATCTATTTAGGTAGTGGATATTGTTGTAGTGGAATTGTTTTAGATGTTAATGGGGAAGTGCTTTAGTTTCTTAATTATGGATAAATAAGGGCCCAATATGTTCATCTTGATACACTCAATGACCTCTTTTGATGAACGACAACTTTGTTCTTTTATTTATTGTGTTTCTTGTATATTTGGGAGTGTATATGAAGTGCATTGCAGGATACTTTGTGGAGTGAGTTGCTGAAAGATAAATGCAAGATAACATTGTGCAATCAGAGACAAAGATTTCTAAATTAAAGTTTTAAAATTTAGGTTTGATTTCATAAGTTTTTTGGGTGTTTCAAGTTGTATGCAAGTTGTTTGTGTTATCACTTCGGTTAAGAACTTGTGTATGTGAAGTGTTTATTGGCTTATTTGAAAGAAGAAATTTAAATTTCTTGAGTCGGTATGAATAATACAAATGGGTTAAGTGTTACTCAAATGGACATTACTATTTTTAATGGTGAGCATTATGTTTTTTGGTGGATTAAGATGAAAGCTATCTTTGTTTCACAAGATTTGTGGAATTTGGTTGAGAATGACTATGAAGTTCCACCTAAAATGGGTCCTTAGATAAGTGAACAAACTGAATAGTTGCATGATAAAAAGAAAGATATTAAGGCTCTTTCTTTTACTCAGCGAGTTGTCATAGATAACATTTTTTCCAATGATTATTGTAGTAAAGAAATCCAAAGAAGCATGAGATATTAGCTCTTGAATTTCAAGGGAATGTACTGGTAAAATGGCACAGTTGTAATTTCTTTAAAGAAAATTTCAAAAATTTTCCATGTCTACTTCTAAGTCTATGTGAAATTTCATTTCGAATGTGAAAGAAATTATGAATCAAATTCATAACTATAGTGATGAATTGCCTAATAGCATTGTCGCTCAAAGAATTTTGCGTGCTTTACTATCTAAATATGATTATGCTATGTCTGCCATTGAAGAATCTAAAGATCTGAATACTCTTACCATAAATGAACCTTTTAGTTCCTTACAATTTCATGAAGAAAGATTAACCAAACATGCAGTTAAATTTGGTGAAAAAGCATTTCAATTAAAGTGCGATGTTTCCATTGACAAGTCAAATACAACAAATATTGACAGTGACAGTGACATGAATGCAAGTTATAGCGGTTATGACAGAGGTTTTGGATTTAGAGGTTGAGGCAGAGGTCGTGGCAAAGGCAGAGGTAGTTTAAGGGTTAGAATCATCGGCAGTATACTGAGAACACATCAAGTAAGGAATGTAATGAACAACAAAATTAGAAAGCTTCATTTCACAAAAGTAAAAATCTACATATTCAATGTTACTTCTGTAAAAAGCATCAGACACTTAGAAAAATTTGCTATGCTAAACAAAGGTAACAATAGGCTAATTTTATTAAAGAGAAAAAAGAACAAAATCATTTATTTTCTATTCTAGATGATTCACTTGATGCCATTGAGTAGAAAATGTTTGATTTTCTTGATAGCAGTTGCAATAATCACATAACTAGTAATGAAAAAAATATTTATTGATATAAACAGATCTATTACTACTCCAGTCAAAATAGGAAATTACTCATTATCATATGCTAAGGGTAAAGTAATGATCCTGATACATTTATAGAATAGTGATACTAGAAAAATTTTGTTGTGTTATATGTTCTAAATTTGGAAAAGAATTTTTTGAGTCTTAGACAGATCATTTAACATGGTTATTCTATTATTTTTGATGACAGAATAAGTCAAATTTATGATTCTAAGCATCAAAGAGGAATTTTTGTTGAAATTACAATGAATGGAAGTTGTTCATTTCCTTTTGAATTTAGTTTGCTACAAATTTAGCTATGACTTCTTATGGTCCCACTAACTCTTGGTCATGACATAGAAAATTTGCACATTTGAGTTTTAATGGTTTAAAATTTTTGCATAAAAAATGGTTGATCGTTTGTCTCTTATAATCGAAGAACATAAACTATGCGAAGGTTACATTTTGGGTAAGCATCACAAGAATTCCTTTCCTACATCAGTTTTTGGAGAGCCAATTTACCTTTGGAGTTAATACATATTGAAATATGTGGTCCCATACAAATATTATCATTTAGTAAAAGGAAGTATTTTTTTCTAATTTGTTAAAGACTTTGGCCGTATAACATGGGTTTATTTTTAAAGGATAAATCTGATACACTATCTGTTGTCAAAATTTTAAGGCTTTTTTTGAGAAACATATTTGTTTTAATATTAAATTACTTCACATAGACAGAGTCAAGAATTTATTAGAATAGAATTCAAGAGTTTTTGTGACAATCGTGGCATTTGCAGGCAATTGACTGCACCATATAGTTCTTGGCAAAATGGTGTAGCAGAATGAAAGAATCACATTGTTGTGGAACTTGTTAAAAATATATTGAAAGAGAAGAATTTACCAAATGATTTCCGGGTTGAAGCAATGACAACCATAATATATTTTTTTAATGAATCTTCCACAAAAGCAATAATGATTGAACTCCATATGAAGCATGAATTGGATAATGTCCGTAGATAAGTCACTTAAAATTTTTTGGTTGTATAACTCATGTGCTATCTAAAAAGAGACAGAAACTTAACCCTAAAAGTGAGAAATGCATATTTTCTAGTTGTTATAATGAAACCAAGGGATATAGGCTATATAATCCAAAAACTCAAAAGTTGTTTAGCAATATCGAAAATGAACCATGGATTTAGGAGAAGCAGCTAGATAGCTCAGTGATTAGTTCTTTGCCAACTAAGTGTTAGAATTCTCATCAGATGGATGATGAGGATGAAGGTTCTGGAAAGATGCATTCTTTGCATAAAATTTATGGATCTTGTAACTTTTCATGTATTGTTCATGAGCTTGGTAGTTATGAAGAAACAACACAACATGCGGTATGGGTAAAAGTAATAAATGAAGAGCTTTCCATGATTGAGAAAAATTAAACATGGAAATTGGTAGAGTCTCCAATAGACAAACTTGCCATTAGTTTGAAATGGGTCTTTAAGACTAAACTTAATTTAGATGGGTCAATTGCAAAACACAAAACAAGACTTGCAGTAAAGGGATATTCTCAACAGTTGGGTATTGATTTCTTTGAAATATTTGGTTCAGTTGCTAGACTTGATACAATTCATGCTATTTGAAGTGTGGCCGCTATTAAAAAGTAAACTTTATTTGAACTTAATATTAAGTCTACATTTCTTACATTTCTTAATGGTATGTTGAAAAAAAAATATATGTTGAATAGCCACAAGAAAATGAACTGAAAGGAAAGGAGCATATGGTTTATAAGTTAAACAAAACATTATATGGATTGAAATAGGCAAGTCGTGTATGATATAATAGAATTGATAACTGTTTTTCAAAGAAAGCTTCTTGGAAAGTAAAATTGAATTCACTTTATTTGTTAAGGTTGATAGTGATAATGTGCTTATAGCATGCTGATAAGTAAAAAAATTTCTTATATTTTAGTAATAATATTTAATATCATACCTTCAATGATGAAAAAAAAGTTAATTAAATACGAATTTTATGTGAAATTTGAAAAAATTTATATTTTCATAAAATATTTAATTTTTCTACAAACAAAAGTTATTTTGTAATAATTTTTAAAATATAAAATATAATGATAATTTATGAGTGAAATTAAGCATGCTAAAAGGAATTAAATATGATAAAAAATTAACAATTAGCTTATTAGATGAATTTGAGGAAAATTAAGATAATATTTATATACGATAATCACAATATATTCACATATGTATTTTCATCTTTGACGAGGACAATGAGCCATCAAACATTAAATTGCCGAACCCAAAACATATATATTGGAAGTACACAAAATCATTGAATGTAGGTGAAAATTATTCAAATATTATTTAAAGAAAAAAAATAGTTTCGAAACTTGTTGCGAATTGGATTAACATGTAAAATATAGTTGACTGATTTAAATGGGCATTTTGGTTTATTTGAATACTTCAAGAAAATTACATAATATACATATATATTTTTATGGTGGAGATTGTTTAAGAAGGAGCCGCATGAAGACAAGTGTAACACCCCTACATAGTGGATCGTGGAAGCGGAGCAGACAATCCATGTGGAACGCTTACTTGCGCAAGGCGAGTAAGACGAGACGTGATGATGCACGTTCGTGATTCAAGTCTTGGTGGACACGAGACATGAGCGAGGCAGATTGTGGAGCAGGACTAAGGAGGGATCATGAGGCGACCACGTGTGCATGATTGTGGAGGCAAATTGGACGTGATATGGGTCGTGGACGCGGATCACATTGGCAATGCATGTTGCGCGTAGGCAATGATGCATTGAGGATCTTACTGAGCGGGAGCGGTGAGGTTCATACGAAGTGAGTTAAACATGTGGTAAGCGAGGAGGACTGCTAGGTGGCGGTCACGTGGCGATGATGTGGACTACAACTGTATGTGTGGGGCTTATGTGGTGCGCGGGTGGAAGGGCTTGGACCAAGTCCTTGATGACTAAGCCACTTCCTTAGAAAGTGGGGGACTTAGTCATAACCAATTCCTTGATGCAAGGAAGAGGGAGACATGTGTTGTGGGAGGACACGTAGGCTTCTAGATGTGGGACATGTGTGGGACATGTGTCTTTACAAAAGAGAACCAAGGGCATGTGGCTTGAGCTGGGCTTGACATATGTCTAGTTGGTTAGCTTGAGTATACTATTTATACCTCAGGCTTTTCATTTGTAAAGGGACTTAAGAGGGGGCATAAGGACACAGAGGGAGGCACACGTAGAAGAGACTCGATGATGAGTCAACATTGCTATGGGGTGCTAAGCTGTGGGCTTATCGTATATTGTGTACAAAGCATTGTTTTCCTTAGTGAAAGGTTGGGATAGCGTGACTTTCCTGTAAGTTGCTTGTGTGGCCTTTCTACTGATTTTCTTTCGTTCCTATCTCTTGTATTTTGCTTGGTTGGGTTGTTTAGTTTCATTTGTGAGGTGGTTAGGCTGCTAAGATCAGGGATCTTAGGCTGGCGCGTGGTGCGGCATCATGTAGAGGATCCGGACCCTTGACAACAAGTGTATTTGAACTGCCGGATCCTCCTCGGCTTGAGACACCGGCAGCCATGGCTACCGGCTAAGCCCTTAAGCCCTTGCCTCCTTCCAAATCAACGACCATGGTTTCTTCTCTAAAATCCGATGCTCATTAATCTGATAGGAATATCTTCCACCTGCATTACTGCCCAATGATATTTGATAAATAATAAAATATTTTGTGGATATTTTTTGCCCCAATTAACTACATAATTATTTAATATTTGTGAGAAATACGATGTGAAACATGTTTTTTGGCAACATTGGCATTTAATATTTATTGCAATAACTTTGATGATATTTTCGTTTGAAATTAAAATTATTTATTTGTTTTAATCGAAGTAAATGGGTATGAGAATAAATTGATGAATATTTATAGTATATTGATTTTGTAGGAACGACAGCGTGACCTGATAACAATGCAAGGCAGCAGCTCGGTGCAAATAAACCAAAAGTAGGCCACACCATTTTAACCCATCAAATTCCAGCGAAGGCACCGCTCACATGGGCACCGTACATGAGCAAGTAATTTCGAACTTGCCAAACTTGAGCCGTCTAGCATATAATTTCTAAGCTCGGCAGTCCAAGTAATTGTGGGCATTAAAAGTAGCAGCTTCTAAAATTCAGCCGCCAATCCACCATCAGCAAGATCAGCCGTCCAATTTTTCCACCGTCTCTTGTATTGCAGCAATCTACCTTCTCGACAACAGCTGCTATTTTTCAGCCATTTAAATCACGACGGTCAGAAATTTCAAGACGAGAATAGCAGCTGCGCAATCAAAATTCTATTAGGAAGACTAGAATAAGTGCACAGCAAGTGGAGGGTGCAACACAAATAGGAATTCATGCGTAATACATGGAGTGCGCAAGTGGTACGCTAGCTGGTTTTCCTTCATTGTAAATAAGTGTGATGGCGTGGAAATTCTATGTAATGCTTGGAAGAGATAATATGAAATTGGACTAAAGGTTATATAACACATGATCTATACATGATTTTGAAATGAGATTATCTTGTGAAATATGTGAAATTTGCTAATATGAACAGAAATACCTAACAGCCATGTGTAGTCAATATTAGAAATGTAGCTAATGCTGCTTGTCATTTTAAATTTTTATAGCTTACATTGGAAGTTAAAATTAACGGGTTAGATTTATGTAGCTATCGAAAGAGGAGTATATATAATATTACCTTAGACTAGTAATCCATATTAATAAAATAAATCAAGGAAATATAATAAAATCATGGAGGATAAGTAAGTGAAGTTGTAACCTTAGATTCATCCATCAGTGAGAGTTTCCCATTTAGTTTACTCTCATTCATACCAACTTATTTTTTCTCACTTTTCTCTTTCATCATTTCTATTTCGCTTTACACATTTTAATTTTTATTCATCTAATTAAATTCTAATTTTTAATTTTTAGTAATTAGTAAATATTTAGCATTCAAGTCTTTGTGAGAATGATAACTCTACTCATTTATATATTACTTTTGCGACTTGTACACATGCGGAAAAATAGCCAACACCCAATTACAAACCACAGCTGAGCCAAAGTAGCCAGAATTCAATAGTTGCCGTTAAGCTCCATTTTTTCGCGACAGCTACTCCAAACCAGAATCTGTACATTCCAAATAAAAATTTAAATCGGCAGCAATGAAGTCAAACTTGCTCAAATAACAACCATTGCAGTAGCCGACCATCCATAATAAAAATCTGGCAGCCTCCTTGCTTTTTTCTCTAGCTGTCATTGACGACCAATTGAAATCATCAACAACAGCAGGCAATCATGAAATTAGAAATCTCATCCTGCTCCAATTAATTCCAATTGACAGCAATCCCTTTAAATTTTAGCAACTACAGTCGGCCACCAAAGTGGTGGGCAGCCATGATTTAAATCCGCGGGCAAGAAAATTCCATGATAACAGCGACGAACGGCATGCATCATCCATGAAAACGAGCTCCGGTTGTCTTCCCTTCACATTTCAGCAGCAGCGGATCTCCTATGATGCAAATGCATTGAAAACAATGCAATCAGCTGTCCAAGATTTTAGCCAGGAAATTGCAGATTCCAACTGACCTAGTAAATCCAATCCAGCAGTGATAGCTCCAGATCAAAATCAGCAGCAACATAATCCCAGCACTAGCAAAATTCAAAAAAATCAAAAACCACTGAGCGACGCAAAACCAACAGGAGAAAAGTAGAAGAGCAATGCAGGAGTAGCTACAGTATTGAGCACGAGAATCCCACATCGGATTCTCAATTTGCTTATGTACCTCATTGTAGGGATGCTCCCTCACTAATACACGTGATATGATACGTGTCACATAGCGGGTGGACAATAAAAATACTAAAAGATCAAATACATAGCAGAAGACCTATTTCTTCGTCACATAAAGCTGCCCATAACAAATTTTCTACAAAACAGGAGCATTAACAGACATCATGGGCACATTCCCTTGATAATCGGGATCTCCTCACTACTTTAAAAAAAGATCTCTCCCACCAAGGAAAAGGACCTCTCATCCTTTTCAAACTCTCTCAACTCTCCTTCTCCTCAAACAAGTCATTGGGGTTCATACCACATCCCCCTTTGCCTCTCCTTAGCCCCTCTATGGTTAACCCAGATTCTCAAAACTTATCCAACACTTCTGGGTATCATTCTAGACCCTCTGAGAATTGTCCTAGACCCTTTGGGCATTCATCCAAACCCACTGGGAATCTCATCGAACCCTTAGAGAATTATTCAAATCACTTTGTCAGAACTCAATTGAGCTACATGAGCCCTCTGATAGACCCTCTATAAGATTCACCCTCTTACATTTGGTGTTGTCTGTGAGAACGATATTTCTTCTCACGCATCCTGTATTCTTTATCCACCAAGTCTCTAAACCAAATGGTTCCCCTCACCATCGAGAACTCTCAACAATCTTTGAAAAAGACCAAGATGCCCCAGTTTCTCGAGGAGAATTCAGAGCTTTCATGAGCACTATCACCGTTAGGATGGAAAGATCATCCTCCTCTAGAACTACCCATCTTTCTAAGGAACTATCCCCAATACAGGAGTCACTGATAGCAATACCAGAACCCCTAGTATGAGTAATCCTCCCCCTCCACATGTTACTTTACGAACGGTAGGGTGTTCCCCATTTACTACAAAAAGTACCAATGAACCTTTGCCTCCTAAGTTCAAGGGTATCTTAATGAAGCTATACAATGGAGAAACTAATCCAAAAGATCATGTCGACTCTTTTTGCATTACTATTGACTTGATGGGATTATCAAATAGGATTAAATGTAGAGCTTTATCAAGGACAAGCTAGACTGTGGTTCTGAAGTCTACCACTCACTTGTATTTCATTATTCAATATGCTACTTGACTTTTTCTTAATACAATTCGTTAGTAAAATTAGCCATCAAAACTCTCCTTAGATCTACTACTCATTAAGGGAGGCAAAATGTAAATGTTATGAGATTTTGTTCGCAGTTCAATTATGAGACAACTTTGATATAGAGGTTACACCCTAAAAAGCTAAAGAATGCATTCATAGAGGGCTTATGACCAGGTAGGCTATATATGGATTTGAAGGAGCATGAACCCGAAACCATAATGCAACCTACACTAAAATAAACCGCTTCATGCAATCCGAAGAGAGCAATAGGCGATTGAAGACATCTATAAAAGAGGCTAAGAAAGCAAGAAAAAACAGACCCCCTTGCGCAGATACAGAGCTCACATAAAGAAAGGCTAAAAAGGACGATCGACCACTTAGTAACAGGTACAACACATACACCCCTTTGAATACTACCCTTGACAAGATTTTTCTAGCTATCAGAGATAAAGAAATTCTCAAAAAACTAAATCAAATGAAAGCAGTCCCCAAAAAAAGAGACACTAAGTACTAATGCGAATATTACAATGACCATGGACATTCTATCGAAAGGTGCATCTACCTAAAAAATGCGATTGAAGTACTTATTTGCCAGGGACAACTGACCCAATACATTAAGAGGATAAAAGAATCTCACGGTATGCCAAACATCAACTCCGCACCCCCTCTTCAATGACAATACTCCCACGCCATATAGGGTCATCTCAACCATTCATTACATTGCGGTGGTATCACTAGGGTTGGGAAAAGAAAATATATAAATCAAAGGGATTCTTTTGACAAAAAAGCTCAATTTGAAGCATCTACCCCTTTATTATGGAGCAAAATGAATGCCTATCCATGCCTCACGATGATGCGATAGTAATCTTAGCACTAATTTCTAACTGTCTTGTCTGTCGCATTTTGGTAGACATAGGCAGTTTTGCTGATGTCATTTTTAAAAATGCTTTCGTCCACATGAAAATTCGAAAGAAAAACCTCCAGTTACACCTAAGCCCTTTGTTTGGTTTCACAGGAGATGAAGTACAAGTGGAAGGCGTTATGACCTTACCACTTGCCATAGGGACATTGCCAAAATAAGCCAACATAGAGATTGACTTTTTGGTAGTCAACATACCCTCTGCACACAATACCATTTTAGGGAGACTATCTTTGAACAAACTGTAAGCCATGGTATCAACTTACCATTTATGTGTCAGATTCCTAATCCCTAATGGAGAAGGGATGACACAGGGAAATCAAAAGATGACTAGACATTGCTATGTCACTGCATATAAAAGAAAGCAAGTCATAGTTGTCTACTCTACGAAAGATATCAAACTAACCACAACAATCATCTTAAGAGATTCTACGAGCGTCATATTGGTACGTCTACCACCCCTCTTTTCCAAAGTGCATTAACTACTTTTCTACATCAAAATCAGGATGTGTTTGTATAGAATACCACCATAAAGCACAAAAAAAAGAGAAATTTTGCCCCAGACAAACAAAGAACTATAACAAATGAAATAAGTAAGTTATTATCCTCCAAATTCATTAGAGAAGTATATTACCCAAAATGACTTTCAAACGTGGTCTTGATGCCAAAGCCAAACGGGAAATGGCGTTTCTGTATAGATTTTACAAACCTCAATAAAGTAACACTTAAGGATAGCTACCCTCTAACGAATATAGATTAAATAATTGACTTTATGGTAGGCCATAACACATTTAGTTTTATGGAAGCCTTTTAGGATACTATTAAATAAAAACGGCTACAGAAGATGAAGAAAAAAATCCTTCATAACCTCGGAGGGTACCTATTGTTACAAAGATATGCCCTTTGAGTTAAAAAATATTGGAGCCACATATCAATGTTGGTGAACAAAATATTTTTAAAACAAATATGAAAAATATGAAAATATATGTTGATGATATGATTGTCAAAAGCAAAGACATTTCACAACACATAATTGACCTCCAAGAAACCTTTGAGACTCTTCGATATTACAACATAAAACTAAACCAAAAAAAATGTATATTTGGGGTAACAAAAAGAAAATTTCCAGGAGATAATCTCTAAGAGAGGGATTGAAGCTAACCCACCAAAAATTAAAGCCATCGTTAATATGAAATCCTTTAAGAATAAAAAAGATATAGAAAAATTTTCAAGAAGAATCGTTGCTCTACATCAGTTCATTTCAAAATATGATTACAAATCTTTACCTTTTTTTAAGATATTTAGGAAAAATGAGAAGTTCACATGTACGGATGACTACAAACAAACTTTTCAAACCTTGAAGTTGTACCTGACCAACACCCCTTTGCCGATTAAGCCAGAATAGGGATCATACCTCTATCTTTACCTCGCTTCATTCAAACATGCCATAAGTGTTATTCTAGTTGGATTAAATAAAAGCATACAACACCCTATTTATTATATTAGTAGGCTTCTTATTGACTCTGAAATTACTTATTTTGATTGAAAAATTATTTATTAGCACTTTTGATGGCCTCTAAAAAATTACATCCTTACTTTCGATCTTGCCCTATTATTGTCTATACTAACTTGCCCCTGCAAGGATTATTGTAAAAACTCAATATTTTTGGTTGATATGTGAAATGGTCAATCAACCTTTCACAATTTGACATCAAATTTCAACCGTTACAAGCCATAAAAGGGCAAGTCCTTGCCAATGTCTTCATGGATTTCACAAAGGAAGAGGCTCCCTCTAACACAACAAGTAGTATTGATACCTCTATTTTAATTAGCTGAAAACTCTTTGTAGATAAGAATAGTAGTGGGGCTGATCTAGTCCCCCAAGGATCGCATAGAATTCGTGTTAAGGTGGCCATAAGGTTTGAGTTTCGAGCATCCAACAACGTGGCCGAATATGGATTCCTATATTGAGGATTGAAACTCCTCGACACCTTGTAGGTGAAAAGCGTTTTGATTTTTTTCCGATTCCACCCTCATCATCAATCAAATGACCATCAACTTCGAAGCCAAAGATATGGATATGCAATACTACCACACCCTCTGTCAATGCATAACATCCAGAATACCTTTGCTTTCTATTCAACAAATACCTTAGTGACGAGCTGCGTATATGTCTAATTAAAATGCTCATTTTAACACAAGTATATGTGCTGATCAAATAATAAAGTATCGTTCTTATGAGGATTGTGTTAAACGAAATATTAACTTAAAATTCAATTGTTTAAAGTGAATTGGTAAATCGAATAGAATTTTATTCAAAAAACTAAATTCTAACCAAACTAAGGAAAATAGTAAATGATTAAGATAAGATAACTACTGATGTGATTGTATTAAATCAATTAAGATGGATGAAAGTAGGAATTCATTGACTCGTAGCTATGTTATATTAGTTCTTTTACAGTTAGTTATGCAGAGATTATTAATCTAGGTTCATTTATATTCATATGTTTTCCAACATATACAGCTAAGTAAAACAAGGCTAATAACCACTTAACCCAATTAAGATTACATAAGGTTAATTAGTATAATTTTATTTATATTAACATCCAACCACTACAATTAGATAGAAATTATACCTTATATATAGATCTCATTCAAATTTCACTTTTTCAAGTATGAATCTGAATATTTAATCAATCTACAAGATGACCAAGATTGCAAATGCATTAAGGATGATATATAAGGGTAATCCCATGCAATATAAGTTAGAACACAACTTCTAATCTCATTCAAACACAAGAAAACTAAGATAACATATTTACAATGTCAAATCATTCATATCTTCCACTATATGGAGATTTAGCCTATAAACATGATTTCAACTTTGACAAAAACTAGGTTTACGATCATCCTAGGGGAGGAGAACAACAAAAATAAGAAGAGATGGAACTCAATGGATTTGCAATTGACTGCTTGGTCTCCTCTTGATCTTCTTTCCTTCTTTGTCGTGAATAAATGGCAAATCAAACATAATTTATATTTTAATGATTAACAAGTCAATTTGAGAAGTTTTAAGACACTAACATATATGTTGAGATGTGATAAGGATTAGATACTTCAAGATTCAACTTGGCGGATCAAGTCACATGCAAAGTTGACTCAGACATTGACGTGGGTCAAGTTGATACTAAAGTCGACTCTGGCATCGACTTCAAAGGGATATTTTTCGACAATGCTGACAAATAAACGCATGAACAGTTGAATTTGCAGTCGAAGTCGACTTTGCATGCGAATTGGATGAAGTCGCAATCCAAGTCAACTCTGTCAACGACTTGAGGTATCTTCAAGGATCCGAAGTTGAATCTAACAAAATCAAGTTGCAACCCAAGTCGACTTCGACATGCGACTTAGGTGAAGCCGCACATGAAGTCGACTCAAGCAAGCAACTTGAGTGGAGTTGCAAACTAAGTTGACCCAAGTATGCAACTTGAGCACAAGGAAGCCAAAATCAAGACATTTTAAGTCCGAAGGTGATTAGTTTAGAACAACTATGAATATAAAAATATGATTCAAAATTCAAGATGTAAACTCATGTGTGAAATTTCATTAGGAAAAGAATAAGCCAAACATACGAGAAAACCAAAGGGCCACATATATAACTCAAAGACGTTTGAAGGCAATATCAGACTTAATAGAGGCACCCACACCAAATGATCAATGTTATAAGACATGCAAGTTCAAATGAGCAAAATGGGAAGTGAAGTTGCAATACAAGTCTACTTCATGTGTGACTTGGGTCAAGTTTGAGATCAAGTTGACTTGAAATAAAACCTGACTGAAGAGCTGAAAACCAAAGTCGCAACCCAAGTCGAATCCAGTTTGCGACTTGGGTGAAGTCACATCTAAGGTTAACTTCAAGTGCTACTTAAGTCGCAACGATCAAAAAAATTTGAATATTGGCGCATTAAATGCGTGTCACCTACCACAAAAATATTTGAATTTACTCTTCTCCTATTTAATACATGTCAATGGAAAGAAAAAAAAGAAAAAAAAGCATTAAGTAAGCTTCACCTTCCAATTTCCTAGCATTCAAGTGCTTATTAAAAAGATTTACAAGAAGAACTTTGCTTTTTGACTGCAAGTGCTCAAGTGTTCATCACTCAATCATCTTATAAGTTCTTCCATGAGCTGAAAATCTGCCTATATAACTGTAAAGTGTAGAAGACTATTTTTCATTCTTTTATCTGTGATTCCACTTGATTTGGTATTGAAGACCAAGACCAAATAAAGGCAAAATAGTGTATGATTAGAGTGTGACTCACCATCTACTTATGCAAGAATTGTTAAGGTCCCTTAGAGCTAGAATCTAGAAGAGAGCTAGTGCTCTAATTTTATTTTCATTAGTATAGTGAAACAAATGGAACAATGGTGTGCTATTGGAGGAGTGGAGTTGGGAGAGTTGTCCTGAACCATTATAATCTTTCGTAATTTGTTTTGCTTGCTCTACTTGCTATTTTTCCCACTTTTTCATTCAAGGGGATTTAGCCTACAAGGGAGTTACGAGTAACACATTGAAATAATTTTTAAAAACCCAATTTACCACTCCCCTCTTGCATTTTGTCATAAACTTGGGACTAACATCCTCTTCTACACAACAACCATGAGCCCTAGATGTTCTATTTGGCTAACTCTAAAAGCTATATCTATACCCTGCACGAATTGGAGTGCGGCACATTTGAAAATCACATATGCGAAAATCAACGTCGTTTCGCCAAGAAATGAGGCCATGGCTCCAGCTTTTTTGGATAGTTGGCTTGTGTAGAGAATTCTAAAAAATTTCTGTTGGAAGTGGAGTGTGGCCGGGGCGCCAACCTTGCTGGAATGAAAATAATTTTTGCTTGCAGTGTAATTTCTTCTTTTCATTCCATCCACTTTAGCATATAATCCAAGAGCAAAATCACTTTGGATTTCTTACAACAATAGCTAGAACAAGTAAATACAATCTTAAATGATTTAATGCAATTACTAATAAGTTAAAATGACATGATTTATATGGATTTGAACTCAAAATGTGTGAAATCTACACAAAATGCATGAAATGCAGAAGTGATGAAACTAATACAAAAGCTACACAAAATTCACATGTTTCTCATAAATTAGCATTCAAAATAGGTACAAAATGAGTAGATAAAAAATGTCGAAGTTGACGGTTTAGCAAAGTTAGCTTCCAGTAGTTATTGTGATACACCAATCCTAGTATGCTGATTCACCCAATCTAGTATTACCCTAACACAAATACAAACCATAACCGAAGTCCGAAATTGTTGGATTATGCCTTTGATAACCTTCCTTACTAGGGGTGAAACTCGGGCTCATGAAACTTGGATTCACTTCGACTCTAACCATGATCTTATTTATAAAACATCAACCCTAACTCTAACCCTAACCCTATTTGTAAAACCTAAACTCTAATCCTATTTTTGAAAATCGAGTTCGAATTGAGTTTCGGGTCGGAATTTATGTTGATGAATTTACATTTTATTTAAAAGTGATAAACTTAAAATTTCATATGAATAAATAATAATAACAAATCATGTAAGTAAACATAATAATATATAATCAAACTACATACATTTTAAAAAATAGTTATATAAAGAATATTTTTAGAAAAAATTTAACATTAAAACTAAGGTAAAGGAAGAAAATTAATAAGTGTAAAAGTAAATGATAAAAATAAAAGATAAATATAAATAAAAATAATATACTTTATTTACAATAAAATTACAATATGCCAAATATCTATTCAAATATATATATAATAACATAAAATATAAAGAATATAAAGAAATACTGTTTAAATAGTATGTATATAACATATTTTATAATAAATATAAAATGGAAAATCGGGCTCGGGTTTACTCGAACCCTAATCCTATCATATTTATAAATCAGGTTCCTTGGGTTATGAAAAAGCAAGTTTCAACACCGTTCAAAATCGGGTTCGAGCTCAACTTGGCCCAAGTTGCACCTAGGGGTGGGAATCGGGGCGGGTCAGGGTTTGCCCAACCCTAACCCTACTTTTCAAAAATCTTGTTTGACCCTTATTTTATACCAGGTCGGGACAAGGTTGGTTTGACCCTTACTTTTTTCTACCAGGTCTAGGGACAAAATTCGGGTCGGTGTCGGACCGGTTTCGGAATAGCGGGTCGGGTAAAAAATACGAGTCAAATAAGATAATTTTCAAATTTTATATATCTATCAAACATAAGTATACATCTATACTAAATTTAAATATTATATGTTTCAATATTTCATTAATTATTAAAAAATACATAATTAAGAAAACAAAACATTTGAAAATATAGTATACATTTATTAAAATAGGTTAATATACAATTACACATAAGGATTATATACGTACAAATTTTTTATTAATTCTTATATTGCTTTTTGAATAAATTGATTCTTCTATTATTGATAGAGTTAATTATAAAAAAGTGAGAAATTTGAAAGAAAATAATAATAACATTTCAATATAGTCTTATAATTTTTAATAAATTTATATATGCGGGGCGGGTCGGACTCTTCGGGTCAGGACATGGTCGACCCACCCCAACCCTATTTTTGAATTCGGGTCAAAATTTCTGACCCATCCCTATACTGGGTAAAAAATGTATTGGTTTTACCCGGCCAAAAATGGGTCGGGTCAATACCGGGTCACGAGTCGACCCGCCCCAATTCCCAGCCCTAGTTGCACCCCTATTCCTTACTCATATTGTTCTATCTTCTGATGTTGCCCACACCAACAAACTACTCAAACAATCATAAAAATACACCCTTTACGAAGGATGCCTCTAACGACAATCCATGTTAATGCCCTTCTATGATCTATCCCTTCTTCACGGATACCATTCGTTCACAAAGAGGCACACAAAGGTTGTAGTGGAAATCACCCGGGATGGAGAATGCTCGCTCACCAAATATTGTAGGCCAAATAGGCCAATAATTCAAAACGATGTAAATAAGTATGTCCAGACCTGCCAATAGTGCCAAAGGTATGCACATCAATCCCATCCTCCTCTTATCCCATTAAACTATATTTTTGAGGCATGACCTTTGAAACAATGGGGCATCAATCTTGTAGGACCCTTATCTTGCCCTAAGACAATTACGATTTTATTAGTCACAATAGAATACTTCTCCAAAGGTTATAGGTAAAACCTTTATGCAATGTTGCCACTAACCAAATCATTACCTTTGTATAGGATCAACTTATATGTCGACATGGCCTACCCAAAGCTATTATTTCTAATAACAAAAAACAGTTTGATAGTTCTTAGGTCAGAGTTTTGGAAAGGTCCTCTGACATTATAGGACACCTTCCTTCAAGTGAGATAAGTAATCAAAGCCCTATGGTGGAGTTTTGCTCTTTGCTTTGGGTGATGTAAAATTTTATTCTATTGCTTTATAGTTTATTTTTAATGTTTTAATATTTTATTTCTTTTTTTGTAATTTTTAGATTAAATTTAATGTATTTTTCTTTATTGATTTTGTAGATTAAATTTTATTTCTGCAATCCTTTAATTATTTTCTTAGTTTATATTTAATTTATGTTATTTTTAATTAGTTGTGCTTTCCTTTCTTCTCTCCATCATTCTCTTTCTTTTTTCTCTCCTCTCTTTTCTTTCTCTTTAGCTCTTCTTTGTTTTCTTCTCTCTATATTCTCCCTCCTCTCTCTCTAGTTTCTCTCTTTCCTCTCTCTGTCTCTTATTCCTTCATTCTCTCGTAAAGCATATTAATCACAAATAATTCAAAATTTTATCACCTCTACGTGGATTTGACCCAACTCACCATTATTTTGCTTTAATAAGTTTTGTTTAATTTAATTAAATTAGTAATGATATCGCTCTTAACAATAAGACTTGGTTTGCATTACATGCGTATATGTTGATGCTATTATTTTTATAGAGAGTAATATTGAAACGACAAGAAATTTCAAAGTAGACACAATGAATGAGTTTGAAATGACTGATTTAGATGTCATGAAATATTTTTTGGGTTTGAAAAGTAAGTAGATGGATGATGATATTTTTATGTCCTAGCAAAAGTAGATTGAGGAACTTTTGAAAAAGTTTAATATGTTTAATGCAAACTAATTAGTACTCTAATGAATGCAAATGAAAAATTAGAAATGCGGGATGGAGCCAAGAGAATTGATGCAACATCTTATAGAAGCCTTGTAGAGAGTTCGATTTATTTAACTAATTCCACACTTAATATTTTATTTTCTATTAGTGTATTGTCTAGATTTATGTAGGAATCAAGTAAAATTCATTTTAGTGTAGCAAAGAGGATTTTGAGGTATCTAAATGAGATAAAGATATTTGACATTTACTATTCTCAATTCTCATCCAGCATGTAAATACTGGTTGGGCTGGTTCTAAAGATCACAAAAGAAGTACATTAGGTTATGTTTTTACTTTTGACTTAAATGTATTTTGTTGGTGTTTAAAGAAGTAGGATGTAATGACTTTATCTTCATCTGAAGCTAAATATATTGTTGTTTCATCTATGGCTTGTCATGCAATTTGGCTAACAGGATCTTGGTAGATCTCTACTTGGAGTAGAGAGTGATAGAGATATTTTGTGGTAATAAAATCAACCATTGCTATGATTCACAATCCAGTTCATCATGGTTAAACAAAGCACATTGAAGCCAGATATCATTTCATTCGAGAGTTAGTTAATGATGGACAAATTGCATTGTCTTATTATGATTCAAAAGAAAATCTTGCAAAAATTTTCACAAAGAAACTACCAAGTAAAGTATCTGTCAATTTTCGTTGTCTTTTACGAGTAAAAGAGCTTTGCAATATTAAGGGGGTGTTAAATGTAATACTTAAATCTGTTTAAATAGTGGATAGTTTTGTAGTATAGTCTTTTTAGGTGCTAATGAGAAAGTGTTTTAGTTTCTTAATTATGTATTAATAAGAGCTAAATATGTTCATTTTGATACACTTAATGCATATATTTTAATGAGCAGTAGCTCTGTTTTTTATTTATGGTGTTTTGTGTGTTTTGGAGTGTATATGAAGTGCATTAAAGGATATTTTGAAGAGTGAATTGCTAGAAGATAAATTGCAAGATAATATTCCATGACTATTTTAATTAAAATGATAAAAATTTCCTTATGAACGAATAAATTCATTATTTTCAATTATTATCTCTAGACCCCTTCTACATGCAACTTTATTTAGGGCGACTAAATAATTATGGCTTGATTATTTTAATAGCTCAATAGATTGGTAATACTATTAATTTATATATTTATATTATTTTAGAAATTTTTTGGAAATATGTTTTCAACATTTGCAAATTACTTTGATTTAAGAAAAAATTTAAATTATTTCATAGAATATTCCAATGGAAGGGAGACACTTTCAATTTTGTATAAACCTTGTCCCCATATTTGTAAATATGTCAAATTAATATACACAAATCTAATATTGATCAAACTCTTCAAGTATATATGCAAATCATTCATTTTTAATCCATACCAATCATACTTTTTTTCATTTCAAATATTTTTGTTTCACACCATTGTGCAATTTTCTCATTACATTCACATCCCTTGCAATTGCATAGTTAGAGACAATTTAGGATCATCCACTTGGATAAAATGGAGTAGAATTTTCCATTTTCAAGAATTTTTTTCATTTTAAGTATAGTTTTTCATTTTTCAATATATAATAATTTTACTTTTATCATTTTCTATATTACTTTTTTGACTTTGTTAATATAATTTTTGTCTTATTATTCCATGATAACACGTCTCATCTAATAAGAAAACCCCATCCAATGATCTTGATAGGGCGTTTACTGGATATGAACTTCTTCATGTCATGATTATAGAGATGCAACTTAGACTTATGAGGCTCGGGTGTATTTCAAACCTAATTCTAACTCTATTTATAAAATTTCGGTCTTAATTCTAATCTTATGTTTGAAACTTAGACTATAATCTTCTTTGTGGAAATCAAGTTCAGATTGAATTTTGGATCAAAATTTAGTTTAACAAGTTTTTATTTAATTTAAATATAAAAGTATTAAAATGTTGTATAACTATACAATACCAATAAATTACGTGAGCAAAAATAATAATACCGTATAACTAGATTTTTAAAAATAATGTACTAGTATAGAATATATAATACAGGGCTCTAGTTATATGTAACCAGATTACATAGAAACAATTCCATGTGGCCCATTCTATTTTTGAAATGTCGATGATTGATATAAAATATAATCCGTTCATTATAGTTAATATCATTTTTAAGCTTGAAGACTAAGTTTCATCTAAATCAAATATGTGCTTGGGCCATATTTGCTTAAAAATACGTTATTCAAGCGTAAATTAAGAAAAATGCTTAGATTCAGTTACATATGTATTAGAAGATAATAATATTTAATAAATCATTTATCTACATGAAAATGATATTTTAAATGGTTTAGATGTTTAAAATATAATTAAAATTTGATATTTCGCATTAAATCATTTTATTACATTAATTTTATACATTTTTAGATGGGGGTCATGCATAGTAAAATAGATAAATGAAAGAATTTTTATAATAATATAGATGATATTAAATACAGTAGGTGGAGCAAATTTTTTGTTAATCATCAAAATATTAAAAATAAAAATAGTTACATAAAGGTAGAGCCCTATAATATATTACTAGAAGAAAACCAAACAATTTCAAAAGAAGATAAGAAAATTTTTAATGAGTCCTAATGTAATGGACTTGGGCTCATAATAATTTTAAATTTTTTTTTGAAACTCATACGTGAGCACAAGCTCGAATGTCCCATATATAGTTTTTACATCTTTTGGATGATTTTTAATATTTTATTTTGAATTTTAAAGATAGAAGGCTATTTCTCATGTGCTCATGGATTATTTTTTAATTCTTAAAATTTAAAATAAAGTATTTAAAAGTGTTAAGAGTATGGAACTCTATACATGGGGCATTTGTTCTTTGGCCCACATAAATATACAAAAAAATTTTAAAAATAAATTGTGTAGTGCATCGGTACACTAGATCCAGTTTCAAATTTAATAAACTTAAAAATAAATAATATAAAAATTAAAAATTAATTTAGATGAAAATAATATAATTTACCTATAAAATAATTACAACATGACAAACACATTCAAATAAAAATAATATAATATATAAATATAAAGAAATATTATTTAAGTATTGTGTATGTATTATGTTTTATAGTAAATATATGAATGTAATCGGGCTTGAGCTTGCTAGAATTTTAACCCTATTTACTACTAGGTTCTTTGAGCTTAGATTCTAAAAAAGCAAATTGTAGGGTGTGCTCTAAACTATACAAAATTTTGAATTGAATCTGCATCACCATTTATAAGACAATTTTTTAATTTCCAAGACAACTTTTTAAATTTTCAATTTAATTTTACCTATTCCCAATACAACTTTACTCATTCCCAATACATATCATTACATTTTCATCTATGACAGAGATTTGATCCAAGAATCTTATATAGTTTGAAACACACCCTTAACTCTTAAAAAGTTTTGACTTTTTTTGAGTCAGGCTAGGGAAAATAGATAGGTTAAATTTAGAGCTTAGACGAGATGAAGAAAGAATGATGATTTGATATGGAAGTATATTAGGAATGGAAAAAGATGTATTAGGATTGGAAAAAATTGCATTGAAAATAAAAAAATAGACTTTTATTTTTTAAAAATAAAAAAAGATTCTGTTGCAGGATAATTCTATCCTAATCATCAACAGTTGTAAGGGAATCATTATTACACTATTCTCTTGCCATGCTAGGTTCAGGGCATACTGTTAATCTTGGAGCGGTCTACCCACGGTTACAATTTGCAATCCCCGTAAGATAATAATAAATGGAATTTGGTTTCATATGACACGATGTTCTGTTGTTGGATGAATCCACATTGCATTCTAGCCACTACTGTTATATTCAATGGAAAGGCTCAAGTATGTAACGTGAAGGAGGGTGGTAGCTGTGAGCATGCTGATGTGACAGGGGTGCATTGAATGCGTAGTAGAGAGTTTTGTTTTAGGGTGTGTTTGGTTGGAGGTAAAACTTTTGATGAAAAGTTTTAGAGGTAGAAGTTGTCAAATTGATAGAAAATGATGTGATATAATAGGGGTAATGATGAGGAGTAAAGATAATAAAGTTAAAATAGATAGGTTAGTTGTATGGGTAGTTGTGTAGAAATGATTGAAAAGTAGGGTAGTTTGTATAGAAAATTGTAAAAAAATAATTAAAAAATAGAGTAGTTATGAAGAGTGAAAAGTTTTGTGTTGAAAAGTTTTAATTGATAAGTTTTGGCCCAAAACAAACACACCCTTAATTGCTAGTATTCACTGCGACATCTGATGTTACAATCGAAGTACCTTTCACAATTCTCAATTTCTCATATATGAAACGATATTTTTTCTGTAACCCTCATATAATGGAGAATTTTTTTTTAATAAATACCCCCAACATGGAGAGAATATGTAAAAACCCCACATTTTGGGAGAATTGTAAAATTATATTGAACTGCACTGACCAAGAAAACAGGCCACAACATGTACCACTAAGGCATGTCCTCAATGGCCGTGTTAGGGAGTTGGGTTATTTGCATGTTGTGGCTGGGACGCAGTTGTATGCTCAATGCACTCGGGTGCATACGACTATTTTTTTTTATATATTTTTCGAAATGTTTTTTAGAAAACAGTTAATATAAGTGTATTTAACATATATACTAATTTTTACTAATTTTGGAGATTTTTAGATATTTTTTTAGATTTTTAAAAATCAGTGCCATTTTAGTAATTTTAAATTACTAAAAATGTCATTGATTTTTAAAAATCTAAAAAAAAATCCAAAAGTCTCAAAAATGGTAAAAATTGATACATATGTTAAATACATCTAAATTAACAGCTTCATGAAAAAATTTTCAAATTTTTTTTAAAAAATAGATGTAGTACACCCAGGTGCATTGAGACTTAATGTTGAAAGGTGCATAAGATGGCAGTCCGATGCGGCTGGAGTGAAATGGTCAGTAGGGTCGAAAATATGACAGTCGAGTGTTCGCCCAAGACTGGTCCAATATTATAAGAATTGGATTTGACTAGGCGGTCTAAAGGGACTCATGTCATATGTGATTAGATCAACACCAGTTAGCGGATCGTATTGGGTAAACTGTACTGTAACGGAAGGGTTATGCTTCAAAGCTTACATGTGCACTAAAGTTTAATGCTCATTGGCAAGCCATACCTTTTTATTTTTCGATTTTTTCTATAGATGTATTGGCTTAAATGATATCTTTTTAATGTCAAAATTTTATATTTTTATTTGATTTATATTTTTGAATTCGAAAATAAAATACGTATATTTTTCACGTACCATCCCTTGAAAAATGAAAGATTTTATTTTTTTGAAATTCAAAAAGCTATTTAAAATAAAAAATAAAAATTTTCTTATTGAAAAAGTTATTGCTTAGACCTGCATTTCCATAAAAAATATTTTGTGAAAAAAAGAAAAGCTTACGTGTACATTTTTTTATTTGTATATTTACATCCATCTAAATATCTATTGTAATGAAGCCTTAAAATATTCTTACAAATTAAATGAGACACAACTCCACTTAATAAACTTGAAGACATAGCTCAACCTAAGAATAAAAAAAACAAAACTCTCAAATAATAAATGGGGAAAAGTGCCCCACTTGACATTCAAACTCGTGGCAGCTGAATGGCTCAGAAATGAGTTACCACCAAGTTGGTGGGAGCTTCATTCAATGCACTCAAGTGTACCACACTCATTTTTCGTAATTAAATTTTTTTTTTTCACAAAACTGTTAATATAAGTGTATTTAGAGATTTTTAGATTTTTTTTGAATTTTTAAAAACCAATGGAATTTTTAGTAATTTTAAATTACTAAAAAAGCTATTGATTTTTAAAAATTAGAAAAAAATCTAAAAATTCCCAAAAAGGTAAAAATTGATATATATGTTAAATAGACTTAGATTAATAGTTGCGTAAATTTTTTTTCAAAATAATATAAAAAATTAGTGTAATACACCTAGGTGCATTGAGACTCAATGCATCTGGGTGAATTAAACCGGGTTGCCAGGATGGAAACCTCGTAGTTTACATGCACATGAGCTAATCACTCCAAAGCATTGGAGCATGAGCTAAAATGATTTTTTCAATAAGTATATATTTTACAATCATCTCAATTTATATTATAATTAGGCCTTGAGATATTTTTATAATTTATTGTATAACATTTTAACAAACATCTACTAATGTTCCTATTTTTATCAGCAAGAGACCCTCCTATGAAATATCAAGAAGATAACTACCACCATGCGTGATTTGAACACTAGACATTTATCCTTTGTGGTCGAGTATAAAATTATGTTGTGCCCTCACCATAAATATTAATATATTTTGGATAAGATGAAAGATCTAATCCACCTTTTAAACTTCCAATCACTTAAAAATAAATTTTACAAAAACTCATATTTAATATATAAATGAAAATTAATTAAAGCATTGAAGCATAGGCTAAAATAGTTTGTCGAGTATAGAACTATTGTGTACCCTAGTAATAAATATTGATATATTTTGAATAAGATGAAAGATCTAATCCATATTTTAAATTTCAAATCATTTAGAAATAAATTTTGCATAAAATCATATTTCAAGGATAAATGAAAATTAATTGATATGATTTAATTTTAATGATTCAAAGCAGTTTGAACGAATAGTTAAGTTAATTTCAACTGAACTAGTCAATCCACCGTGTTTTTTCACAACAAGTCAATCCACCATTTTGATCACATTTTTGGGTTTGATAACAATCAACTATACCCGTATGTGAAAAATCGCTTGTCTATCCTGTTTTCAACCCTAATATATACTTCAAAAGAGGGAGCCATTTTTCTCTAGCCATTTCAGCACGTAGCCAGCCTAACTCGCTGCTATGCATTCAATGCACACCTGCCACATCTGCATGCTCACGGCTATCCCTCCTTCGCACTAAATGCTTGATCTTTCTATTCAATGTAGCAGCAGTGGCAAAGATGCAGTGTGGCTTCATCCAACGGCAACGACAACGGTGCCATGTCGCAAAATGGAACAATATGCAACACGTCGCATATTGTAACTCCTATTAGTATTCACATTTTGTGTAATCTATCAATGTTTTTGTGGCTGTAGAAAATTATATCAACAGGTTAGCTTAAGTTTTATTAGTTTGAACACTACGGGTGCATTTGTTAATAAAAAATGTTAAGTTAAAACTTTTCAATCTAAAATTTTTCACTCTCCATAACTATCATATTTTTTAATTATTTTTTCACGTTTTCCAATACAACTATCGTACTTTTCAATCATTTCTATCTGTACAATTAATCTATCTATTTTAACTTTATCTTCTTTAATACTCATCATTATCCTTATCATATCATATAATTTGACAACTTTTACTTTTCAGAACTTTTCGTTAAAAAATTTATTCATTACCGAACATACCCTATGTATTTCAATTATTTACATAATCTATTAACCTAATTTTTAACTTGAATCGAAATGATTTTGTAGAGTTATTTTTAGATTAAGGTGTAAAAAATAATGCTGAAAATAGAATTGAATTAAGATTTTATAAAATAAATTAGAATAAAATTTACCTGAACCTAAGTCAATCCAGACCGATTTATACTCCACTTCAGGGTACACTGTTAATGAGCAGTCTACCCACGGTTACAATCTGCATTCCTTATAAGGTATAAGGCCAATGAATGGTGTATCTGTAGCCCGTGCATTGGAGTCATGAAACATCCGCGAATACGTTTCAATTATTTACATAATTTATTAACCTAATTTCTAATCCAAATCGAAATGATTTTTGTAGAGTTATTGTAGGGTTAAATTAAAGTGTGAAAATTAATATTAAAAGTAGAATTTAATTATGATTTTATAAAATAAATTATAATTAAATTTATCTCAACCTAAGTCAATCCGGACCGATTTTCACTCCACTTGAGGGTACAATGTTAATGAGCAGTCTACCCACGGTTACAATCTGCATTCCTAATAAGGTACAAGGCCAACGAATGGTATATCTGTCGCCCATGCATTGGAGTCTGGAAACATGCGCGAATACGGCAGGTGGTGAAGTCTCAACCTGTAAAAGGCTGACGCTCTCCTTAGGCTACTCTCTCTACTCTCTTCTCCTCCTCCTCCAGTTCTCCCAATTCCCATTGCTGCTTCTAGATCTTTTCGTTGCTGAATCCTCTCCCTCTGCTGCAGCGGCAGCAGCAGATATTTCCAATGGCGAGCGGGGCGGATTCGGAACAGCGGCACAGAGAGGAGGAGGAGGGCGTTGAAGCCGCAGGGGGCGAAGAAGAGGACACTGGAGCTCATATCGCTCCCATCGTCAGGCTCGAGGAGGTCCCTATCACCACGGCACCACCGGCGAGGAAGAAGAAGACGTTTTTCTCGATTTGTACGTCTCCGCCGTCCCTTTCATATTTCTCGCCCCCTTTTTTCCGATCTAAATCGTCGTCAAAGCAGTGTCCGGTCCAGTTGCCGGTTCGGTTACAAAAAACCGACCAAACCGGCGGTCGAACCGGATTTCCCGGTCGGACCTGAAATATATATATTTTAAAAAAACCCCAAAAAGTCCCGATGCCCGCTCGTCCTCTCATTTTCGCCCTTTCGAGTTTCGACCACGAAACTCTACTGTCGCCGGCCCGCGCTCGCTGTCGCTCGCCCGACGCCCGACGGCCGCTCGCCCGCTCTCCCCGTCTCCCGACGCCCGAGTCCCGCTCGCTCGCAAATAAAAGGGAGCGTCGTAGCGTGTTAGACAGTCGACTTCCGAGTCCAGTCAATCGGTCAGTGATGAAGGCGACGAAGGAAAAAGAAGCGCTGCTGGAGATGATCCGTCCGCCGCGTCTCGAAGATGCGGGTCTCGAAGACTGCGCTCTTCCGCCGGAATCCATCAAAGAAGCCTTTCTAAAAGCGGCATGTCTGTTAAGATCCAGGGATGCCGCTGCTCATGGAGTGGAAGGTGGGGGCTGCGTCGAAGATCCAGGGCCGAGCAATGGAGAAAAGCAGGACGCGCTGACAGGGGTGCTTCCCGAGAACCCAGCAGCTTGTGGGGAGGCGAAGAAAGGAGGATTGCCGAAAGGAAGTGGGGATAAGGTGATCGGTGCGGGAAGTCGAGATGGAGAGGGTTCTTCAGATAAGTTGGTGGGAGCACATGTACCGGAGATGGAGGAGGGCCGGAAAGGCGGTTGTGTGGAGGGGTTGCTGGAGGACCTGGAGATTAGGGACAAGGGTGATTTTGAGAACGAAGGAGATTCTAATGAGGACGAGAAGCTGGAAGATAAACCCACACTAGTTGAAGCTTACATATGAGTTTCGCTTCCACCTGTCTAGTTCCTGTTTACATGTAACTTAGGAAAAACATTGGATGCACATCTTGTTATGAACCTTCTCCTTCACAGTGGAATTTAACAAGAACCTCCTCCTTCACGGTGTAATTTTCAGATCTTTTGTGTTTGCTTTTTGTCTGCGTGTGGTCATGATGGTGCGCGAACAGATTGACATGTTGCAAATCTCATCCTCTCGACTGTTTTATTATTCGCGGTGCTATAAATAAGGAAAGCACAAATAATATGTTTGTATGTGTGATTGCTGCGGCCTGCCCTTGTCCCTACTGTAGCCTGCCCCCGTACCTCCTGAATATTTTGTACTTATATTGTGGTTTTTAAAATCTAACCTATACATTTAGGATTTATAAAAATATAATTTTATCAATATATTTATTTAAAATTTAAAAATAATTTAATATTTATGACATCATAAATATGTCAGGCTGACGTCATCGGTTCGAACCGGGTTTACTTAACTGGTTAAACTGATTCGAACCAGACCAGTTTTTTTACCGGTTCCACTGGTTCAGTTGTGATGCAACAAAGTCGCATGCTTATTGTTTTGTGTTTAAATTACACATTTCTAGTTATGATGATATAGAAATAAAATGATTCTGAATGCAAATTTCCTTTGCGAATGCATATTTGAGTTTGTGCATCTAGAGGATAAATTGCCTTGGAAGTCTAGGACATGGCGGTTTTCCGATAATCTGTCTTTTAAAGTTTTCTAACTGTGCTTCACAGATTTTTATTTTTATTTTTTTCAAAATTTCCTCCCTTAGGCTTCTCAATGAAGTTTCCACCTATTAATTTTGGTGCGTCTTATGCAACTTTTAGATCTCCGTGTTGAATAATTTGGATGTTTCTTTCGTAGTTTGCATTGATTTCTCGATTTTCTGATCCAGATAACTGCCTAGTCCATGCTCGGATAAATTGCCTTGGAAGTCTAGGACATGGCGGTTTTCCGATAATCTGTCTTTTAAAGTTTTCTAACTGTGCTTCACAGATTTTTATTTTTATTTTTTTCAAAATTTCCTCCCTTAGGCTTCTCAATGAAGTTTCCACCTATTAATTTTGGTGCGTCTTATGCAACTTTTAGATCTCCGTGTTGAATAATTTGGATGTTTCTTTCGTAGTTTGCATTGATTTCTCGATTTTCTGATCCAGATAACTGCCTAGTCCATGCTCCTGTTATTTTCTTCACCTTCTTTCGTCTCTAATTTGTTGGTTTGTGGAGTAGGAAAGCAAAGCTGTATAGATTTGATAAAGAAGGAAATCAATGGAAGGAACGAGGTGTTTGTGTTGGGACCGTGAAACTTCTCAAACACAAAGAGACTAGGAAGGTGAGGCTTTTTATGTTCCAGACGAAGACGCTAAAGATCTGTGCCAACCATCTAGCCAACCATCTAGGTCTGATCAGATCGTCCATTACTATTCCCTTTCTGACTTCTGCTATTGAGCTTAGCTTGTTCCTATTTTGGTGTTTTAATTGTTTTCTTTTTCATTTGTGCAGTCGTTCTGTCCATTACAATGCAAGAACAGGCTGGGAATGATAAGTCCTGCGATTGGCATGCTTCTGATTTCTCAGATGGAGAGCTGAAAGAGGAGACATTCTGTATTCGCTTTGGAACAGTTGAGAGTAAGTATTTTAAATTTTCATTGATTTGATTTCTTTGGATCCTTACTGTTTAGTCTTTCATATCCTTTTGGAAGAACTTTTTTCCTTGATCACACGTGCACATACAGATTCTTTGTTGCACATGAAACTGGACTGGCTAGTTTCTCCTCTGTTTTGATCAGTCCTGATGATGTTGATAGTCATTTAAGTTAATTTATAGTGTGGTTTCAACAGATTAATTGTTAACAAGATACATCAGATAAATGATCTGAGGTCTAACCATCCACATCCAGTGACTGTTATTGAGTGGATATTGTTGGCACTATGCATGGATTTATGTAACTAAATTGGTCACACTCAAGAATTCGTTTTTAATTAGATCCAATCAATCTTATTCTAGTTCCTGTTGTGCTGGTTTGAACTGCCTAATTTATTATGCTTTTCAAACATTGGTTACTGCTTATGAATTGCTGTGTCTGCATTTTTGTTTTTTTGTAAGGTTCCATTACACATGTTGAAACATGAAGTTACAACCGAACAATATTATTGCTTGAGACATTCGTGAAGCCTAAGGAAAGTACAACCAAACAATATTATTGCTTGAGACATTAGTGAAGCCTACGGAAAGTAATAGGCAAAGTTGTTTTCTCCATATTGTTATAGAAAGCATTTTGTGGACAATCCATTGTTTTTATCTTCAGACCTGCAAGCCAGAACTAGTTTGCTGGCCTGGATTGGTATGGATTAAGGGCAATTTTGTAAATGTTGCAATTCTCCTTAATGAGCAAATGAAAGCTGCCTTCTTTGATTCGGTAAATGAAGCAATGAATATTCTATAGCTTCTAGAAACTATATAGAAATAGTATAAAATATAGGCTTAGGCAAACTGGTGCCTTGTAGTGCTCAGTGCATACATAGCTGAAAGACATCTATCTGCTTTCCCAGTTCAAAGTTGTTCTGTTAGCCTTCACGACATCCTTCCCCATTTTTAATTTGTTCACTGAACAACAATTTTGTGTAATCAGCAGAAAAGGAAAGAATTGTGCCTATTATCAAATTTGGACCACAATGGGGATATTACATTACACTGTATATAGAGTGGCCTGGTAAAATTTTCAAATGGTTCAAACTTGTTGTTGAACTGGTTTTAACAAGTCATAACTGTTAAGCAGTATGGTTCAACAATTGAAGCAAATGATATGCCTCCAATATATCATTTATGTTTGGACTGGGAGGTCAGTTTGATTGAAGACAGATGATTGGTCATGGTATAAGGGCAAAAATGGGACATCCAATATAGATCAAGTATTTGGTATATTCTTTTCTGTTCAACTCGTAATTCATGGAATTTATCAAGGGAATATGTAATATGTATTATTTCATGATCTATTAGGGTGCCTCTTGAAATGCCCATGGTTATTTCTGTTCATGTGGCTTTTTCTTAGATGAGGTGGGTGAATATCTAAAAAATCAATTCTGTTTGAATTTCATCCACAATGGTAACCTCCAAAATCAAATATAAAGTGAGTACTGGCTGAAACCAAGTTGCAATGATTGGGTCTGGAGGTGATGGCTTGCTGAATTTATACAGTGAGGCGGTTGATAATTCAAATGAATTAATACTAGTTGATAATTGGAACAACTGCTATGTTCCATGTTTATGCTAGAGCTTGTCAATTGCTTTATGCCTTAGTTCTTAGGAGGAATGCAGTGGTAATGGTTTGAAAAGTCCTGCTAGGTACAATGATGAAAGGCAAACCTGACGATGCTGCATAGAAATTTTAAGATCTGCTCATGCAGAAATGCAAACCTGACTGAAAGTTTGCCTTTTGCAAATGATATTGATGAGATGGTGCATTTTATTGGTGATCATCGTATTCTTTTCAATTGTTTTTGCATACTATTGAACTTGATTCGCATCAACTGTGTATGAAATATTTTACAATTGCACCTTCTCTATCGTGCTAATTTTGATCCTATTGGTTTCCAAGAAGTATCATCATTTTTTGAGTCATGTCCTGATTCTGTGGACCTTAATTTTAGTGGCTTTAGATTAGGCATTTTGACGTCCAATTGGATTCCAAGAAATATTGATCATTTTTGGATTTGATTGACCTTATTTCGATTGCTTAAGACTGTAGGCAGTTCAGAGAAATGTTTGAAGAAATAGCACAATCTCAAGAGACAAAAGAGGAAAGCAAAGACGCTTCTGCTGCTACTAAGCTTATTGAGCAGTTGAGGGTCAGTGAAAGCAATGCCCAGTCTGAAGAGGCAGCTGCAGCTGCCACTCCAACTGCTCCTCTGGCTTCTGCTGCTTCTTGAAGAAGCATTCGCTCAGGTTGCCGTTAGCTGCGTATAGGTCAAGTGCATGCTATACACTTACAGGGAGAGTCCAGAGGGTAGAAGTCAGTTTGGAATTTTACTATTGTTACTTGAATCAGCCTTGAGCTGTGGTCTGAAAACAGTCAAATCGAGTTTGTGTCACCATTTGGGGGAGTCAGCTTTTGATCCTTTGGTCTCGGTATCTTCCTTCTTCTCAGAGGATTTTCCTCTATAAGTCTTTTAAGGTTTTGTTCCCTTGTTCTAGGAGAGTTGAGCTCTTTGAGATTTTTGCTCCCTTGTTCTGACCTCTGGCAGACATCCGAGTTCGGTGAGATTTTTTAAAAATTCTTTTATTGTCAACATTATTTAGCTGTTGTTTGATCGGCCCAGTAGCTTTTTGTGTGTGCGTGCGCACGCGTGAGGCGCAGTCAAGTCTGATAATTCTAATTGGCAATGTTATATTTGGTAAATGTTCCCCAAGATGTATGAACAGGTTTTTCTTTGATAATATGCCCAAGAAATGTCTCTGTTGGATAGAATGATGTAACATTGGCGATTGATGGCTGATGATATGGATGGGTACAAGCGATCTAACATGGGAAGTGAATGGGAGGACTGAAGAAACTATAGATGACAAGCTCTTCTTATTCTTTCGTGGGACTCGAATTCCTTGGTTTAAGCTCTGTGTTTTAAAACCAAACCGTTGATTGTGTTTGAAAATAAGGATTCTTTGAATTACGGTCTCAGTTTTAAAAGGAGTCTTCTTCGTGGTTTGAGAATAAGCAAATTTTTTTTTAAGACAACTCTTACGTACAAACAAACCAGGCACCCCAACGGCAACTCCCCACCAAAAAAATAAAAAACGGGACATGCCGTAGGTACCGCCCCCTTCCTTACAAACACAGGTCTTGAATGTCAGATTCCAACAGCTCCTTTACACAATTTGGGAAGTTTTCCCCCCATGTCGACGCATACTTCCTCTGTATGACTTCCCATATTGCTAACCCATGAGCACATTGATTTCCAGGTCTTAGAACATGAAGAAAGGTACGGCTTTCAAAAATTACCTTTGCCTCCCTTATCTCCTCTATTGGTCCATACCATATCTGCTTGCCATTATTTTCTTGTGGATGATGTGCTATTGTTTATGCGACGATTTTTTCCAGCTTCCATGTATTTTTTTGTGAAGATATTGACTTTACGATAAGTAAGTTTTGGTGGGAAGAAATAATGGCAAGCAGAAAATTAGTTGGGTCGCCTAGAAACAAATTTGTTTGTCGAAGCTAGATAGTGGCCTTTAGTCTAGCTCTTCTGACGAAAGAAGCATGGAGACTTGCCTCCCACACCAACTTACTGTGTTATCGGGTGCTGCGAGCACGGTACTTTAAGGATGGTGACTTTGGAGTTGCAGCTAAAAGCTGGGTGTTCTTTCATTTGGAAAAGCATTTTAAATGCCAGGACAATAATGCAGGGAAGTAATGGAAATCCGACAGGGGTGATAAAATCCTCTTCTTCAAAGACTTTTGGGCCCCGACATTAATTCACCAGGTAGGACCCCTACCTGGTGAGATGCATGCAAACATGACTGTTGGTGAGTTCTTTAACTGGAACCACAGAAGCTGGAAAGAGCGGGCCATCGAGACCGCTGCGGGGGAACTGTGAGGAATGTTCTAATACTTAATAGAATTGAGGAAGATAGTCGCTTTTGGTCCTTGAAAAACGATGGTCATTTTAGGGTGAGATCAGCATATAGGATGGCCCAAACAAACTGTTTGAGATTGGAAAGTGGGGGAAGTACCAGATTGGAGCAGATGGATGTGGGTGTCCCTCGTGTTCTTTGGAAGACGCCCCTCCCGAGAAAAAAATGTCATTTGGTTGGCGCTTCTTGATGGACTCTCCTTCCACCAACGTAAGTTTAGCTAAAAGGGGCACTGAATGCGCAACTTCTTCTCTTTGATCAATTCTGGTACTGAAGATGCTGTGCACCAGGTGTGGACATGCTTATCATCAAGAACTGTCATTTCTGGCCTTCCTCAAATCTAAAAGTCAATACTCATTCCTGCTATTTCTTTGCACATGTTGGAGGCTTTGGTATTGCAGAAACATCCATCAGTTTGATGGCTCAAACCCGATGCTTTAGGATGTTCCTCCGTGGGCGGCTCATCTCATCAAACAGCTGCATACAGCAAAAGTGATGGCAATGGGTGTACTCACCGTGCCCAGCCAGGCGGAGATCAGCAGCTGTGGGAGCGGTGAAGTTCAATTCTGATGCATGTCTGAACTTGTAGCAAAGGAAAATGGTAACCTCGATGACAGTTCGTGAATTGTCTTACTCCGCGTCTTGCTTTGACGGTACTGGCACCCCACCTAAATGTGAAAATTTTCAAATAGGCTTATCGTCATTTGGCCTACCAATTTAAGGCTTCTTATGGATTTATATTTAAATTTTTAACTCATATATTTGCAAGCTCAAATTTGTGCAAGATCTATGTGAAGAATGATCCTCTGATGCTTCAAGCCCTCTTCGAAAGTAACGGCCAATAATCCATATAGTTGATCAAGAGCAATTTGCATTCAAGATGAAGTGAAAAATATTTTCTAAAACCAAATAGAATGGAGGCGACATGATGAACAGTGTGGATTGAACAAATTATCAACATTTTATACAATTTTTAATGGTCAAAATAAGTTTGACCATATGAAAAGAGGTAGATTTGCAATATTTCAAATAAGGGATGGAAACCACAGGATCTAAGCAACCAAGTGAAGATCCAAGCCGTTCAATTGATCAAAGAAACATCAATAACGGTGGGCCTCATCAAAAATAAAGAAAATATAAGTAAAGATCATTGCATTATGAAGGACATAAAATCAATGACTAAAAAAGAGTTGACTTACTAGCCAAGTGAAACCATAGGCCCATTAGTAATTTTGTAAAACCACTCATAAATTTGCTAGGAAGGACTCCTTAAGTTGGAACATTGCATAATGGACAACGTTGGTTATGCGAAATATTATAATAGCCCATTGATGTGCAAATTTTTTTAACCTAAAAGCCGATAAAAGGAGGCCATTTTCACCCCCAAAAGGGGAACAACAGCTGCCTCCTTGGGGCCAGCATTCTCACCCCAAAATTTCTTTTGGCCGGTTCCACCTTACGGAAGTCCCTTGCTTATCTTCCGTTTTCATCCCCAAGGCAAGGCTTTCCTTTCTTCAAAAAATCCCAACACTGCCTTCTTGTTCAGCAGCTCTATTCTCCTTCATTGTTTATTCTCATTAGTGGATGCCCGGAAATTTCCCTATTTTATTTTTCCTCCCACTAGAGTCGATTACCCAAAAACTGTGCCTCATTCATTTTTCAATAATGCCTCTGCATTCCCGAACCCATTGTATTCCATAAGATAGCTACCGAGATCAACTGCCCTCTTCATTTCCTTCTATAAAACACCACCTCTGTTTCACATTCTTCTTCTTTCGGAATTCTATTCTCATCCCTAAATTTTGAACACCAGCTGCCTTCCAATCCGGACAGACTCCAAGGAGCACTCCCTTCTCTTTTCTGATTTATTTGCCACCATTCATCTTCCCTGTAGTCATTTTCCACTAAAAAGAAAATGGTCTAAGCCCTGTTTTTGCATCAGCTTCCGTTGTTATAAACCACTGAGCAGAGTTTTTCTTCCTATAGAAATCCCTGAATTGGTTGCCATTTTCCATTAGGCAAGAAACCACGTTGTTATTTTTTTTTTTCCTATTCTCGTTGCACCCTTTCTTAATGCATCTAGTAATGTTGGAATAATGTTAGACGTCTTATATTATTACCATCAAATGCATGACATCCATTAATCATCCATCACGTCATTTAGACATGCAAGTTTTATCTATTCACAAACACACCCTTTGTATCATATAAAAAAATTTAATAGTTGCATAATCTAAAAGTTTTAACATTTGCATTTTCTTTCTTTAACCTCTATATCCACATATTTTATATTTTTTTTCATTTCTGATCCTGAACCTATTTTTCTACATTTTTTTATCTTTTTATTTGCACATTTAATTCATATATTTAATTTGCATCATTCCTAACCAGCTAACCTGCTAACTTGCACCGCATATTTAATTTTCCCGTGCCTTGCATCATATTTATTTTTTTGTTCTCTTGCATATACATGTTTACTTTCGAGCTTAGTTCACATCTATTTTTGTTTTTATTTTTATTTTTAGCCTTTTGTAGTATGCATATTTTATAATTTTAGGCCAACTTGTCGACTAATTGTAGCGCACCAAAAATATCTTGCTATAGATGGACATATCAAATCTCTCCTTTTCATAATGATTTGTTTGATTACCCAAGATTAAGGTGCCCGTATCTATCTAAAAGTCTTGGATTGCTTCCTTCCAAAAAAGGGAATTGGATTGATAAAGGAGGTGTTTGACAACAAATATAATTTTTCACTCTCTACGATTATCTTATTTTTTTAATTATTTCTTCACATTTTTATTGTATAAATTATTTTATTTTTCAATCATTTCTACACACAAGTGCTTATACAATTAACGTATCTATTTTTAACTTTATTCTCTTTACTCTTCGTTATTATCCAAATCACACCGAGTCACGAGCATTAAAATTTTAAATCACACCGAGTTCCGAGCATTAAAATTTTAGTGCACTTGTGGAAATCCACCGTCCATTCAAACTGTCGGACTAATGCTTCCAACTAACTGAGAATTTTACGGATTCACCTCCATTCCGTTTCAAAAAACCAAAAGTACACCGCTTTCTGCCTAAAATACCATCGACATTCCCTATCCAAGAGAAAAGATCGTCGTCGACGATGGAGGAAGAATGGCGGATGCGCAATCTCCCTCTAAGCCCCGCGAACCCCCATTGGATCTTCTTCCGCAACATAATTTTCCTGGCTGAAGTCAAGCTTGACGAGGCAGACAAACAAGGTGACGGCCCAGCCGCGAAAAGGCAGCCGCAGAAGACGACGAGGGAAAGCCCCAGAGCGTCTGGTGGGAGAGAGAAGGGTTGCAATCGCAAGTGTTGGTGGAGGGATTTTGTGGGTCTCGGGAGACAATTGTTTGTTTGGTGGAAGAATGTGGCCATGTAAGGCTAATGATGGCTGGAATTTGTGGCTGCGATTCGATTTAACTAGAGGCAAGCTGCTTTTAATAGTTGCAATCGAATTTGTAAGGGCATCGGTAATTTGAAACAGAACTGGTTGAATGATGTTCAGAGGCTGGTAGTTTTGGCAATCAGACACTGAAATTGGAAGGGTGAAGTGCTACCTGTGGACTGGCTGTGCTGACTGATTCTCATGATGCTAACGACAACCAGGATTTTGGAGAGATGAAGACGCTGGGATTGCAGAGGTGTTGATACAGATATTAACAAGAGCTTGCCATCGATTGGGAGAGCCAAAATTGGGAAGAACAAACGGAACCTGAATTAATAGAAGCTGCTCGTTATCAATTTGTATGTGTTGCTGCAAATCTGTCGTTGATGAAGATGGGTGTTGGTAATTGGGTTTGCTGCTGATGCTGATTGGATGAGACGAAGAACTGATAGATCTTGCCGAAATTAGTGGCTACAATTGCCCGATTTGGTAGGGGCTGGATTTTGGGAATTTTTATAGCTTGCTGAAATCAGGAGAGGTGGGAATCAGTACTTACAGATTTTTAATGTAAGGTAGTTACTACTAATACATGTTGGAAAAATTAAGAACGGACGGTTGCAAATTAAATAAAGCTGCAGGTCGACTTGATTCCATGGTTGCTGCAATTGATAGAGGATTAGTCGTTATTGGTCGCCAGAGTGTAGAGAGCGACGCTGAGAGGAACCCCGGTCTATTGCAATCTCTTTTTTCGATGTGTTTTCATGGTTCGTTCGAAATGCAGGCGAAAATGTAAATATCGTAGTTGGGTTGAACTGTAAATTTTCTTGATTTTAAGGGTGTGTTTGGTAATGAATAAAACTTTTGATGAAAAATTTTGGAGAATAAAAGTTGTCAAATGATGTGATATGATAGGGGCAATGATGAGTAGTAAAGAGGATAAAGTTAAAATAGATAGGTTAGTTATGTAGATAGTTGTGTAGAAATGATTGAAAAGAAGGGTAGTTGTATAGGAAAATGTGAAAAAATAATTAAAAAATATTATAATTGTAGAGAGTGAATAGTTTTATATTGAAAAGTTTTAACTTGACATTTTTTGTCAAATGCCAAACACATCCCAAATGGACGAACCGGATATGCAACCAGACAGCTGGACCGCAGATGCGAAAGGATGCATATGCACAACGGGGCAAAGTCATGTTATATTTTTTTTTATCAATTTAACAACTTTTAAAAAAAATTTCATCTGAAAATTTTATTATTTTCCAAACACACCCTAGTAATTTAGAAGCTTTTAGTTTAACATTTGTGCCTTCTGAAACGTTTTTTTTTTTTTTTTTTAAATGTAGATAAATGATTTTATAAGTTCCTGCATTATTCTAATGCAATTGGATGTTAATGGTTTTTATCTTTTATAAGTGATTCTATATGATAATTTGCATCAACAGGTTGCTTTTAATCATTCTCTATTCTTTTTTTTTAATATCTAAACCATTTTATTAGGCATGCATATGTATTTAGCTGAGAAAACAAAAATAAATATTTTAAAAGCTTCGATATACGGGGTTTTGATCAAAACAGTCTGATAATAATTTAATATTTTAAAACATGGAAAATATTCAAGTACAATTTGCAACTTAATTATGATGTAGTCTATTGCAAATAAGACTAACCAGTTATTAAACTTAACATCTACCTTATCCATTGCGTTCAAAATTATTTATTTTAGCAATATACTAATTTTCATCTAAATTGGATATGTGTATGTTCTCATATGAAAAAGTCATGAAATTAATATAATAAAATAGTTTGATATAAATATTAATTTTATAATTTTTTTGACATCTAAACTATCTAAAATATGATTTATACATGATAAATAGTTGTATAAAATATTATTATATTTTAATATCTGCGGGGTTCATTTTACAATGAATTGTACTACAATCACGGTGCCTTCTAATTACACTTGAATCATAACCCTTTATACAAAACTCATACATGTTAAGAGATAACTTAATAGTTCCCACCAAACGATTAAAATTTCCAAAATCTGAATAACACTCGGTAAAACTTCCAAAATCAGAATAAAATATACATCAAACTTGACAAATAATCTAAACCTTACACGTGGCATAACACATAAACAAAAGGCATTAACAAGCCGCTATCATGGCATGTTCTCCAACTGCATACTATCTTGTCACGTTCTCTAGCTGTAGTCTTAGAATCTCTCTCAAAATCAACGGATATAAGCTACAAATGCGAGCATACTCCCACTCTAACCAAACATACAATGTTACTACTGTTGACACCTCATATAAATATGAAAATCAAACTTTCAAATGGTCTTATTGCCATTTGACGCACTCATTTAAGGTTTTATGGATTTACATTTGAATTTTTAAACTCATATATTTGTAAGCCCAAATTTGTGTATGATCCATGAGCCTCCAATGATTGAAGCTCACTATGGAAGTGATGATCACTAACTCATACGGCAGATCAGGAGCATTTTGAACATAAGACGAAATAAAAAGTATTTTCTCAAGACTAGTGAAGCAGAATCAACATAATGAGTGGTTTGGATTAAAACAAATAATTAGTATTCTATAAGGTTTTAATGGTCAAAACAAATTTGACCAAAGAAATAGGTGGATTTGCAACATTTCAAATGGTGGTTGAAAACTACTAGATCCAACCTACTAAATGAAAATCTGAACCGTTAAAATGGATAACGGACCTCAATAAGTGTGGGCCCCACCTAAGAACAAAGAAAATAGATAACGATCAAGACATAAATAAAGGACCAAAAATATGCAAAATCAATGGCTAGGAAAGAGTTGACTTACTAACCAAGCAAAACCATGGGCCCATTGATGGTTTTCAAAAACCACCTATAAATTTATCCATATAAAAATCATACTTTAGACGGTTTAGATGTTGAAAATACCACTTTAAACTTGATATTTACATTAAACTATTTTATCACGTTGATTTTGCACCATTTTAAGATGGGGATCACACACATGTTGGATTTAGATGAAAATTGGTATGTTAATAAAGTGGATACTTCTAAATACAATGGGTGGGGTGGATTTTCTATTTATGATCATGTGGGGCTCACAGCGCATGGACTACACAGTGTAGTTGCATGCATCGGATCATATTCCTATATATATATAGAGGAATTATCAAGTGCAGCGCCATTGCATCGTACCGGTGCAGTGGGGCTGAAATGGGCCCCACATGATGATCAAATTAAAATTTACTTCACTCATTGTATTTAGAATAATGTATTTTACTACCATATCAATTTTCATCCCAATCGGATATGTATATGAACCCTATTTGAAAATGGTACAAATTCAATGTAATTAATAGTTTGATGTAAATAACAATTTTAAAGTAATTTTTTTAAGATCTAAACCATAAAAATATGTTATTTATATGGATAAATGATTGTATAAAGTTCCATTGCATTATAATACATATGTGGCCCATTTTCGGGGCAATTGCACCGGAACAGGTCTCATATATATATATAGAGAGAGAGAGCTGTTCCGGTGCAGCGTCACTGCACCGGAACAGCGGTGCAGTGGCCCCAAAATGGGGCCCACATGATCATGAAATCATGATCTACTCCACCCATTATATTTAGAATAATGTATTCTATTACCATACCAATTTTCATCCTAATCAGATACTTTAAAGTTGTTATTTTCATTAAACTATTTTATTATGTTGGATTTGTACCATTTTCAGATGGGGCCCATATACATATCTGATTGGGATGAAAATTGGTATGGTAATAGAATATATTATTATAAATACAATGGGTGGAGTAGATCATGATTTCATGATCATGTGGGGCCCATTACAGCGATGCTGCACAGGAATATAATATATATATATGGGAAATGATCCAGTGCATGCGACTGCACCGTGCAGTCCATGCACGGTGGGCCCCACCTGATCATTTCCCATAAATCCACCCCACCCATTGTATTTAGAATTGTTCACTTTATTACCATACCAATTTTCATCCAAATCCAACATGTGTGTAGTCTCCATCTTAAAATGGTGCAAAATCAACGTAATAAATTAGTTTAATGTAAATATCAAGTTTAAAGTGGTTTTTTCAACATCTAAACCGTCTAAAGTATGATTTATATATGGATAAATGAGTGTATAAAGTTTCATTACAATCTATACGGTGCAGTCCGCTGTAAAATGGACCCCACACATATTAGATTGTAATGAAACTTTATACACTCATTTATCCATATATAAATCATACTTTAGACGGTTTAGATGTTGAAAAAACTACTTTAAACTTGATATTTACATTAAACTATTTTATTACGTTGATTTTGCACCATTTTAAGATGGAGACTACACACATGTTGGATTTGGATGAAAATTGGTATGGTAATAAAGTGAACAATTCTAAATACAATGGGTGGGGTGGATTTATGGGAAATGATCAGGTGGGGCCCACACCGCATGGACTGCACGGTGCAGTCGCATGCACTGGATCATTTCCCTATATATATTATATTTCAATGCTATGGCAGGGAACGGGCAGTTTCTTGACATGTCTTTTTCAATTTCTACATCTTGATATATTTGATATCTACTTTTAGTCGTCTTTACTAATACTCCTTTCTTCATATTTTCAGCAACTAAAATTTTGTATGTGGACTTGCTCAACAATAATGTAGGCAATCATCAGCTTCACACACTAAAAGTGTAGGCCTCTGGTTGTTTCAGTGAGAATCTAAAAGAAGGGCTTCTAACACATAAGGTACACTGGTATGAGGTACTCACAATTGAAACTTCTTAATCTCTCTGTCTACGAACTTACTTCCTTTTTAGTGACATCCAAGAAAACGCATGAAAGAGCCATATGGTAATGATTTGATGATTCTTTTGGATATCACCGAAGATGACATCATGATGAATGGATAACGCAAAAAATGCCATTTGAAAAACATTGGTTGGATAATCAATTTTGGGCATGCTTATAAATCATCTGTTCCATTTGAATTTTGAGTCAGCCTGAATTTTTGGTTTCAAATAGAAAATCAGAGGCTTGCATGAAGATTGAAGTGAATATTTAAACAATAAGTCAGTTCACCTACCCATAATATTCTTTGCAACCTATGCGTCAAATATGGGTTCTGCTTGCACCCTTCCTGAGGTTTTTCAATGACATCTCACCATCAGTTTGAAGCATTTATATAACGACCCAACTCCAACCCCTTCCCTGACCCTGATCCCAACCCCAACCTGATGTGAATTATTGTCCTCCTATGATCCACCTGATTCTACTGGCACATGAGAGCCCATATGGTTTCGTCTCCAGCCCAAAGAAGCGCAGCGCATGGTGAAGAGGTTGGTCAAACATGTGTCCCAATCTCTCTCACTACACTCCCAATGTGGGATTCCACGGGCTTCACTCTATGCATTGCATAAAGGTGTTCCCCATGGTGATCTACTATCATCACCCTATGATAAACATATGACTAAAAAATTATACTCACAGACAATTTGGGTGGTCTAAGCATGGAATACGATATCTGCCCCTTTTATGAGGGCACTCATATTTGCTTGATGTTTAGATCTTAGATATTTTGTAGAGAGACTTATTTTATTGGTGTAATGTATGTGATTAGGAGCTGCCCCTTTAGCTGCTGCATATAATTGTAGTACACTTGGACCTTTGATAAAGCCATTAGTAGATGATTGGAGGCTGTTGCGACAACAAAATGTGCCATCAGAATCATCATTGTCCTTATTGGAAGCTAAGTAAGAAAATGGTCATGGTGCTTTAGTTGTTCCTAAATCACCTGGTGAACCCCAAATGTGAGTATCATTATGTTGGGTCGCTGTGGTTTGCCTTGATGACTTACCTCTAAGGATATTTTTTAAAAACTCTTTCATTTGTTGGCTCACATTTCTTTTATCTTAGTCGAGCTGATCATAATTTGGGAATTGGTAATTGGTGGGAATGTAATGGAATGGATTTTGAAAAGTGAGAGAGTGATGTAATATCATAGGAGTAAAGTGGGACTAGATAAGATAGTTGTATAGGGTAGTTCTGTAGTTAATGCAATTAATGCCTTTGACTCCTTCCCTTCCCTTCCCTTCCCTTCCCACAATTTGCAAAATCCCAAATACTCTTAACATTGAAAAGTCAGCCAATGCACAAATGTTCAGTTGATCAGTCTCACTCGTGCTAAATGTTGGTTTTTGATATTCACAGTTGTGCAAAGAAAGGCCAGATTTGCCACTGAATTGTCTGTTTGTAGAAAATATAAATACTGCAGAACATTAAAAATAACCAAAAAGGTGAAAATGTTGACCCTGGAACTGTTCTTATTAACTGATTTAAGCAATCTTTTATGTACCGTGATTAGGGCTCTTTTCTTCTTTTGTTTTTCATTATGAAGTATAGGCTTTATTTCTTGAGTTTCAGAATGCATAATGAGTGGACTTTGCGTGTGCATCTCCTGGTAAGTTGCACTCCTAATTTGGTTGTACTAATCTTGAGTATCTTAACCAGCAGGTCAGGGCTTTCTAATGGAACTATTGGTGTGGATAAGTTACATGTAGCATCTCATCAGAACAGGCTGGGTGTGGAAGCAGCGACAACAGAGGGCGACCAGGAGAATTCCAGTCTCCCCTGTGATAAAAGAGATCCTCCTGTTATTCCTGATAGGGACAGGGTCACCCTTAAAGCTATTAACAAGTATGCAGGTCGTTTCCACCATGATGGCATTTTCATTCAATCCAGTATCTGCACTCATCTGCTGAATCTATGTGATGACATGTGGATCTGGTCTAATGGATGCAATGACCTTATTGGGCAGGGATATTGTTGGGCCTGATTTGCATCATTGCAATCTAATGACATGCTTAATCAAGATATCCAAGCCTGTCCTCAGTGTTTATAAGCTGGGTTGGACCTTTATTGCTTGTTGAGATGCTTCCTGCTCTCAGTTTGACAAAAAATGTGTTTTACTGAACGTTTGTCTTTCAATGGGGGTGTGCTTTTTTTTTTTTTTGTTTACATTTTTATTTTACCTTCCATTTAATCTTCTTGCTAATACTTCTACTTTTAAAGATTTTTAGGGAAATTACCCATGACGATAATAATATAGCTAGTCCTATTTCAATTGTGTAATCAAGTGAGCCAGTTTGGGCACCAAGGTCAAGTTCAGGGGCATTTCCCAAGTTGCCTCCTAATGTCCACTGTCCAATTGGATCTCTGGATGATTGTGAACATCCTTGGGTGTGAACAAGCTGAATGCTATTCTTGGAGCCAACAATCATACACTTCCAACCTCAATGCGGTCCTCACCACATTGGGCAGGGCAAAGATCTCAAAAGGTATCTTGAATTGCAAGAAGAACAAGCTTGGCTCCTGTTGTTTCAGGACTAGCTGGACCCCAGTGACAGACTGTAGCTAGTCTTGTCAGTGCTGATAATGGGTTGGGGTTTCCAATATGTGTTCCCAGAAATACTAACAAGGTTAAATTGAAAGGTGATAGCATGATTTTAGCTGGCCATTCAGAAAGTGAGGAGTCAGAGGTTGCTTAAAATAAGTCTAGAGGTTGCTTAAAATAAGTCTTAAGTGATAAGGAAAAAAAGTCTGCTGACAGTAAGGACAAGGTTGAAACGATTGGCATTCCAACATTGTGTAGGAAAAATAAGGTTGCTGCTAGTGAGTATATGGGCCATGTAGTTTGGAGGAAAGGGAGAACTGGACGAGGATTTTCTTCCGCAAGGACTTCTGTATTGGACAATTCTGAAAATGCTGCTTCAGCAAAACAGCTCATAAGTGCTCAGCTAGGATCTGAAAGGATAGAAAGGTGGTTCTGTTCCCCTGTACTTTTTGTCAAGTTTTAACGTTATAATGTTTAAAGGCAATGTGGGGAAGTGCTCTTTGTTACAATTTACAATTTTCTGTTCCTGCAATCTTTCAATTTCATCATACTTGCTCATGCATTTGAGATGTGCACAAAACCTGAACGGACAAACTGATGCATGCCATTCCATCAGATTGTGCTCAGATATTGAGCAGCCTACCATGTACTTTAATTGCTGGATATGCCTGAATGGGCGAGGTCTGCAGTGTTCAAACCTGGCTAGTGTTGTTTGTGTTTTGGTGGTCAAGTATTTTGGAATGGAACTTTGAATTTCAAAATGCATTCTTATTCGATTCCTCTAGCAATGACATCTCAATCAGTCATTTTCTTTGGTTCAGTGAAAGAGGCCAGGAGCCAACTAAAAAGATGTCTGACGTAAGCACAATGCACGTCCGAGGCAGAGTGCCTCAGAACTTACTGGTATTTGAAGCTGTTAATAATGAATGTAATCTTTCAACACAAGTTCTAAATCATGAATATTCTCACATAGCATGGAACTTTTCCTTCCTTTTTTCTCAGGAGAGTCATGAGATGATTTTAATGAACTTCGGCTGCTGTAAATGCTGTTCTGGATTCCAGTGTTGTGCTTCATAGAGATCCACTCCTTTGATAATGTTTGTTTTTTTAGTTCATGTAGGTAATTGTTTTAATTTTCTTTAGGTCATGCTTTCTCAAGCTTTTTCTGGAAGCAAATAGAACCTATGTTTGGTTTTGTCTCTGTGGAGGACAGCCTTTTTGAAGCAATAGGTAAATGTCCTACCCTTTGTAAAGAAATTTTTTTGCTATCATTTAGGGATTTTTGTGGAGCATATCTTTAGTCTATAGGTTCTATTTCCCAAGTGTTAATTGAGTTGTAATTTAAATGAATTCAGATTCTTCTTGTGAATGAGTCTACTGCGAATATTTTGGTTCCATGTAATCCTGATCTAAGCTCAAAGGTACGAATTCTTTGCTACCCATTGTAACATGCTGTTACTTGCCGTAGTGTTTGGCTTGATTCTTGATATTTCAAGAATGCCTATTCCATCACAAACATGAATAAACATCATTATCGAACATGTGAAATTCCTAAATACCCAACAAATTTTGTGCTGGAGTGGAGCACTCATGCCCGCACATGCACAGGTTTGGTTACATTGCTAGAGCATGGAAATCCCATACTCTATCTTCCATCATCCAAGCACCATTCATTAGGGGTGCAACTTGGGCCGGGTTGAGCCCGAACCCGGCTTGCCAAACCCGATTTTGAACGGTGTTGAAACTTGATTTTTCATAATCCGAGCCTGAAAAACTTGAACTCGAGGAACCCGATTTGTAAATATGATAGGGTTAGGGTTCAAGTGAGCCCGAACCCGAAGAACCCGAGCCCGATTTTTTATTTAATATTTATTATAAAATATATTATATACATACTATTTAAACAATATTTCTTTATATTCTTCATATTTTATGTTATTATATCTATATTTGAATACATATTTGGCGTATTGTAATTTTATTGTAAATAAAGTATATTATTTCATTTATATTTATCTTTTATTTCTATCATTCACTTTTACACTTATTAATTTTTTCATTTATCTTAGTTTTGTTGTTAAATTTTTTCTAGAAATATTCTTTATATTACTATTTTTAAAAAAATATTAGTTTGATTATATATTATTATGTTTACCTACATGATTTATTATTATTATTTATTCATATAAAATTCTAAACTTATCACTTTTGAATAAAATGTAAATTTGTCAACATAAATTTCAACCCGAACCCAATTTTCAAAAATAGGGTTAAGGTTAAGGTTTTACAAATAGGGTTAGGGTTAGGGTTAGGGTTGATGTTTTATAAATAGGATTAGGGTTAGGGTCGAGATGAACCCGAGTTTCATAAGCCCGAGTTGCACCCCTACCATTCATGGCTGCCCCCGTTCTCAGCCCAGTTGCTGTTGCTTGCAGATCTGATCCAAGGCATTCTTCTCTTTGCAAAATCTGGCAGCCATTGTTACCATGTGCCTTTGCCAGATTTGAAACCAATGACAATTCTTACATCTCCGGTGGAAGCTTCATCTGTGTCTCAAGTCTGACAATGGCAGACAGCAATTGCATAATCCGAGATGACCAATCAATTGACAACGAAAACCCCTCACAATTAGTACCCCTATTCTTCTTCCTCTCCATCCGGCTAACAGATACATGCCACAACCATCAACTTCTTCAGCACAAATGACAGCCTGCCACCGCTTGTCGATGTTGCAAATCTAAAGTAGTAAATGTCTCCCTCATCTGTGGCTGCCTGCTATCACTACCATTGCCCATCATCTCTAGCCGAGGCACTGCTAATATTGTAGATCTAAAGCATTAATCATCTCCCCTATTTGTGGCCACCCACTATCACCAAACTCACCACCACTGCCAACTTCTCTGGCCAAGGCAGCTAGATCTAGCTGGTCGATCACAATAGCAACATCCTAAAAATCTTAGCACATCTCTCGCAAAATTTGTCACATCTCTGGTTGGTCTAGTAGCCATGAATCCAAGCAAAATCAGATCTGTCCCTATTTTTAATATTGTCAGACAAATAGAAATCCAAATCGCAAGAGTCGACGATTCACCTGCATCAACACTGAACTAAAGCTCAATGCTGACAACCCTCTCCCTGCTGAAAATCAAGGTTCTGCTAATTGCCATCGCCGTCCCCTCTAGCCATGACAATCTCAAACCATTGCTAGTTTAATGACAATTGATGACAATCAACCATTGCTGGAGGATGACTATTAAATAATTCATTTTTCATTGTTTATTTCAGGGGCAATTTAGGCATTCATAAAGATTAAATGAGCAATTTACTAGACATTCATTAACTTAACTAACAGTGTATGATAGAATGGGCATTTTTGAGATAAATTTTGAACAATAGTGGATATATTTGAGGTTATGGTTAAAGTAGTAAGTATATTTAGGGAATCTCTAAAATTATTTGTTTAGCTAGGAAACCAAGTTTCATTCAAATCAATGATTTGCATGGTTTTATTTGATAAGTGTAAAATCAACATAATTGAATTTTTTTGGTTTATATATCTATTTCAAAGCTATTATTCAACATCTATACTGTCTATAATATTCTTCCTTTATATAGATTCTATAAATTATTGTAATATTCTGAAGCATCATTATCTGAGCAATTTTCATGTGTTGCTTATGCTTTTAAATATTTTCAAGCAGCTATGGTCCACCTAAAATTTTTATTGAAATGATTTTTGATACCATGAAAAAAACAAATAAGGTTAAACAAAACGAGCAGATAGATTTTGGTTTAATCATCAAAGTGGGCCCAAAATTGGGCTGAGAACATTGAAATCTTCAATGGTATTGATACCACAAAATTATTTTCCTTCTAGTACTCTTGATAAAAATAGAATAAATGTAAATAGCAGCTTCGTTTCTTTAAGTTCGTAACCAAAGAGACTTCATCAACATACTAAAAGGACTAATAAAGATAGGGGTGAAAATAGGGTCGGCGGGTCGACCATGTCCTGACTTGTCTTGATCCACCCCAACTAGCAAGGTGTAAATTATTTTTATAAATTAAGTGACTTACTTCTGTGAATGTTATTTGGTTAGATAAATATATTTAACTTATGACTTATTAATGTGAATATGATTTATGTTAATGTATGTTTAATTTTATAACTTATTTATATTGATAAATTTTTATTTCTTAATTGCATATATGTTGAAAGTTATCTCATTTACATATTTATCAATGAAATAGAATATATTATTTATGTTGATTATATCTTACAAGAATGAATATTATTATTTAGTAATTTAGAAGTTTTAATCATAATTCAAAATTTACATAATACATTTTTTAAAAGTTGATGTACATATTTATGAAGGTTAAGTTATAAATGAAATTATTAGAATTTTTTTAGTAATGTTTTGTTATGACAATTGTGTTTTGCTCACTAAATGGTAAAATATTGAATTATTTAACCTTTAAATCATATATGACGCAGCGAGAGAAACGTGAAACAAGGTTAGCGCAAAGCTATGCCTCAAAGTTGATAAACAAGTATGCACATGGAAACTCAATCACAAGGAAAAGAAAAAAACTTAGAAATTCTTATTCATGAAAAACTATTTAGAAAGTAAGAGAAGTCACATGTTTATAAGCAAATGCTAGCTATCACTACCACATGTACGCAAAATATACACAGAACTCTAACCAACCACTTGCGCACGTTTTATTAAAAATAGTAAAACGAGTGACTCACTAAAAATAGTAAATTTGAAATTTACTAGAATATCAAAAATGAAAATTAATAAAATAAAATTTATAAGAGTTGGATTGAAATGGGCCTGCTCATTTATTGCCTTGGATCCTTCCACGACGATCGGCCTGCTTCGGGAAATCTGTTGCGATGGCATCTATGTCAATCTCCTCCACTTGAGAAAAACTAGACCTCAAGTTGGCTATAATGTTTGGATAGAGAGGTTCATCATAACAATGGAAAGAGTGAATGTCCATCATGTTAAACATTTTGAAAATCCCCATTATGTTTAGAAGATCCACAAAATATGCATTGTCATTGATCTTCTTCAAAATCTTATAGGGGCCATATTTCCTCGGATGCAGTTTGTTGAAGGTTCCCACATGAAACCTTGCTTTTTGCAAGAATACCATAACTTGCTCTTCGAATTCAAAAGTTTGCCTCTTACAATGCTAGCTAGTTGTCTTCTTGTATTTCACATTTTGCCTGCTCCAGTTTCTGCTTGACCTCCTCTTGCACATCTTGCCATTGATGAGCTATATTCATAGCAGCTATACTAACCCCGGGGCCTTTAAGCAGTTTGATAAGGTCAAGGGCATGTTGTGGGGTCTTCGTGTATACCATAGAGAAAGGGGATTTTTTTTGTGGCACTATGAGTAGCATTATTGTATGCAAATTTCACTTGGGCTAAGGTAAAGTACCATTGTTTTTTCTTATCTCCATAGATGCTGCGAATCAAGTTGTCGAGTGTTTCTTTAACTTCCTCCGTCTGACTATTGGTCTGTGAGTGAACCGTACTACTGAACTTCAGAGAAGAATCGAACATCCACCACAAGATCTTCCAGAAGTAACTGAGGAATTTAATATCCTGGTTTGAAGTAATAATTTGTGGCACACCAGATCTTCCAGAAGTGACTGAGGAATTTAGTATCCTAGTCTGAAGTGATAATTTGTGGCACACCATGCAGCTGAACAACATTCCTGAAGAATAACCTAGCAACTCCGCTAGCATCTAAGGTCTTTCTATGAGGAATGAAGTGTGCCATCATAGAAAACTTGTTAACAACGAAAAAAAAATTAAAAAGTTAGCACCGTATAAAAAAGGGCATAAAAAAAAGACAAACGGTGCCTAATAAAAAAAAATCAAACGGCGCCGAAACCGTGCCGAATACTGCGCCGTATAAAATAAATGCGCCGAAGCGCCAGAATCGTCGCCCGCCGCACCCGCTCACGCCGAAGCGCCAGAATCGTCGCCCGCCGCACCCGTTCGCCTATATAAGGGGCTAATGTTTCGAAACGAAAATAGAGTGAAGATGAGCAGCAGATGAGCGACGAAGGAGTGAAGGGTGTGTGTAGATTTGTGGGTGTTTTTTATGTGAGTTGGAGTGATTGTAAGGAAGGGAATATTTGTACGGGTAGTGCTACTATTAAGAGTAGGAGCCTATAAAGTGTCCAAATTATTTTGGGTGTATTATTTGTTGTTGTATTTTTTATATCCAATATTTTATTTTAAGAGCATCCAACTCTCAACAAGTGGTATCAGAGCCAAGGGTCGGGGACCGTGGTTCGTGAAGGCTACGCTAGCAAGACAAAGTACGAAGAGATTCTGCACGTGCGCAGTCTAGGACTGTGGAGCTAAAATCAGCTTACTTGGCAAAGTGCTGGGCATACCAAGTCACGATGGCAGATATTTCTACCTCGGTAAGCACCATTGAGAAGCTAAACTATAATAACTATAATACTTGGTGTTTGCGTATGCAGTTTTATCTGCTCGGTCAAGATCTGTGGGATATAGTTGGCGGCAATAATACTGCGCCACCCATAGATGACGAGGAATCAAAGAAGTGGAAGATAAAAGCTGGCAAAGCCATGTACGTGCTAACAGTAACTATTGAAGACGAGTTACTGCAGAAGATTAAGGATGCTAAAACACCCAAGGAGGCATGGGACACCCTCGCAGCACTCTACACAAGGAAAAATGATGCAAAGCTCCAGCAGTTGGAAAATGAGTTGTTATCCATTTCGCAGCAGAATATGACGGTAAGTGAATATTTCTCCAAAGTTAAATTTCTTTGTGGAGAAATTTCAAAATTAGACCCAGAAAATTCGATCTCTGAGACTAGGATGAGGAGGATTATCATCCATGGCTTAAAACCAGAATACCACGGGATTATCATTGCTACCCGTGGATGGGCCAAAGAACCAACTCTAACTGAGTTAGAAAATATATTGGCCAACCAAGAAGCTTTAGACAAGAAAATGTCTAAAGTTTCGTTAAAAGATGAGGAGAATGCTCTCTTTAGCAAAAAGAGAGAATTCCAAAACAGAGATCGATTAGCTGCGAGGCCAAATGGAGGCAACACAAGAAAGCGAGAGGGCAACTGGCAAAGGAGGCAGCAAGGACAAAGCTCACAGCAAGGGGGAGCTCGTCAAAATGGTGACAAAAGAGAAACCAAATTCCGACGGCAGAAGGACCAGTGTTACAACTGCGGCAAAAGAGGCCACTTTGCTAGAGATTGCTGGTTCAAGCGAATAGAGGGAAATACTGCGACCTCTATCCATAATGAAGAAGAATGAGATCTTCAAGCATCCCTTGCAATGGAAGAGCTCCAAGAGATGGCGGCACCTTGCATTATCAAGACAGAAGAGGAGACGGCTCTCATATCAGTAAGTGAAAATTTAATAAACTATAATAATGATTGGATTGTCGATTCTGGATGTTCCAATCATATGACAGGAGACTATGAGAAGCTGACTAGCACGTCTGAGTACAAAGGAGGACGAGTGGTCGTAACGGCTAACAACTCGAAGCTGCCCATCACCCATATCGGCAAAACTATGTTTACTCCTCGGTTCAGCTCACAGAAGGTACAATTGGAAAATGTGTTCCATGTACCAGGTATGAAGAAAAATTTATTATCTGTCTCACAACTCACCGCCTCTGGAAATTATGTGGTGTTTGGTCCAAGTGATGTAAGAGTATATCCTAAATTAAAAATAACAAATGAGCCGATCATGAAGGGGCGTCGGCTTGAGTCTGTCTATGTGATGTCTGCACAGACAGCATACGTAGACAAGACAAGGAGAAATGAAACTGCAGATTTATGGCACGCGCGGCTGGGACATGTAAGCTATCATAAGCTGAAGCAGATGATGAAAAAGTCTATGCTCAGAGGTCTTCCCCAACTCGACGTTCAAGAAGATACGATATGTGCCGGATGTCAGTTCGGAAAGGCACATCAACTACCGTATGAGGAGTCGAAATTTCGGACCAAGGTGCCTCTCGAGATAGTACACTCAGATGTATTTGGACGAGTGAAGCAGCCATCCATTAGCGGCTACCAGTACATGATAACCTTCATCGATGACTATTCAAGGTACGTCTGGGTTGATTTTATGAAAGAAAAATCTGAGGCTTCACTAAATTCAAAGAATTTAAGCAAAAAGTGGAAAGTGAAGTAGGCCGAAAAATACGATGCCTACGCACAGACAATGGGGGAGAGTATACGTCAGCTGAATTTTCAGAGTATCTACAAAAGTGTAAGATACGCCGACAGCTGACTTGCCCAAACACGCCACAACAGAATGGAGTGGCAGAAAGAAAAAATCGACACTTGGCAGAGATATGCAGAAGTATGCTGCATGCCAAGAATGTGCCACCTAAATTTTGGGCTGAATGCATGAAGACTGCTGCCCATGTCATAAATAGGCTTCCTCAACCTAGACTTGGGTATATTTCTCCTTTTGAGAAATTGTGGAGCATCAAACCAACGGTAAGTCATTTCCGTGTGTTTGGATGCATTTGCTATGTGTTTGTTCCTGACCACCTCCGTAGTAAGTTCGATAAAAAGGCCATTCGCTGTATATTTGTTGGCTATGATAGCCAAAGAAAAGGTTGGAAATGTTGTGATCCAACCACAGGCCGATGCCATGTCTCACGAAATGTAATTTTCGATGAGGCATCATCTTGGTGGTCACCACAGGCAGTCTTATTACCTGACTCTAATGAAATGGAAGAACAATTAAAAGAAAGACTGCAGGAGCAAATTGAGCCAAGTCAAACCCAGTCAACAGAAGGGCCAATTGAGGAGGACGAACTCTCACCAAGTAGAGAGGAGTCCAAATCACCTGAATCAGATAGCCCATGGCAAACAGGGGTGCATCACAGGAGTATAGAAGAAGAAAGACCGAGCCAGATCGAAGAGTTCGATGAGCAAGAAATAGCAAGACCTATTCCACGGCGATCCAGCAGACAACGGAAGCCGAATCCAAAATATGCTAATGCAGCAGTGCTCGAAGCAACTGAAGAAGCGGAACCGGTTACGTACGAGGAAGCATCCCAGAGTCTATACTGGAGGAAGGCTATGGAAGAAGAAATTCAAGCCTTAAAGCAAAACGAGACATGGGACCTGGTACCAAAACCGAGAGATGTGCAACCCATATCATGCAAATGGGTGTACAAATTAAAGTTACGGCTCGATGGGTCAGTCGAAAGATATAAAGCTCGGCTGGTAGCACGTGGGTTTTCTCAGAAGTATGGGCTAGATTATGATGAAACATTTAGCCCAGTGTCAAAGATTACAACAGTTCGAGTATTACTGGCACTTGCAGCTAGCAAGTCATGGAAGCTCTGGCAAATGGATGTCAAGAATGCATTTCTGCATGGCGAACTAGATCGAGAAATATATATGATGCAGCCCAAAGGGTTCGAGAGCACAACCCATCCAGAATACGTTTGCAAGCTGAAAAAGGCTTTATATGGACTAAAGCAGGCGCCGAGAGCCTGGTATGGTAAGATTGCTGAATTCTTACTACAAAGTGGGTATTCTGTTGCACCAGTTGACTCAAGTCTATTTGTGAAAAATAAAAATGGAAAGCTAGCAATAGTGCTAGTATATGTGGATGATCTAATAATTACTGGTGATGATGAAAGAGAAATCAATCAAACCAAGGCCAATCTCTCAGTTCGTTTTCTGATGAAAGACCTTGGAGAATTGAAATATTTTCTTGGGCTAGAAGTTGAGCGTACAAAAGAAGGACTATTCCTATGTCAGCAGAAATATGCTCAAGACTTATTAAAGAAGTATGGGCTACTTAATTGTAAGCCCATATCTACACCCATGGAGCCTAATACCAAGCTATGCTCACTAGAAGGTCAAGAGTTAGCAGACTCGACGATGTATCGGCAGCTAGTGGGTAGTTTAATCTACCTAACTCTTACACGACCAGATATAGCATTCACTGTCAGCATAGCAAGTCGCTATATGGAGAAACCAAGGAAGCCGCATCTAGATGCAGTTCGACGCATACTAAGGTATGTAAAAGGAACTGTTAATCTTGGTCTCTTATATAAGAAGAATACAATATGCGAATTAGCAGGGTATTGTGATGCTGATTATGCTGGAGACCATGATACGAGGAGATCAACCACTGGATATATATTTGCTCTCGGATCAGCGGTAGTCTCGTGGTGTAGCAAGCGACAGCCGACTGTGTCTCTATCAACTACAGAAGCAGAGTATAAAGCAGCAGCTATGGCAGCACAAGAAACTAAGTGGCTGATGCAGCTCATGAAAGATCTACACCAGCCTACTGATTATTCAGTGCCCCTATACTGCGATAATGAATCTGCTATACGCTTAGCAGAGAATCCAGTATTCCATGCCAGAACTAAGCATGTCGAAGTACATTATCACTTTATACGAGAAAAAGTGCTAGATAGAGAAATCAGAATGAAGCACACCAACACAGAAGATCAAGTTGCAGATATATTTACCAAGGGGCTAACTAGAGTAAAGTTTGAAAAATTCAGAAGTCAGATGGGTGTGACAAACAGAATAGAGGCAAAGAAGAAAGTCGGTGCTGAGGGGGAGAATTAAAAAGTCAGCACCGTATAAAAAAGGGCATCAAAAAAAAGACGAACGGTGCCTAATAAAACAAAATCAAACGGCGCCGAAACCGTGCCGAATACTGCGCCGTATAAAACAAATGCGCCGAAGCGCCAGAATCGTCGCCCGCCGCACCCGCTCACGCCGAAGCGCCAGAATCGTCGCCCGCCGCACCCGCTCACGCCGAAGCGCCAGAATCGTCGCCCGCCGCACCCGTTCGCCTATATAAGGGGCTAATGTTTCGAAACGAAAATAGAGTGAAGATGAGCAGCAGATGAGCGACGAAGGAGTGAAGGGTGTGTGTAGATTTGTGGGTGTTTTTTATGTGAGTTGGAGTGATTGTAAGGAAGGGAATATTTGTACGGGTAGTGCTACTATTAAGAGTAGGAGCCTATAAAGTGTCCAAATTATTTTGGGTGTATTATTTGTTGTTGTATTTTTTATATCCAATATTTTATTTTAAGAGCATCCAACTCTCAACAAAAAACATAGTCCATACCTCTTTGTGTTTGAGGTAGACCAAGTAAAAAATCCATAGACAAATCTTTCCAGACATTTTCGGGAACCAATAAAGGCAAGTACATACTTGTATTTTTAGACTGCCCCTTTGCGATCTGTCACACGTAGCATCGTTTCACATATTTAGATACATCCCGCCTTAGCTGTGTCCAGTAATACCTTTCGTTAATAGCAGTAATGGTTTTGTCACAACCTAAGTGTCCAGTAAGACCTCCATGCAAATCCCGAATCAGCTTCTCTTGCAATGAGGATCTTGGAATGCATAGTTGATTACTTCGCATAAGGAATCCATCACGGATGTGAAAGGCATTTGTTGGCTGGTTTGTGGCACACTTTGCCCAAGTGTCACAAAAGGCCTTATCTACCTCGTATAGCCCTTTCATTGTATGGAAACCCATTATTTTCTACTTCATTGTCACCAGTAAATTAGCTCACCTGCTTAACACCCACTACCTTATTCTGTACTTCCGCTTTGTGCTACAAAACAAAAGGAAATTTTTGCAAAAACTGAATCCATCTGACATATATATCTTTGCTGATCCGTTTTTAGTTGTTGAGATACTTCAAAGCTTCATGATCTGAGTACAGAATGAACTCTCGTCCAACTAAGTAATGCTCCCAGTTCTTCAAAGCATTTACAACAGAGTAAAATTCATTGTCATATGTGGACTACTTGTGCCTCACATTGCTGAAGAAAGCCACTAGTCATTACTTTTAGAAAGAACGACCCTTATTCTCACACCACTAGCATCGCATGTAACTTCAAATAGAGAATCAAAATCTAGCAAAGCTAGAAGAGGGGTCGTGCATAGTTTTTCTTTTATCACTGCGAAGCTAATAGCGGGTTCATCTCCATATTGGAACTTCCCTTTCTTTAAGCATTTTGTAATAGGTGCCGCAATGCTGCTGAAGTTCCTGATGAAATGCCTATAGAATGTGGCCAATCCATGAAAACTGCGGACTTCCGTAACTATTTTTGGGGTATGCCATTCTCTGATTGCTCGAGTCTTTTCTTCGTCCACTTGAATTCCATCTATATAGACTGCATAGCCTAAAAATAATAATTTGTTTATCATGAAGCTGCATTTTTAAGATTCACATACAACTTATTTTCTTGTAAAACTATTAGTACCTCTCTGCAAGTGTAGAAGATGCTCTTCGTCTTATTGACTATAAATCAAGATATCATCAAAATAAACCTATAATGGCCATGCCGAGCTGTTTAGTTAAAAAAATAATAGGATTTATGGCATGTAATCCCATCCGTTAGCAAACTCCATTAGTTTAAAGAGAGTGAAAATATGAAATGGGTTGCCGTCATTTAAAATAGGGAAATCGTGCTGGAGACAGACAAACGAAGAAGAAGGAGAAATGAAGGTACATTGCAAAGAATTTTTTCAATTAATCTCATTGATTTTACAAAATGCTCAACTCATTTTTTAGATCTAAGCTATTCATGATATTTCTAACATGACTAATTAGTAACAGGAGTGTTATTAAATTTTTTTGTATTACAATTTTACTTATTTCAAAGAAGAGTACCAAATCAATGACAGAAAATGCTATATGATGAAATAAACATATTTCTGGACATGATTAGAGAATTGCGATCGTACAACAGCAAGGTAATCATGTGTTTAGCCTTCTTACAAAATTTCAACTTGATCGGAGTTATGGATTTTCAGAAATAATGATTTTCATAAATAAATTAGAGTAGTTATTATGTATTTTAAGAGCAAAATATAAAAAAATTTACAAGAAAATATAGATGTAAAAATAGTAATTTGAACCATTGCAAACATTCTTTGAGAGATTCTACAGTGAGTACAATGAATAAATTTTGTTAAAAATTAATTTGGATGACTATTTGAAATGATATTTAATTTTAACCCTTTATTAAACTACTTATATTAAGGGTGTGTTTGGTTGGAGATAAAACTTTTGATGAAAAATTTTTGGGGTAGAAGTTGTCAAATTGATAGAAAATGATGTGATATAATAGGAGTAATGATGAGGAGTAAAGAGAATAAAATTAAAATAGATAGGTTAGTTGTATGGGTAGTTATATAGAAATGATTAAAAGTAGGGTAATTAGTATAGAAAAATGTGAAAAAATAATTAAAAAATAGAGCAGTTATGGAGAGTGAAAAGTTTTGGATTAAAAAGTTTTGGTTGATATTTTTTTACCTCAAATAAACACTCCCTAAATGTGATAATGGAGATATTATTTTGAGAAATGGACTGTCTAGATTAAAGAGTATAATTTTAAAAGCTTAGTTCTAAAATTTTAGATTAAACAGACATTTCTATTGAAATATTGAAACTATTTTATCCAGAGAATGTGGATCGTTGAAATAGAAAAATAATAAGAAAAAAGCTTTCGGACTAGTCGTCTAAGCCCATTGGCCAAGCCCAGTAACCTAGGAAGCCTAGAAACTAAGTCTACTAGTAAAAGCCCATAAGATTAGTCCATAGAAACTAAGCCAACCCAACAGAAGCCACGACACCCAGCCCAGTAGCAGCAGCAACAACCCATCGGCAGCCAGTTGCTGGCGAAAAAAGTGTAAAATTTAAAAATACGAAAAATCATGAAAAATATAGAAAAATTATGAAAAAATACCCCAAAATTAGAGTCAGTATTAAAAAATTAAATAAGTTTAAACTTATGATTTTTCCTAAAAAATGTAAGAAAAAATTATTTAAAAGTGTAATGATATAAAAATAAATAGAAAAATGAAAAAATTATGAAAAAATTAAAGTATTTAAAGAAATATATGAGTTCAAATTTATATTTTTCGGCAAATAATAAGAAATAAAGTTATTTTAAAGAGAAATAATGCAAAAAAATAATTTTGACCAAATAAAATTATGAGAAATTTTGAAAAATTCATAAAATAAAATTTTAGATAGTTATGAAAAAGAGGAGTAATAATGAATATGTTGTGATAGAAATTTGGGAGAAACACTTAAGGCTACTTCAAGATATTGGAAAAAGGGTGTTTTAAAGCTTATTTAAAGGCAAGTAGACTTTTACCAAAGCACGATTTTGAAAATATTATGTTGGATATTATGATTTGTTATGAAATATGATTATTTATTAAGTTTGGAACTTTTTTTAAGTTGATTTATTTAAGTATAAGCATGATTATTTTAAAATATTCTTAATCATGTTAAGCAGTGAATCAAGTAGTGCATTGATCATAATGCATGAACATAATGCAAAATTGCATATTGGGTTTATTGCTAAGCAGTAAAGCAGTATGATAGTACTTGGGTAATGATCTTAGGACTACAAAAGAAGATGAATCAGCTAATGAATGTATAGCACGACTGCACGCGAGTACAAGTGGATGACGATGCATATAACATGAATGCATAATTTATAGTAAACATATGTATGCATGAGCATAAAGATGTTTAATAATTTAGAGTTGTTGTGCATAAAATGTAATATAGATGTTATTTTTATTTTAAAATTTTAAAATGATTGAAATTTAAATTTTTTTTTTTTTTACTTACTGAGCTTTTAACTCACATAGTTTTATTTTCAATGGAAACACAAGATTACAATGCTAAACTAGAGCCTCTATTAATATGGGAAAAAAGTGAAACTAGTAGGGAAAAGGACAAAGAAGTTTAGATTTTATTGAAATTATATTATAATACTACATGTATTAATGATAGACATCGAATATGTATAATGACTACATAAGGAGTAGACTTGAGATGTACTAATTAAATTTATTTGGTTGTACATCTTGGTATCTATTTCCATCTTGAGAGATTTTATTTGTTATGATATTCTCAGCTTTGACCTAGTAGACCCTATTTGTGGGACCTTAAGGGTTGGGGGTTACAAAATGTGATATCCCACATCGGTTAGGATTAGGGGGGGAGCCTGAGTTATAAGTGAAGGCTGTCAGGTACTTCAGTGAGGCGCCTTTTGGGGAAGGACAGGATGCACGTGAACCCAAAGGGGTAAAACCGTGCGGGCCGAGGCCCAAAGCGGACAATATCTTACTGTTAGGCCTGGGGCGTTACAAATGGTATCAGAGCCGACTCCCGACCTCCGGCCGATGTGTCCAGCGGGGACGCTGGAGCTCCAAGGGGGGTGAATGTGATATCCCACATCGGTTAGGATGAGGGGGGGAGCCTGGGCTATAAGTGGAGGCTGCCAGGTACCTAAGTGAGGCGCCTTCTGGGGAAGGACGGAATGCACGTGAACCCAGAAGGGCAAAACCGTGCGGGCCAAGGCCCAAAGCGGACAATACCTTACTGTTAGGCCTGGGGCGTTACAAATGGTATCAGAGCCGACTCCTGACCTCCGGCCGATGTGTCCAGCAGGGACGCTGGAGCCCCAAGGGGGGGTGAATGTGATATCCCACATCGGTTAGGATTAGGGGGGGAGCCTGGGTTATAAGTGAAGGCTGTCAGGTACTTCAGTGAGGCGCCTTTTGGGGAAGGACGGGATGAACGTGAACCCAAAGGGGCAAAACCGTGCGGGCCGAGGCCCAAAGCGGACAATACCTTACTGTTAGGCCTGAGGCGTTACACAAAACCACTATGAACTTTCTAATAAAATGTTTAAGTACTTGATTCAGGAGTTGCGTAAAGGTGCTAGGAGCATTTGACAATCTAAATGACATCACCAAACACTCATAAAGCCACTCCTTTGTTTTGAATGTTGTCTTCCACTCATCCATCCGTCAGATGCAGATCTGATGGTATCCATTAGGAAGGTTAATTTTCATGAACACCACAGCTGTGACGCCCCGTTGCCTAGACATCTGTAATGGCTAGTCAACGGGTGTCATATAACTTAAGAAAAATTCAGCAGTATCTCCCATAATATATAAGGGAGTGGTATGATATACAAGATTTGTTATTTATAAATATCTCAATCTTATCCTGTAATATTATATTCCATTATACATTTATGCATTTGTATTTTCACACCATAGAGACATTCATATAAAAAGTAAATCATAGTAATTCATCATTCACAACAAGTAGTCCAAAAGATCATTTACATATGCATCAATATGGATTGTAATCTAGTCCAAAATACCCAAGTACAATATATTTTTTCATAGTTGGATTTAACTAAATAAGTGTCCATAGGCATTAGTATGAAAAAGAAACATAAAGTCTAAAATAACTAGAAACACAAATGCTAATCTAATGATCTTCAACACTGTGTCCTTTTCCTATGCCATTTTGAGTCTCCTCACTTGGCGTGTGATCTAAAAACAAAATAACAAGCCTTGTGAGTTTAAATAGACTCAGTAAGTAGATAGCAGTTAACATAATATGAAAATGAGTAGGACTTTGGATGCACATGCCATGACAGAGTTGTAGAAAGATGATTCTTGAATAATCATACAAGACACATGAGTCCAATATCCACACCCAAGAATATATGCATAAAGCTGTACATAAATAGAAAATCTCAACAATCCTCTCCTCATGTCGACCAAGTTCCATGAACAACCCTCTTGTTATGTTAACCAAGGGCCATGAACAACCCTTTACAACTATCTATCTTGAATAATGCATCATCCATAACATAAAGGAACAAACATCATACAACAAGCATACAACATTAGCAAAGTTAACAAGGTTTACTCTAAATTTAACATACTTATAATTACATAAGCTTTTCATCGAACACCTAATAGATACCAAGGGTGGGACAAATAGTTCATCATCTCGGTTTACCCCACTGAAGCAAGATCATATTCTAATGATATAAAACTGCTAATGGGTCATCTATTTTATAAAAGTCACATAGCAACATTTGTTTTCCCCTTAAACCCTACTAACCATAAGCTACCACGAACCCTAACTCCTCAAAGACGAGATTGTTGAACACCACCTCCTCTCACCAGCCCTATTTCATGTTTAAAATATAATTTCATCACTAATTTAAGAAGAGACGACATCTACTTACCTCAATCACGATTTTCTCCGAAGAACAGTGACCTTACACTCTAACCTTTGGGATTTCGAGCTTCCTTAAGATGGATAATTGATCTACAAAAAAGCTTGGAAGAGCTTTTCACGCGGTTTAGGGCTAGATTGACACCGAGAATAAGAGGAAAAGGAAAGAGGAAGAAATAGTGAGAGAGAGGAGAAAAAGAGAGAAAGAGGGGCACATGAATTAAACCCTAGTGGGCCTATTCTCATTTTAAGTAGGCCCTTGTTGAGACCAGCTAGGCTTGAGCATGGGCCGAGCCCAAACATAATTTGCAACTTGCTTTTCCCACCTATACAACTTAGTAAATTAAAATTTTCTCCGACGGCGCTGCCCCCTTCATCCCTTAACCTGACCGAGCAGGTTGAATCTTGTACTTACTTTGCGAGGTGAAAAATAATCATAATTCCCCAAACAGTGTATCAATTATACACCTCTAAATCAAATACTCAATAATCATATCATAAATAGGTGTTGCCACTATATAAACATACCAATGCCATAACTCGTACTTGTATTTTAAATGCTTGTGAGCGTGTCTCATACAACCTAACATGTCAAAACATAATTTATTTCTAGCAGCATATTTGTAAATTATCTCATAGTTAAGAATGAATAATTATAATAATAAAATACTTGGCCTTCACAATAGCTCCATGTAACCTGTCAAGCATGTCATTCGATCTTGAAATTAGAAATTTATACCCAATTGCGATTTTGTTGATGGCCTGGCTATCCAAGCACATCCTCCAACTACCATCTTTCTTTGGTGTAAGTAAAGCTATAACTACATCTGGGGCATAATAAGTACCCTCATCATCATCCCCTTCTTGTTCTTCTCATTTCACTATGTTTACTGCCTTTTGACGAGGACAGTCACTGGATCTGTGGCCAGGTTGGTTACATTTGAAGCACTTTCCTGAATACGGTCTAGTATATGGATTCTCTGCCTTCTGACCGTCTTTGGCATCAGTTACTTTCTAATTCCCAATTGCTTTCTCTTCTCTGTATCATTCAGAAGGCACTTCGGGAATGGGTTTGCTGGATTCGTCAGATGCCTTGTAAGTAGCATTCAGATATGCAATATCTGGCAACATGTTGCGCTTTTGATTCATATAAGTCATTCATATCAGCCAATCTTAGGAACTTCACAGCGTATTCATGCACGAATTATTGGCCTTGATAAGACCTTTGATATTGTTGGAACAAAATTTGCTCATAATTAGGAGGAAAGAAATTACCTTGTAATAATTATTTCATTTTGTACCAAGTTTGAATTGGCAATTTTCCTTCGTAAACTTTTCTGGATTGCAACTGTTCCCATTATGCCAACGCTCCTCTCTTCAATCTATAGGTGACTAATTTCACCCATTATTGCTTCTGGATATTTACGTACTCAAAAAATTTATGGGCATCTGTAATCCACCGGAGGAAGCCCTCAATATTAAGGTCACCATGAAAAGAAGAAATATCTACCTTAATTTTGTAGTCATGCATCTCCCTATCACTATCGTAGTTCCTGCACCACTACCATGCTTAAGGTTTTTGTAGGGCTCTTCGAAGAAGTCATCTTCCTCTTACGAGTCTTCCACATGAGCATGCCTACGTCCATGTTCAAAATCAAGTTTGCCGAAGTGCTGATCACGATCTATCTCATCTTAGGTACGTGTCCTATCATCATCCCAGATTCTGTTGTCATTTGTGCTAAGAGCATCGAACTGGGCATTGAAACAATCTTCAAAATCATCAAAGCATTGTTCAAAATGCTCAAACCATCAATCCATTTGATTCATTTGCTATTCTATCAGATCCAACTGCTGCTCTAAAGTGCTCAGTGTCACCCTATGATTCTGCTTTATTGATCTTGAGGTCTGAGCTCCTTGATCTCCATTATGAGAACTGCCGCCTCCATCACCGAATTCTTCAGCCATGAGATTGGGTGAGATTGCCTATTTTGATATCAATTGATGCAGCAGGGGAAACGTGAAACAAGGCTAGCACAAAGCTACACCTCGAAGCTGATAAACAAGTCTCCATGCAAAAATTCAATCACGAGGAAAAGAGAAAATTTAAAAATTCTTATTCATGAAAAATTGTCCACAAAGCAAGGGAAGCCACATATTTATAAGCGAACCCTAGCTACCACTTGTTGGAAATATGTTTGTTTATAATTTGATTTTGATGATTAACAAATAATTGAAATATCATTAAAAAGGATCTAATAATTTTGTCTAAGTGTTCTCAGATATTTTATCTAAAATTATATGTATGCAAATGAAAAAGAGAAATAATTTAAGTTTCAAGATGTCAAGATCATGAATTGCAAGTCCAGCAAAGTGAAGTCCCATAGCCAAGTCGACTTCACTTGCGACTTGGGTAAAGTCCCAGATCCGAGTCGACTTCGCCTGCAACTTCGGACATACAATAAAGTGAAGTCTCATCCCAAGTCGACTTCACAAATCCGAAGTCGACTTCACTCATCCCAAGTCGACTTCACCTGCGACTTCAAAGACAGAATTCTGGACAGAGAGTTGACAGCGAGTTTTAACAAGGCGAAGTCGCATCCCAAGTCGACTTCACCCATCCGAAGTCGACTCCACTCATCCGAAGTCGACTCCACTTGCGACTTCAACTCGTAACGGTCGAAAATCCGAACGTTGGAGCTCTAGATGCGCGTGAACCTCCACTCCAACGGCTAGAACCTTTTTTCCTCTATATATACCATTGAAGAATGAACGTGGAGATAAGAGAGAAGGAGGAAAGAAAGAGAAAAACACATGTTGGGCTTTCATCTTCAAATATTCAAGTGTGTTGAAGTTAGTTGAATAACTATTGAAGCTTCAAGTGCTACAACTCTCAAGTGTGCTTCAAAGATTATCATCTCCACAAGACAAGGAACTTCCGGTGCTTATCGAATACACGTTGTAAAGTGTAATCTCTCTTTTATTTGTTTATTTTATGTTGTTGCCTTGAATCGGTATTGGAGACCGAATTCAAGAAGAAGCAAAACAGGGGGTTGGTTTGAGTTTGTCTCACTAATGGGTTTTGTTTGATTGGTTGGAGTTTGTCTCACCAATCGTTTGGACTTGGTTGGTTGGAGTTGGTCTCACCAACAAGTGATTATTGTATATGCCCCCTAGAGCTAGAATCTAGAAGAGAGCGGGTGCTCTAGATTGTATTGAAAAAACAATAGCGGAACCCAAGACACAACGGGTGTGTGCTTGGAAGAGTGGAGTAAGGAAGGTTGCCTGAACCACTATATATCATTGTCTCTTGTTTGGTTTGATTGTTTACATTTTTATATTCCATTTGCGCCCTCTCATTCTATCTCATATCACGTTTCATCAAGGGGATTGAAATTATAAGGGGTTAAGTTTTAACTTACCAAAGAATTTTTCAAGAACCCAATTCACTCATCCCCTCTTGGGTTTTGCCATAAACTCGGGGCCAACAAGTGGTATCAGAGCAGACCTCTATCTTATTTGAGGTGATCTCTTCTATATTTCTATGGCAACCTACTTAACTTCTGTACCTGCTTTTGCCGAAGGCCAATCATTTTTAAGGCCACCTCTATTTGACGGCAATAATTTTAGTTATTGGAAGTTAAGGATGAAACAACTCATTATGACAACTAATATGAATTCTTGGATAGCCATACAAGACGGCATTACATTACCAAAGGGGGACAAGGCGTCCACTTGGACAAAAGAAGAAACTATGTCCGTCCAAAGTAATGCCAAAGCTATGAATTTCTTATTTTGTGCATTGACCGCAACAGAATTTGATAGAGTTTCTTCATGCACAACGGCTAAAGAGATATGGGATAAATTGGTATCTATTTATGAGGGTTCCTCCAAAGTAAAGGGAACTAAAAGGAATATCCTTGTTGGTGATTTTGAAAGATTTCAAATGTTAGATGGTGAATCAATTTTAGAAATGTATGCTAGATTTTCTAAAATCACTAACGCTCTTAAAGGCCTATAAAAGCCAATTTCTGAAAGCGAGCAGGTTATGAAGATACTTAGAGCATTGCCAAACTTGTGGAATGAAAAGATCACAGCTATTGAGGAGGCAAAGGACTTAAACAAGCTCAAAGTAGATGACTTGATTAGCTCACTCATGTCTCATGAGCTCATCAAAAACAAGAAAGAAGAATCTCAAAGAAGTAAGAAGTGTATTGCGCTCAAAAGTATGATAGAGAGCTCAAGTGAATCTACATCAAGTTCATATTCCAACATGAAGAGAAATAAATATTTGAGCTCACACAAGAAAATGAAGGATAGAAGAAAGAAATTTCCAAAATGTTATAAATATGGTGGTGTTGGACATATACAAATCGAATGCACCACACCGGATGAATTGGAAATTCAAAATAAGAGAATTTTTTCAAAGAGAAAGGCTAGAAGAATGCTTACAAAGGAATATACTACCACAAGCTCTAGCACCTCATCAAGTGAAGGAGAAGATGTAGTAAATTGGGCAAGAATTTGCTGCATGACCATTGTAGAAGATGAAAAGAAAACTTGCCAAAAATCTGAAGAAATTGATAATGCAAGAAAATTGAAACTGTCAACATTGGATGCATCTATGGATATCGAGGTAAGCCCATCTGATTCTTATTCATCTTCTAATGTTTGTTCTAGATGTAATGAGTTAAAACAAACTTATGACTCATTATTTGATGAATTCAAAAGCCTTGGTATCAAATATGTTCAAAAGAAAAGGCAATTCAACACAACTGCCATTGCAAATGGAAAATTAGCGGAGGAGAATGCATCCTTGTAAAATGATATAAATGCCTTGAAGAATGAAACAGAGGCATTGAGAAAGGAGAACCAAAATTTGAAGGATTCATTGGCTAAGTTCTCCAACATGGGAGAAAATGTGCAGAAATTTTTTAGAATGACCACTCAAGTTAATAAGAGAGGTCTTGGATTTGTAAAGCACAATAAAATAAACTCTCCTATTTGGATTAAGGCTTCTAGTACATCAAATGTGAGGGGACATTTTAAGAAGCTTGTTGATAAATCATGGACAAATATACCTACTTGGCAACCAAAGAATTATCATGGTACTCCAACCTATGCTAGAATTACTTGCCATTATTGTAATAAGTTTGGACACAAAATATATCAATGCAAGCAAGAAAAATGGTTTACAATGGAGTCAAATTAGTTTGGATGCCAAAGAGACATATCTAAGGTGGAACCAAGTCTCCTTGAGTTCCTATGCATTATGGTACTAACATTCATGGACCCATAACACGGGTACCAAAAGGAAAGAAAATATCATATTTGTGTTGCAGTTTTTTATTTCAAACAAGTACAAAGACATCTAGAGAATGAAGGAGCATGAATTGCAAAAGAAAGGGGGAGTTGAGCAAAATAGTAATGATAACTTTAATCAAAGGTAAGTAAAGGTATGTTTCTCTCCTAAAAGAAATTAATAAACTAGTGGTACCATAGTCATATTATAGATCATATGCTTGACTCAAAATGAATGATTAGTATGAAAAAAAGGGGGAGAGAGAGTGTAGTATGAACCTATTTTATAAGCCTCATTTGTACTACCTATTTTATGCCCTATTGTGCCCCATTGTGCTACCTTTTTGTGTTGATTGACAAAAAGGGGGAGAGAATGTAGTAATGAAATAATGAAAATATCTTAAAAAAAGAAAATAATATTGCATATAACTTAGGGGGAGAAGTATTTCCATCTATATGAAAAGAATATATATTATTGCACCTATTGATGAAAATTATGATCTTCATATAGACATATCTGTGATTCATTTGAGAAAGGAAGTTATTTCAATTAAGTTTTGTCAATCATAAAAAAGGGGGAGATTGTTGGAAATATGCTTGTTTATAATTTGATTTTGATGATTAACAAATAATAGAAATATCATTAAAAAGGATCTAATAATTTTGTCTAAGTGTTCTCAGATATTTTATCTAAAATTATATGTATGCAAATGAAAAAGAGAAATAATTTAAGTTTCAAGATGTCAAGATCATGAATTGCAAGTCCAGCAAAGTGAAGTCCCATAGCCAAGTCGACTTCACTTGCGACTTGGGTAAAGTCCCAGACCTGAGTCGACTTCGCCTGCAACTTCAGACATACAACAAAGTGAAGTCTCATCCCAAGTCGACTTCACAAATCCGAAGTCGACTTTACTCATCCCAAGTCGACTTCACCTGCGACTTCAAAGACAGAATTCTGGACAGAGAGTTGACAGCGAGTTTTAACAAGGCGAAGTCGCATCCCAAGTCGACTTCACCCATCCGAAGTCGACTCCACTCATCCGAAGTCGACTCCACTTGCGACTTCAACTCGTAACGGTCGAAAATCCGAACGTTGGAGCTCTAGATGCGCGTGAACCTCCACTCCAACGGCTAGAACCTTTTTTCCTCTATATATACCATTGAAGAATGAACGTGGAGATAAGAGAGAAGGAGGAAAGAAAGAGAAAAACACATGTTGGGCTTTCATATTCAAATATTCAAGTGTGTTGAAGTTAGTTGAATAACTATTGAAGCTTCAAGAAGAAGCAAAACAGGGGGTTGGTTTGAGTTTGTTTCACTAACGGGTTTTGCTTGATTGGTTGGAGTTTGTCTCACCAATCGTTTAGACTTGGTTGGTTGGAGTTGGTCTCACCAACAAGTGATTATTGTATATGACCCATAGAGCTAGAATCTAGAAGAGAGCGGGTGCTCTAGATTGTATTGAAAATACAATAGCGGAACCCAAGACACAACGGGTGTGTGCTTGGAAGAGTGGAGTAGGGAAGGTTGCCCGAACCACTATATATCGTTGTTTCTTGTTTGGTTTGATTGTTTATATTTTTATATTCCATTTGCACCCTCTCATTCTATCTCATATCACGTTTCATCAAGGGGATTGAAATTATAAGGGGTTAAGTTTTAACTTACTAAAGAATTTTTCAAGAACCCAATTCACCCATCCCCTCTTGGGTTTTGCCATAAACTCGGGGCCAACACCACTAACACACTTATAAAAAACATGTGCAGAACTCTAACCAACCACTTGTGCATGTTTTTCTTAAAATAGTAAAATGTGCGATTTATTAAAAATAATAAATTTAGACTTTATTAAAAATAGAAAAAAATGAAAATTAATAAAATAAAATTTATAAGAGTTGAATTGAAATGGACCCACTCAGTTATTACTTTCAAACCCTTCCACGATGGTCAACCCACTCTAGGAAGTCTATTATTATGGCGTCCGCATAAATATATATGAGTTTGTATTAATATGTATATAAATTTTTAAACTTTGACTCATTTTTCAATCTAACCTATTGTTTGTCCCAAGATTTATTAAAGAAAGGTAAAGATCAGATTAACCTCATCCTGACCTGTTAGAAAAAGTAGGATCAAATAAAATTTTTTAAATGTAGAGTTATGGTTGGGCACAATCTAACCCACCTCGATTTTTACCCATAAATAGAGAGATTGATTTCACAAATGCACATAATTTTTATTCCTAATCGCTTCTTAAGAAAGCTTTTTACAACCTATAGCCATCAAAACAAAATTCCGTGATAAAGTTTTTTTATTCGGAGCATGATTATATACACCAGACGTATTTTAAGCTAAAATACAACATTCATTTATTTTATTTTTATTTTTTTCTTCATAAATAATATTTTTCTAATTGTATTTAATCCATATATCAAGTTTTATTCATTTTATAATACATTTACATATTTATTTTTTATTTTTAAAAAATACCAATTTCAAGGGCATTTAAGTCATTTTCACCTCTTAAAAAACTTGATTTAAAAAATAAAAAATAAAAATATAAAAGTATTGTAAAATGGTAAAACTTTAATATAGATTGAATATAATTAGGAAAATATGTTTATGAAGAAAAAATTTAAAAAGTATAAATAATTATGAAAATAACTGAATGTTGTACTATAGCCTAAAATACATCATGATGTATATAATCAAGCTCCTTTTTGTTTTGAAGTTTGTTATAGTGATCTTAACGCTTAAAGAAAAAAACAAAATCTTATATTAGCTTGAACAACAAAGTAATATGAAAAAGTAAGAGAAGGAGAAACAAAGCAAATATAGATTTATATAAAAAATCTTCTAACATGAAAAAAAGCACAGGTGGAGGAGAAAATCCTTAAAGAGGTTATAATAGATGGAGAACTCTTAAAAGAAAAACTTTTAATTTCAATACATCTCATAAGACACTCTCAGAAAGGATCAAATCTCACAAAAGAATATATAAGAGAATTTTACAAAATCACATGTTTCACCAAATCCTAGAACAAACTATCTATTTATGACATGTGAGGGAGTTTAAGTTTTACAAACCGAATACATGTTGGACTAAATTATATAAAGTGATGGGCTGCATAATTTACAATACAAAAGGCTGCGTTTCTTTTCCAATGCAATATAGGATGCTTAACTTGACATCCATGTCACCGCCTAACGCAAATTATTATAATATTGATGGTTTTAGAAAGGAAGGGTTCTTCTGTAAATGGATGTTAAGAATACTTTCTTGAATGATGATGTTGATAAAAGGTGTATAAGGAACAATTAGAAGGATTTGTGAATCTACAAAAGGTAGGACACTTGTAAGCTAAAGAAGGCGCCTTCTAGTTTGAATCAAGAACTAAGAGTATTGTTTGAAAAGGTTAGAGATTTCTTGAAGAAATAATTTTCATTCATATGAAATTGATTCATTTTTCATTCATATGAAATTGATTCATATTCTTTTGTTGAGAAATATGTCAAAAGAGTTGCTATTTGTGCTATATATGTGAACTAATTGATCATCATTAATAGTGATTTAGAAGTGAAAAAGTTGAAAAAAATATTTCTTTTAAAAATTCGAGACGAAAGATTTAAGAGACTTTTGATCTTTTCACTGTATCCAAAAAATGAAAGACCATTACATAAAAAAAGAAAGGAGAGACCAAAGGAATTTTTTATTTTAAAAGAAATTTACTTTAGATTTGCTTGTAAATTTGGAATATTAGAGACGAAATGAAAAACTATACTACTTAAGTGCACCAAAACTTGTCAAAGGATAAAGGAGAACTATTCGAAGGCAAACACACATATAGAGATTTTTTTAGTGGTCTTGTTTAATTACTTGACTAATACTCATTCAGATGTAGCTTATCTCTTGAAATTTGTAGGTCAATTTATACAATAACCAAAGAAGTAACCCATAAATGCACTAAAAATACTTATTCAGGTATGTGAAAGCTATATGAAAGCTATACATTTTTTTCAAGGTGTGTATAGTTATAAGAGAACATTATTGACAATGTAAAAAAGTCCATGTATAATGGATTTACAATGTTGTTAAGTGAGAGTCACACCTTGCAAAATTGGTAATATTATGGGCGCACCAATTGCCAGCTCTCAAAACATGAAGGTGTTTAATTGATAAAAAGGCCCTTGCTTTGGATTGGAGATCTTAAAATGCCAACTATTGACAAAATGAGGCATTTGTTGTCAATAGTAGCCACTAGAATTGGCTAGTCACTCTCTAATTTCAAGTGCTGGATTTCTAGACCTACTCCTTTTCTCATTTACCTAAGCTTTGCCATAGCTTCCATGTTGAGGGTGTCCATTGCTCCCTCCACTTTCCAATAGGGGTGCAACTTGGGCTCATGAAACTCGGGTTCACCTCAACCCTAATCCTAACTCTATTTGTAAAACTTTAACCCTAACCCTAACCCTATTTGTAAACCTCAACCATAACTCTATTTTTGAAATTCAGGCTCGGGTCGAGTTTTGGGTTGATATTCTCCTATTAATATGTCTTTGTTACTCATCCTATATATATAATTTTTATCACAAACCTATTGTATAAAATTTTTTTAAAAAATAATTTATTATATGAAAGCAAGAAAAATTCAAATATTGCTTAAAAGTAGAAAGAAGAAAACTTGTTTTGAGCCTTCTCTTTGCATCAAGTAGAATGATAGCTATATTTTTGAGAATGTAGAAGTACAACCGTTTTCTATTATGCAATTTAACATCAATATCACAATTATATACATCAATATTACCATCTAATTGTAAGATAAACCTTATCATATCAATTGTAATAAAATAAAATCATCCAAAAATCATAAATATCAAGTCGAATAAGATTATATTAATTCAAGCATCCAACTCGAAATCACAACATCCAAGTTAACTCCAAGTCTACAACACATGTCTTAAGTTCAAATAACCAAATTACTACAAATATTACAACACAATAGAAATAAACATTTTTATCTTCCACTGTTGTCTTCATTGCCCTTGTCTTGCATTATTTCCATATGTCAAGCCAAATTCTTCTTTTCTAAAAGAAAAAGCAAAAATTCAATGTTATATTGTATAATTGAACTTAATGAGTATATATGTACATATATTCAAAGATATAACTAATACCTCTTTTAAATTAATTGTTTGATGGAAGAGTAGGTAAAGAAGCACATGTCGATGTTTCATCATCTTCCTCTGAAAGATAAATATTAGTTAGAAAATAGTATTAAAAGTAAGCTAAATAATTGAAACATAGAAAATATATATTACCTCTTGCACATTTGTCTAGTTCTTCAACGAATTCTTCATAACTTAAATCATTTGGAGTTGCTCTGAATCAATCTTGAGTGCAAATCAAACACTCAACCAACATAGGTGTCAATGAACTATGATATTGGTTAAGAGCATGTCTTCCTGTGCTAAATGCAGATTCTGATGCAACTGTTGAAACAGGAATAGCCAAAATATTTTTTGTTATCAAAGATAAACCTCTATATTTTGTAGCTGTGGACCACTATGCTAAAATATCAAATGGTTCTACATCATTCTCAACAAGATCTTTTAAATAGACATCAATTTCATTTGTAATAACTCCAACACTAGAATTACTTGTGGATTGCCATAGCTTCCATTTTGCACTCTTTGATTCGGATGATGCATCACACACTTCAGATGAAGAACTTGTAGTTGTAAATGTAGATCCAACTTGATAAGTTCCATACAATTCAAGCATTTTATCATACACCTTCTTGGATAATGCACAAGCTTGATCCATAGGAAGAAAAATTTTAAGATAAAATTCCAAATAACCTAGCTTGTAACATGGATCAACCACTGCTGCAATGAGCAAGCAAATATTGAGCTTGTCAATAGAACCTTAATACTTTGCAAGTTTTTTCTTCATTTTATTACACATGTGAAGAAGGATAGGGTTACTATTTTCAATTGGAAATGTATTTAATCAATCTTGAATCATATCAAGTTGAGAAAAATGATATGGGGAAGTGATATATTTAATGTCTGACAAAAGCTCAGTTGCTTTAAGAAACAAGACCAAAAAGTCACAAATGACTCTAGTATGGTTCCAATCTTTTTCAAGAGGAGGACTAGTGCTCCTAAAGTTTGCATCATTCACTTCAAGATATTTGAAAGCCATTTCAAAGGGCAAAGCATGTTTCAACATCAAGTATGTAGAATTCCAACGTGTTGACACATCTAAACACAAAGATAATTTAGTTGAAATTCTAACACTTTCACAAGATTTTCTAAATGCTTTCTCTCTACTCGGAGAACTCTTGACCCACTTTACACTATTACGAATTCGAGCAATGGAATCATTGATTTGATCAGTTCCCTCATTTACAACCATATTTAAAATGTGTGCAACACAACGGACATGCAGAGATTCCCCATCTATAAAAAGAGCATTCTTCATTTTTATATTCAAACGCAAAGCGTTTAGCGTAACATCATTGGCTGACACATTATCAACAGTAAGAGTACACACTTGTCCGATATTCCAAACATTCGAACATTCTTCAATTGCATTACCAGTAGCTTCACCCGTATGTGGTCAAGGAAGAATACAAAAATTCAAAATTCATTTTTGAAGAGTCCAATCGAGTCTATAAAGTGAGCAATCAAACATAAATATCCAATATTCTGATTTGAAGTCCACAAATCTATTATCAAGCATACATGATGAATATTCTCACTAAAATTTTTCCTTAATTTAGCCTTCTCTAACTTGTATATTTTGATGACTTCTTTCACAATTATGGTTCTGGAAACGTGTTTAATAAGTAGTTGTACAACTTTACAAAATTCTCTAAACCCTTCTTTCTCAACAAATTTAAATTACAATTCATCAAGAATAATCATTCGTGTCATTACTCTTTTGCAAGCTTCTTGGTCAAACTTTCAACTTGATATAACTTTTTGACCTCATCGGTTACTGTTTTAAATGACAACAAGCGTTGACCCTTAGCTCTATTGTTGGTATTTTATTTGCATAACTTTAAGTGTCTTATTAATGTGCTTGTTCCTTGAGTACTTGGATATTTAAGTTTGATCTTACAATATTTACAAATATCTCATGCCACTTTTCCATTTTCATCTAAAATTCTTTCAAATTCTTCCCAAAATGCTGACGAAATTTTATACCTTATTTTTTTTTAGGAAAAGGCTCATTTGCATATGAACTTTCTGTAAGATCAATAGTGTTCGAGGCATTGGTGTATTTTTTATTTGCTCACTGTTAATTTTTGGCTCGCTAATCTTGTCTTGCATATTACTTGAACTATCGATATTGAAATGATCACCTAAATATCACTTTTTTATAATATATAAAAATAATTAGAAATTGTCCATGTGAATTTCAATAGTTCTACTCATTTCAGAGCAATAATAAACTAATTCAAAAATCAAAATATTAACCAATGTGTATCAAGTTATCAACAACTAACATAAATACAAACAAATGAAATAATTTTTTGGAATTGCAAAAATATTTGAAATGCAAGCATTCAAGCTATAGGAATACTTGTTTTAAAAAATGCAAAACAAGCGCATCTTTTTCAGCACTAAAGCACATGTTTCTAAATTTCCGTTTACACAGTTTGAAATTGAATGATTCTACATGCGGAGTAAAAATAGATATTTCTAAATTACCATTTACACAATTTCTATTTACTTTATTTCTAACAATTAATTCTTAGATAATTAATGTTGTTTTCATTTGTTTATTTCCAAAAATTCATTCTACCTATATATAATCACATTACATGAATTTTCCCCTTCTTTTTGCTCTCATTTTTAAATAGGATTTCATTGCACCAACTTTCAATAATTAATCATGTATTGTTAATTTGTAAATTAAATAATAAGCAAGAATTTTTTTTAAAAAATATCAAGAATAGAATTGTTACTGGTGTGCGATTCCACTGTTGCCTTTTGGTGCGTTTGGACTGGAAGCAGCGAAGCAGATGGCCTGCTTGGCCTTGGAGGCTGCTGACGGCGAGGAAGACAAACCGAGATGGAGGTGAGCCAATGTGAACGACGCAGGGCCGCTGTCGGCGCAGGGATGCAAGGACTGGGACGGGCACTGCCAGCACAGGAACAGGGGCAGGGATGGGTGCAAGGATGCTACTGGCGCTGATGTTGGACGCCGACACAGGGACAGGGACGGGTGCAAGGACAGGGATACACGCCGGGCAGGGACAGGGATGGGCACAGAGCCATGGCCGGAGAAGAAAGGTTGGCTAGGAATATGTTCATTCAGCCGTTCGGTCGAGACTCAAGAACTCGCAAATTGCGATTTTCGGTGCGGAAGACAGAGAAAAGCGCGAAAGGCAGAAAGGTGGAAAGGGCGAAACTCGAAAGGCTGGCAAGGACAGGGACGACAGTTGGCTAATGTTGATGTATTATAATAAAATAATAATATTTTCAAGTATGACCTCAGGTTCCGGTTTACCTGAACCAGAAACCGAGAATTGTTTGAATTCGATTTGGGTTCGGGCTGAGAAATTGGGTTCAGGTTTAGAAATGCTGACTTTCAGAACTGCTCCCAGCTAGGTTCGGGCCAAACCGGACCCAAGGTGCACCCCTAATTTTCAACTGTAAGCCACCAAGAAATACTCATTTTAATCTCTTAGAACCATCCCAAAAAACCCATGCTCTTTTTCAAGTGTCTTCTTCCATCCACCTTGATTGTGTAGCTATCCGTTGGAGGCCTTGTCCATCTCGAGTTCAGTTCTCTATTTAGAACACTAATTCCCCCCAAAAGTTTTGCAATTTTGAAGTTATCCCAATAAGCTTTGCGCCATTCATTTTTTTTGGGAGATCACATTTGCCCTCTCTTTGCCTTAGTTTTCATGTAAAAAGGAACTGGTTAGAAATTAGTAGCTTATAGGCCAATTTCCCCTTGATGTTGCCATCTACTTCATGGGCCCAGTATCACCCATCATGAGAGCCACGAGGAGGGAGGGGAATGAGGTTTAACTTCCTCCAAACTGACTCCCTTCTTTTGCTAATATCATGTCCTTCTTCCAAGTTCTATTTGATTGATCAATGCATCTGTTGGCCTTCTCTTCTTCTAAGATGAAACAAGTATAGGGCCTGCCTTCAACGATAGGTGATGGACAGGAAATCAGGATCTTCAAGGATAAGTGGGTGGATGAAATGATCGTCAAAGCTATAGTGGATGAAGTTATATTTCACAAGCATGATGCACTCATGGAGCTTGCAAGATATTGTTATTCAGAAGATCCATTAAATTGTTGTTCTACATGAACATTATTTTATTCTTGATTAATGAAGTATTTCTTAGATGAGAAAGAATAACTTATTATTGCGTCATTAACTATAGTGGCATAATATCGAGTAGCTATTTTAGCTATTTGTTAGAGTATTTGGTTGAAAAGATTATTTGAGTATTTTGAAGGTTCTTGTTCTATCAAGTTAGAAAAAAATTTAGTTTTTTATACTCGTTCTAGGCATGTGGGAATTTACTATCATTTTATTCATAAGAAAATGCTAAGGAGATTGATTTCATTCGTGTACTTATAAGTGAATAAATAACAAATGTATTTACTAAAGCATTTAAAATTCATAAATTTGATGACTTAAAGAAATTTATTTGCATAGTTGATACAAGAAAAATTTGATGTGAAGGAAAATGTTGATGATACATTATTTAAAATTTGAAGATTTTTGTTAGGATTTACATTTAGGTATAATAAAATATGTTATTCTATTTTTTATAAATCATATTTTGTCAAAATATTTCACAAATTATTTATGTTAATATTCAATATTCGCAACAATTTTTTTCGTTGTAATTACAAAGAAAATCATTGCTAATGTGTACATGCGCTTAGAAGGTTTTCTAAATTGAAAAAAATCGTTGCAAACAACTTCTGCAGTGAAAATGTCCGTTGCAAGATAATGATTGTCATAAGAAAATGTAGCAATGATCATTTTCATTACTTGCAACGAAAATGTTCGTTGCTAGATACTTATTCACGTGATCTAGTACATAGTAGCAACAAAAATTTTGGCTGCAATTATTTATGGTGCTTAAGTACACAGTAGCAACGAAATTTTACGTTGCAATTGTTGGTTAAAATTATTTTGTTGCAGTTACATTACTCAAGTAGCAATGGTACTAAAAACATATCAAATGACCTATAAAAAAGGACACAAAATATCAAGAAGTCATGAAATCTCCAGGTAAAAATCCTTCCATAGAAATTTGAATTGTAAATAGATTTTGATGTTTACATTCTATTTCAAAATTTTCCATAAATATCAGCATGTTACAAAATCGTTTTTTGATCAAATATGTTACAAAGTCTTTACTCCCAACACTTCTATTGAAAACCCCACATATCTTTTGTGTTGAATCTTCTAGCTTCAATATGTTGCAATTCACTTATGAACTTGCACTGGAATATCATTAATAAAGAAAATGTTGCATTAAGCTATATCCAGACATGCTTTGTGTTGTACCCATTCTTTAGGTATTGATAGAGTTTGCGGCAAACACCCAAATACTTGAGAAAATTTGAAACGAAAAGTTTTAAAGATGGAATTTAAAAGGATTAAAATGATATCTTTAAAAAACTGAGTTTTCTACCACAATCTTTTGTATGCATTGTTTCACTTTGTTGTATATTTCCCCACTATTGTTTTCTTAGCCAGTTGAATGAGTTGATGTACTTGCAATTACACAAGTAATTTCATTCCAATATGCGACATAACAAATCTGCATTGCATAGAAGGGCTCAAATGTTTAATAATAGATGAAAAGTAATTACATAAAAATGTAGCAAAAAATGTTCCTTATTATCAATTCATATCTCATAGTTATGGAGAGTAAAAAGTGTTAGATTGAAAAATTATTATTTAAAAGTTTTATATCTAAACAAACAAGCCCTTCATATGTAGGAATATTGATTATCCATTCTTCAACAATGATAAGGAATTGAATAAGCAACCTATGTGTTTGGTCAAATTCCAGCAATATTAGTACCTTTAGAAGTGGTGATCAATTTTGCCTACCTTTTGGTGTATTATGTCAAAATCAATCTAAAAATGTCCATGACACATTTTCAGATTCTTATAAGATAACATAAATGGTAAACATGAAAAGTAGGATGATACCATAATAAATATCAAATAAGTGACATTTGCTTGAATGTTTACTTCCACATACCCCATAAGTATAAAAAAAAGGATAACATGGCTTCCTTCTTTCATGATTAGTGAAGATCTACATCTTCATCATCTGAATCATAATTGTTTAAGCTTTTTCTTTCACTTTCTTCATCACTACTTTCACTATAGTAGTTAATATTAGGCTGTATCATTCTTTTGCTAGGATCGAGTGAGGAAACCTCCATAATTGCTTCATTCATGTCTTCGAAAGAAACCTCGTTTAGTAACATTGTGATGTCCATCTCAGTTGATGCTTTAGCCCTCTCATAGATATGTGACTAATCTTGCAAAAAGAAATTATAATTTTATATTTTAATGCTCCATGTGTATAATTGACTCTAATTTTTTGCAATGAGACTAATTCTATTGCAATTGATCAATACAACAGGAACAAACATTTATCTCGCTGGACTTGTAGTTAGGGGGTGTTAATGGATCGGGTTGAACGGGTTGGAGCCTAATCCTAATCCTAACCCATTTAATATATCTCAACCCTAATCAGTTTATTAACTCATTTAAAAAACTTCAACCCTAACCCATTTATAACCCATTTAATAAACGGGTTAATGAGTTGTTAACGGGTTGTGTTTATTACTAATTTTAATGTTAAAAACCTTCAATAAAGTCTATAAAATTAAATAAATTAAATAATTAGAAGTTAACATACTTGAATTTAATCTATTTTGGCTTGAAAACATGAGCTCCAATCTTAAGTCATCTCTTTAATGCCAATTCCTGTTTCAAAATACAACATATTTTATTTCTATCAAACAATTCAATCAATGTTATAAATGTGGAACTCATAAATATACATGTGAGAAGAATCAAGTAAGACTTCCATTAAGAAAGTAAGGCTTTCATTATAATAAACTCAAACAATCACACTTCAAAAGTTCAAATATCACATATTGTTAAACATTATTATCTTAAAATACATAACAATAAGTAGAGTTCAAAGTTCAAACAACTTTAATCTAAAAATAAAAACAACAAATAATTGTGTTCGGCTCTCCAAACTTGATAGTTCTTCATCCATTTTTTTCTTTTTATGCAATATTATTTCAGTTCAAAAAATATATATTAAAATGAAATAGATATTAGAAAACAGTTAAACATATAAAGCTAATTTGTAAAAGATTAAAGAACTATATAAGCTATCTAAATTTTTATTATTACCTCAATTAAGATCCAACTGTTTGAGAAAATCAATACTCGTCTTAAGATTAACAGAAGTTGTTATAGCTGCAAAATTATTGAAGAATGTCAATGAATATGTGAACAAAAATAAAATATTATAGTATAAAGTATGAAAATCAGTTAAAAAAGCTAAAAAGTGATTTACTTGATTCAGTTGCTTCAATTTCTATCAAGTTATCCTCGACTCCTAGAGGTTGTGGTGATGCTTTGATCTAATCTTATGCACATACCAAAATCTCCACAAGTCGTGGTGTTAGAGAGCTTTTGAATAGATCAAGTACACATCCACCTGTGCTAAAAGCTGATTCCGAAGCAACTGCAGGCATTGAAATTGCCAAAATATCTTGTGCTAGATGAGGTGATATTTTGTAGTCCTTATTTTTGGACCACCATGCCAAAATATCAAACCCAGATGCCCCACCCACACTCGCTTCTTCTAGATATTGATCCACTTCTGTTTTTGAGTGTTCACGCTTTGAGAACCAATCACATTGATACCATGCATCTTCTTCACCAACATCTTCCAAGTTCATATTAACCTCCTCCACCTCATCAATATTGCCATATTTAGATACAGTTTCACAAAGCTCAGTTTTGTAAATGTTATACAACTCATACAATTTTTCTTTCACTTTCTCACCAATTTCTAATGCTTTCTCTAATCCATGACTCATTTCATAATATCATTCAACATATCCTAATTTGCATTGTGGATCTAACACCACAATAATGATTAATAAAATGTTCATCTTCTCAAAAGTCCCTCAATACTTATCAAATTTTTCTTTCATTTTTATAGACATTTGTCTAAGGTTCACATCAGATGACTTTTGAAGAGAGAGCAAGAACCTTTCAATTTTACAAACTTTCACAAAATAAATATTTGAAGTGCAATACAAAGAACCAAATATACAAGTAGTGATGTGATAAAACTTCTCCAAAAATTTATAAATTACTCTAGCATTCTCCCAATCTTCATCAGTTGGAAGACTGTTGATCTAAAAACACTATCTTTATCAGTAAGGTAATCAAATGCCCTTCGATATTTTAAAGCAGATTCCAACATTAAAAATGTAGAGTTCTAACGAGTTGGTACATCCAAGCATAGAGAATGTTGACATATAATTTCTTCCTCCTCAATGCACATTTTGAATTTTTGGAGGCTACTTGGAGAACTTTTCACATATTTAACAGCAAACCAGATTCGGAGTATTGAATCTTTGATTTCATATATACTATCTTTGATAATTAAATTTATAATTTGTGCAGCACATCTAACAAGCAAATATTCCCTATCACATAGCAAAACATTCTTTTTTAACATTTTTTTCTTAAAATTCTTTATAGCAACATCATTGGAAGAAGCATTATCCATAGCGATAGTGTAGATTTTCTTAATGCCCCAACTTTTAAGACCCAACCCAAAAGACTGTGCAATAATATCCCTGGTGTGTGGTGATGGGAGAATACAGAAGCAAATAATCCTCTTTTGTATCTTTCACTTTACATCAATGTAATGTGCGGAGAGACACAAGTATCCTTGATTTTGGTTGGAAGTCCATAAATTAGTAGTCAAGAAAATATGATTAACTGATTGTTAAAAAAACTTTCTAACTTTTCCCTTTCTAACATATAAATATCCATATAATCTTTAGTAATTGTAGCTCTTGTGACTATGTTAAATCTAGGTTACAAAGATTTACAAAATTGACAAAAGTCATTTTTTCAACAAACTTAAAAGGTTATTCATCCTCAATGATCATATGTGACATTGCCATCCTAGAGAATTCTTGATCAAATTTTCAGTTACTTAAAATATTTCCATCACTTCTTGATCCTGTACTAGTTGAAAATGTCAATAATTATTGTTTTTTTTATTTCTATCACCATGGGGATACTTGAGGCATTGAATATCCAAGTATATTTTAAGTGTCATTGTACCATGACCACTGTTACATTCATATGATTTCTTGTAATAGTTGCATTTGCATGTCCCTAAAAGCTTCCCATTTTCATCTTTATCTTTAGTAAAATGTTTCAACACCGCTGAAGTTAACTTCCTAACCCTTTTTTCCTTAGATTTAATCATAGATGATGAAGCAACTTGGGATTTAGACGTGGGTTGATTAATTTCCATACACTCTTCAACCATATGTAATACCTAATTATATATCAGGTGCAACAAGACAAAGCATAAATTATACAACCATGACATGATAATGTAATTTATATGAAACAACCATAATTTTTAGTATTCACAATTATTTGATTGTTCACATGTTAACACAGGACCATCAAAGGAGAAGCTTCAAAACAAGAAAAATTTATATACTTGTGGTGACGCCAGCAAGTTGGACAACAACAATACTTCTTGAACGAGTAGCCGCCTAGCTGGAGTTCTAAGAAAAACACTTGAAGGAGATTAGAACTATAGAGTGAAGATTGCAGACTAGCCTTTGGGCCTTCTGTTCTGTGGCTTCTGCTCGCCAGATGTAGTTGCTGCCTGCAAGCGGTGGGTGTGTGTTGCTGTCTTGCTGATGCAGAGGTAGAGAGCCATGAACCTCGTGGTGTTGACCAAACTCCCATGCTTGTAGACGATTTTTGTCTGAAAAAGCTTTAAGGGTTCCTCGAATGAAGATGGCTTACCGGTGGCAAGGCTAAGGCATGAAAGGGGAGCGATGGAGCGGGAATGAGCGACTGTAGCTATGCGGGAAATATTTTGAGGAAGGCAATAAGCTGTGCATGTGAGCCTGTGCTTCTCGTGAGCCTGTGCATGAATGACTAGTGACACGAAATCAGCGTGACGGTGACAACGATGATGAGAGCTTACGAGAGGAAGAGATGGCTTATCGGTGGCGAGGCTAGGGCATGGAAGGGGAGTGGCGGAGCGGGAATGAGTGGCGGATACTGCGGGGAAATCAGGATTTTGACGGAGGGAATAATGAAAGGGGAGCGGCGGAGCGGGAGTGAGTGGCGGCTGTGCGGGAAATTAGAATTTTGAGGATGGGAATTTAGGACTGTGCCTCACACTGCTTGTGCGCCTGTGCGGGAATGACCAGCGCCTGTGTGGGAATGACCTTCAGGTTGTGACTTTGGTCTGATGGGGTGCGTGCTGGAAAATGGGACCCAGCATTAACAGGGCCCCACATACGTGGCTAGGCGGGATAAGGGAGCGGGAAGGGTAGGGGCATAGGGCTGAAAAAATTTCAATGTTAAATATATATAATATAATATATTATATCTAAATGGGTTATGCGGGTTAGATGAGTTGAATGACTTATATAAACGGGTTGGACGAATTGACGGGTTGTGAAGCCTCAACCATAATCCGTTTATTTAATTAAATGGTTGAACGGGTTGACGGATCAAACCCATTTATTCAAAAATTCTAACCCAAACCCATTTATAAACGGGTTGGACGAGCGGGTTAACGGGTTGACCATGACCGTTAACACCCCTACTTGTAGTCTTTGCAATTGTGCCCATCAAAATTTTGGTATATTATTGTCTCTAATTTTTACAACAAGCCTAATTTTGTTGCAATTGACCAGTACAACAGGAATGAATATTCAATTCGTTGCAATTGTACCCATCGATTGCAATGAAAACATTGGTCATTACATTTTTGGTATATTATTGTCTCTAGTCATTGTGATTAATTGGTACAACAGGAATGGAATTTCATTTCATTGCAATCATGGACAACAATTGCAACGAAAAGACTTTTGTTGTAAATTTGTTTACATTACCCACCAATTTTTGCAATGAAATATCTTTCAATGCAATTTATTGTGAATGCTTATTTAATAGGCATGAATCTCTATTTCGTTGCAATTGTGAACACCAATTGCAATGAAAAAATTGTTTGTCGCAATTTGTTGTTGCAATTGCTAAAATTTGTTGTAGTGATTGTAATTTCTGGAGATCTAGGATTTTTTTTAATTGCTTAGCACTTAGTCATTATATGTATAAATAGGTTGCTAAGGGTCTTGAATTTACAATATATAACAATAGAATATTTTTTCTTAAAATTTCTCTTCTCTTTATTTAATTTCTTTTATTTTTTATTTTTATATTCTTATTTTTCTACGATCCCATATATATAGAAATATTCAAGTGCAGCGCAACTACAACGTAATAGCGGTGCAATTGCGCCAAAGTGGGCCCCAAATGATCATAAAATTATAATATACTCCATCCACTGTATTTAGAATCATGTATTCTATTAGCATACTAATTTTCATCTCAATCGGATATGTATGTGGACCCTATCTGAAAATGGTACAAATTCAATGTAATAAAATAGTTTGATATAAATAATAACTTTAAAGTAGTTTTTTTTTTCAATATGTAAACCACATTTTCTATAAAATTTATTTATGGATAAATGATTATATAAAGTTTCATTGCATTCTAATATGTGTAGGGCCCATTTTTGTACCGCTGTTTCGGTGCAATTGCATTGCACCATAATTAACAATTCATTTGGCCTAAAATGGACCCGGTATGTACTTAAATGTATTGATACTTTATACGATTGTTTATATATATATATATTTTATAGGAAATGATTTATATGTTGAAAAAATAATTTTAAAGTTGTTATTTACATTAAAATATTTTATTACGTTGAATTTATACCACTTTTAGATGGAGTTTATAGGCATATCCGATTGTAATAAAAATGGTACGGTACTAGAACATATAATTCTAAATACAATGTGTTGAGTAAATTATAATTTTATGATCATATGAGACTTATTTTGGCGCAACTGCGCTTGAATATTTTTCATTTATATATATATATATATTATATGCTTGAGTAGCTAGAACCTTAGTAGTAACCACTAAGTATAGCAAAAGGTTTTCATAAAAAAAAAAAAAAAAAAAAAAAAACAAAGTATAGTGGAAGGTGATGTTGACTGCCATGTGCAGATATATAATGAGAAGGCCGTGCATGCATGTTCACGTGCAAAGGGAGAGGATTACGTAATCTGTCCGGCTGCGTGTGATCGGACTCCACATCTCTTTTGCAACCTGTTTAATTTTTTATGCAAGATGTGGCCTTGGTCTGTATGGGATTGGGTCACCAAGATTTTATACAATCTTGTAGTGACCCACTTCCACTGGACAAGCATTAAGCAGGCAGCTACCTTTAGGATGAAATATTTCCGATGCACTGTAATAATAATAATAATTATTATTATGTACATATAAAAAGATTGCTTTTGTGACCTTTTTTGTTCTGTTTATAAATGTGACGGATATGTAAAGGTTAAAAGAAAGAGTTGAAGATGGTCTATGTCACAGTTAGGCAACCAAACAAAAGCACTTTTTGGAAATACTATGACATATACTATAGTTGCAACATTATCTTTGAAGTTTTGTGGCAAAGCTTAACTATTATACAGTAAGTAAACATTTAGGCGCAACGATATCTTATCATTGCATCCGACGGCTAAGATTTTAGTGGCAATAATGATTGATATTGTTTAGTGCCATTTACTTTGCAAATTCCTTTTCATGGCTAATCAGTGTCTTTTGAAAAATATCGTGCAAAAGTTTAATATTTTTTTTCAGTGCCTTACTTCTAAAGCACAATTTCCTTTGTAAAGTGGGACTGTAATATCATTCAAAATTGAGGGGACAAATTGCTCACAGTTGCTTCATTGAGGATTTAGCCAATGACTATATGATAACAGGTCCGCTTCTATGAAATATATAGAAGTGGTTCCATGAAATTTCTAAAGATTTTAAATTTTCGATACTTAATAAAAATTTCAATCAATTTATTGTATTTAATGTCTTTTATTTAACTATGAGACCAAATTTTATCCAAATCAAATATGTGCGTAGGCCAAATTTACTCAAAAATAGGTATATTCATGTGCAAATTAAGAAAAATGATTAGATCCATTTACATATGTATTAAAATATAATAATACTTTGTAAAATCATTATCCACATAGAAATTATATTTTAGATAGTTTAGATATTCAAAATTCGACTTTAAAATTAATATTTAAACTATTTTATTACATTGATTTTATATATTAATTTATAGATGAAGCCTATGATATTAGATCAATGAATGGGTTCTAAGATATTATAAATTATAATAAACATAATAGATTGAGCGGTCGGTAGCGATGGCATTAACGTTGTCTATTGTGGGTTTGAAATCCATAAACTTCTATTGCTGTGAGATTTTGTATTCCTTTTCTCGTGTTCCTTTGGTAATGAGGGTATTTACAGTTGATCCTCATAAGAATGAAAGCATTTTCAAGATGTTCCTCCATAGTGAGGGTGTGAATGAGCATGATTTGTAATATCCATATATCATAATACCCATAAAAAATAGATAGAGTAAATTTTTTTTATCAACTATCAAGATATTCAAAATGAAAGAAATTATATATAAAAAATTTCTGAGAAGCATCGCATGTTACAATGAGATGGAGTAGCTACGATTAACTAGGTACGTCGTGACCAATTGATCGATTTCTCCTGTTCATATCACCCAGTTAGATAGAATGACGCGAGAGAAAATCAATGTTGTCAGAACCGAACTGGTAAAGGAACTGATCTGGTTTGAACCGGTGACATCAACATGATATATTTATGATGTCATAAGTATTATATTATTTCTTAATTTTAAATAAATATATTGATAAAATTATATTTTTATAAATCCTAAATATATATGTTAGATTTTAAGAACCACAATAGATAAGTACAAAACATGCAGGAAAAAATAATCTAAGTATATTTAATATATTTATTAGGTTTTACTATTTTTGAAATTTTAAATATTTTTTATTTTTAAGAATTAGTAGCATTTTAGTATTTTAAATTACTAAAATGTTAAAAAATTGAAAAATTGAAAAATATTTAAAATTAGTAAAACTTAATAAAACTATTAAATATACTTAGATTAATAGTTGTACTAAAAATTTTAAAAATAAATTCAAGCGCATAATACACTGCATTTCTACCCATCAACTTTCTATTTTTTTATCCTATTTGCACTTAACCGATGTTCCGTCCATTGGTTGTATCGATCGCGTCAGCCACGAACCCGCCTCACAAAAAAAAATAAAAATGCAACATGCGTTTTGAGATTTCGCAGTGGCCAGTTCTGCATCAATGTCTTGAGTCTCTTGACCGGGCAGTGGGTGTCGTGCAAGTGGGTGGCGGGCGGCGGGCGAGCGAGGCAGAGAGCGGGCGTCATGCCAGCAGGAGGTTGGCGTCGTGCGAGTGGGCGGCCGGAGGAGAAGAAGAAAACGGCAGGATACAGAGCAGGGATGGGCGAAGCAGTAAGTGGTCGTTGTGTGTGCGAGGCAAAGAGCGGGCGTCGTGCGAGCGGGCGGCCGAAGGAGAAGAAGAAAATGGCAGGATGCAGAGCAGGATGCAGAGCAGGGATGGGCGAGGCAGCGAGCTGGCGTCATGCAAGCGGGCGGCGGGTGAGCGAGGCAGAGAGAGTGCGTCATGCCAGCGGGCAACGGGTGTTGTGCGAGCGGGCGGCCGAAGGAGAAGAAGAAAATGGTAGGATGCAGAGCAGGGACGAGTGACTGGCTATGTGCGGCTACTGTTATGGTGTTATCGCCGTCTGGCGATAGATCGATTATCCACAGATGGCCGGTCACTAAGAAGATGGGTAGGGTACTAGGGTTTCGTCGAAAGGGGAAAACGCAGAGAGCGAGTGAGCGGGCGGGCAGGCGGGCCCAACAATGGGTTTTCCATTTTTGGGTTTTTTTTTAAAAAATATATATCAGGTCTGTTCGACCGGGCTAATACGGTTTGATCGTTCATTCTGGTTCGACCGCCGGTTCGACGGTTTGATCGGTTTTATGCATATGAACTGAACCGCATGCAATCGAACCGGAAAATAGACTGGTTTGAAAAAAAAAATAAAAAAATATCGAGAACGAAAAACTCATACTAAAATAAGAAAATTAAGATTGCTACGCGTTGAAAAATAAAATATTCTATTGAAAATTGAAAAAAAAAATTCCTTGACAATATTCTCGTTATCCAATGATATTATCCATGATCTTCAATAGATGCACCCAACTTTGTAGGTGCTGCAATAAATTCATGGATGTGAAATTGGGTTGTTTTCCTTGTCTTGATGGACTTGAAAAGCACACTTACGGCCTTGCTCCAGGATTTCATTGGTTGCACGATTCTATATCTGCATTCATGTACTCCTCTCAAATCAGTGCCCATCAGTTATAGTAAATGATGCGGATGGAAACAAAAAAGGACTGTTGATTATATCTTTAATGCATGTGGATGGCATGAGTCCACATGTTCTCTCTTCCAAACTCTCCTTTCTTATCCCATCCGATGCGTCATGTGGCACGTTTTCATGAAACACATTTATACTGCGCAATTATGTTAAGGTAAAAAAAATTTTAAAAATCGAAAAAGAAAGGTGTAATTATGTAAAAAAAAAGGTAACTTGAGTACTAAAGGAGTAGAGATTTAATGCTGTAATCTAAGGAGAATAAAATAGTTAATAGGTCTTTATGAAAGAATGATAAAGAGTATATAACATCTTTTCGACTTGGGTAATTTGCAAATATACCCTCATAGTTTGAACATAATTTTAAATATACCACATAGTTTTAGAAATTACAAATAATTTCCAAATAATTACAAATATATCACGTCATCATGGCATCATCACAATCTTATTATGGTGTAGGTATATTTGCAAATATATGCACACTATATGAGTATATTTGCAAATATAGTATAAAAATAATTTTCTAAAATATCCACATAGTTTGCGTATAATTGCAAATATATTTATGCCATGATGACACCTAACGACACTATAATAGTGTGGGTATATTTACAATTATAGTCAAACTATATGAAGTTATTTGTAATTCTTGAAATTATATGAAAATATGTGCAATTATAATTAAAATATATGGATATATTTGCAAATTACCTTTTGAATGAAGAAAATAAAGTATTGCTATACAAATGAGAAATGTAGTTGGAGTAAAGTCGATAAGAGACGAAATAGAGAAGAAGCTAATTAAAAATGATTTGAACTATAAATAATAATAATAGTCGTAGTAGTAGTAGAATAATTAAAATTTTTTTGAAACGGGAATAATTAACTATTAAACTAATAATTAAGGTGCCCATATTTTCTTTCCAGCAATGCCCATATTTTCTTTTCTACCAACTATAACACAACAATAAAAATTAGAGGCATGATCCTATTAGCTTACGCTAACCTATTTATTAATTAATTTTTATTTTTTATAAACTTGTTAATTTATATGTATTTAATATAATTTTTGTATACATATATTTTTTAAGAAATTTAAAATAGGAGCATTTTTTGCAATTTTTAATAGTTAAAAATGACTAAAATAACCTTTCGTTAAAAATCTTAAAATATAAATGCATATCTTCAATGGTAAAACTTAGTTTATATATTAAATAAATTTAAATTAACAGGTTTATGAAAAATAAAAAATTTCAAATATTTTTTTTGGACGGGGCTAAATAAGCTATTACCTAACTTGGACTAATAAGGTCATGCCCCTAGAAATGATAGAAATATAGTTCCCTTATTTTGGGTCCACCTCAATAAATCAAAATCTTACCATTCATTTTGTTGAACATGTTATTAAAAATTATTTTAATCAAATTAATAGGCGGATTATATCTATTTAAAAATATGTATAATCAAATATAATCTATAAAAATGCTTAGACTTATTTATAGATATATCAAAATATTTATTGCCTTGGGAATACTATTTTGTATGGTATAAAAGTTGAATATACAACTTTGAAATTAATATATAAATAAACATATTTTATTATGTTGATTTTATTTCAAATAGGACTCTTGTATGTTTTTGATTTGTACAAAACTCAATTTGGTTCTTAGTTAATTAAGTGATTGTAAATATATTGGGTGGATTGGATTTTGATTCATCAAAAAGCTAGACCCAAAATATAATGACACTAAAATCATTAGTAGTACCTGCTAAAGCAGAAGTATTTTCCAAGCTATAACTAATATCCTTCTAAGGCAACCTCTTGGTCAACATTAGAGGTCTAAGATTTAAAGTTGATTAAAGCATCTTGGTACCGTTTACCTTTCCCTTAAAATGCACCTATGTTAGTTTGTGGCTATTTAATGTAAATGACATAATAATAAAAAGAAAAGACAACTCCCTCGAGCCTTAACTTAAATCAAAGAGTACCATTTGTCTTTTTCGGACTTCAGTTGTATGCTCCCGGGCGCATACACCTATTTTTTTTATTTATTTTTATTTTTTTCATAAACTTGTTAGCCCAAGTGTATTTAATTTTTGGGTAAATTTTTACCATTTTTGGAGTATTTTAGATATTTATTTTTTATTTTTGAAAATCAGTGGCATTTTAGGTAATTTTAAATTACTAAAATGCCACTGATTTTCAAAAATCAAAAGTAAATATCTAAAAATCTCTAAAAATGGTAAAAATTGATACATACGTTAAATGCACTTGGGCTAACAAGTTTATAAAAATATTTTTAAAAAAATAGGTGTATACGCCCGGGAGCATGCAGCGCTGCATGTACCTTGGAGCATACAACCGAAGTCTGTCTTTTTCGATTTGTACTTAGTAAGTACTAGAATTCGCTCCCGTTGCATATATGATCGCTTAATTAATTGGTTAGATTTGTCCTTATTTACTGGTTTGTTTTATGTTCTTACATTTCATGCTAGGAAATGGGATATGGAAATATTTGTTCTGATATAATTTTTTTTTATTGACATATGTATACTGTGATATCTGATATTACAGTTAAGATTATTAAATCTTTACAAAATGAATTTTTTTTTTTTTTTATAAATATCCCCACAATAAAGAAAAACCTATCGACACCCTCACCCAGAAAAAAATTAATAAATTCCACAGCTAGCTGCAGGGACTGTAATTTGAACATCCGTCTACCGACCTTGCCCATTTAGCACCACAAGGTTTGGTACCACCAGCCCCGGTGGCTGTTCGGATTTGATTTTTGTCGTAGTATAATTGATTTGATGTTTGGACGACTTTTAGCTATTCTAATGGAAAGGATCACACTACTTGTTTGAACACTGTCAATTCCGTTTGATATGACATTTTATAATTCATTAAAGTACTAATGAAGCCAACCAAGACGGGTCAAGATCAGTCAAACAAAGAAATCCCGCTAAATTTGGTGACGGAGCACAGATGCATTACATACATCTATAGTGCACCATATATGTTCGGTGTATAGCATTGAAAACTTGATCAGGAACTCGGAGTCGCGGTGGAACCCCTTAGGTGTCGGTGGACCGACCTCCTGGGTACCTTGAAATATACAGGATAGACTTCTATTTTTTTACTCATAGAGCAGAGTAGGTTTTAAATAAAAAAATATCTAATATAATTATTATAGATAAGTTTTAAAGTTTGGATAATCAGAACCAATCCAAATTACTAATAATATATATATATATATACATTCAATATCTTTTTATGAAATGTATTATATTTTGTAACATATAAAATATAGAAACAAATTTAATTTATCTATTATTCAGTATATCTAATAAATGCATCTTAAAACCATATCATGATCATATTGATTATAAGTTTTTAAGCAAAATTTCTATTAAAATTATGATTTTCAAATATAAAGAACTGATTTGAAGCTGGAATTAGATTGAACCAACCTTTAAAAATAAAGTAAGGTACATCTAAAACCTATTCGATCTAAAATAGGATAAGCTAGACACTTTTAAAAATAAAATAAAAGTAGGTTTGACCTCGAACAGAATTATCTAATCTAAGCTACAGCCCTGATTCAAAAAAATAATTATAAATCTTCAAAAATAGTCAAAATTGATACATATGTAAAATAAATTTAGATTAATAGTTGTATAAAAAAATTTCAAAAAAATTAAAAATGAATTAAATACACACAAGTGCACTAAATCTAAGTACGCCATATGCAAATAAAAATATCGCTATATGTATAGCTTGGATTTGTATCAAGCGTTCGATCCCTTTTTTCTAATTTTTTTTGGTAACTTTTTTTTTAATATATATATCAATGGGGCCATCAAGGATAAATGACGGACCAAATTCTGGAAAATTTTGGAGTTGATTGACGGGAGTTTTTGAATTTTGAAGACGAAAAATAGAACTTTTTTCATGTGCAGGCGTATGACATAGTTTTAATTTTTTTTTCTGTTTTCAAAATCCAGAAAAATCTTATCAAATCGACTCCAAAATTTAGCCCGTAATATATTTTGCGTGGGTCCATTGATATGTCAAAAAATTTGAAAAGAGTTATAAAAAATGGGATCACTTCTGATGTATATATGCACACATGTATAGTGCACACATGGAGATAATGCATCGGTCACGTCGACTTAGAATAAGAACAATTCTCACAATAATTGGTGATAGCTAGCTATGACCACCTTTTTCTCCATCTGTTCCAACTTTTTTCTGAAATGCACGGTTTGGATTTCAAGTGGGCCTTCAAACGTGCGGTCTATGTCAGTAATAGACATTATTTAATCGGCCGCAAAATGGTAACATTCCGTACCGATAGAGATGGACAGCTAAGTAATTATTGATGCTATCTTAGAGATCAGAATCATTGCAAGCCACATATATCTCCGTCACAATCTGAACAAAATCCATCCAGCATTTAAGAGATTGAAATGATTGCAATCTGGCCAGCGATAGCAACCTCTTTAGGATGTGTTTGTTTAGGGCAAAAAAGTATCAACTAAAACTTTTCAATTTAAAATTTTTCATTCTCAATAACTATTCTATTTTTTAATTATTTTTTCACATTTTTCTATACAAACTATCTTATTTTTCAATCATTTCTACACATCTACCCATACAACTAACCTATTTATTTTAACTTTATTCTCTTTACTTCTCATCATTACTCCTATTATATCACATCATTTTCTATTGACTTGACAACTTCTACTCAAAAAACTTTTCATTAAGGGTTGTTTGGTTGGAGGTAAAACTTTTGATGAAAAGTTTTTGGAATAGAAGTTGTCAAATCAATAGAAAGTGATGTGATATAATAGGAGTAATGATGAGGATTAAAGAGAATCAAGTTAAAATAGATAGGTTAGTTGTATGGGTAGTTGTGTAAAAATGATTGAAAAGTAGGGTATTTTGTATAGAAAAGTGTGAAAAAATAATTAAAAAATAGAATAATTATGGAGAGTAAAAAGTTTTAGATGGAAAAGTTTTAGTTGACACTTTTTTGCCCTAAACAAACACACCCTAAAAATTTTACCTCCAACCAAACACACCCTTAGCCGTAAAACTAAAATTTTTTAATTTAATTTTTTATCTATTGTACTTTATATTTTTTTACATTTTTTTTTATATAATTGTCTTACTTTTCAATCATTTCTCTACAACTACACGTATAACTAATTGACCTATTTTAACTTACTATTTTTACTCATCATATATAACATCATGTATTCCATTTAAAAAAAAATTTATACTAAAACTTTATCGATCAAAAGTTTTATTATTTTACAAATAAGCTTATTACATCTTTTACTAAGTTTTGAGGATTGATTATGGCCTCTTTCTTTCTAAGAAGTTTCTCAAAAATGATAAGTTCACCAGATTTTGCATCAGCGGAGAACTTTGGTAGCTGTATATGGTGGGAAAGTCCACCCAATTGCATTTTTTTATTTAAAATACATTTCCCACACTTCTTATGGATTATTATGGGAATTATTTTTTTGACGAGGCACCTTCTCATCATTAATAGTGATAATATATTTGTGTTATCAACCTCATCCTTTTGCAATTTGCGAAATTTACCAATGATCATCTCATCTCATATGTGCAATTTTTTTACTAAATTCATTTGGTCAAGAATAATTATTTAAAATATCCTTTTTGTAAAATCTTATAGTAGGACAAAATTCATATGATGATTCTCGTATGCGACTGCATTTTTGGGTCAAATATAAATTTGATTGCATATATACTATTGATTGCATCCAAATTCTATAGTTCTTGCAATTCATAATTGATTATTATTTGTAGCAAAATGATACTATATATTAACTACGATAATGATCATATGCGACCAGCCGAAGTACGGGGGCTTTGGCCGGCCATAAAACCCTACTGAAAAATTTTTAATTCTTTTTTTTTTTTATCAATTTGTTAATATAGAAATTAAGTTTTATTATTTTTTGATACGTGCAGTTTTTTCTTTTTGAATTTTGAACATAAAGGTATTGTGGCCATTTTTACAAGAGAAAGATGACCATAATATCTCTATGTTTAATATTCAAAAAATATCCATAGACATTTAAAAATGATAAAACTTGAGATATAGATAAAATACAACTAAATTAACAAGTTGATACAATGTTTGAGTGAAATTTTGTGGCTGGCTGAAGTCTTCCTACTTTGACCGGCCACATATGATCCTTATTCTATATATATTAAATATTATATGTAGCAAAAATTTTGCTAGAAATAATATCATATAAGGAAATTTGAAGGAAATAGATGGCTATGAACTACATAGCTAAGTATATGTAGCCAAATGCTTGTCCATATTTATGTTATATGAATCAAAAAGCTAGCTGCATTTGAGGAGTTTTATTTTATGATTTACCTTTGCACTCTTTTGCCAATAAGTTCTAGCAACAAACAATGAAAGTTTTGGGACAAGACTTTTCCTTATTTCTTATTTCTTATTTATTTTTTTTAGGATTTCCTTTATTTCACGTGGGCTGTATGCCCCAATTTTGTAAATATTTTTGCCCTCTTCGGGGTTATTCGGATAGTATAAATTTACTATTTGTTTCCTTAAGCATCTTCAAATTGGCTATTGCTTTATGTGGGGCTCGTTAGCCTTAGCTATGCTTTGCTTATTACCCTTAGGTTGTTCCTAGTGGGCACTGCTTTGACATTTTGGTTATTTAATCAATGTTTGGCTTTACTTGCCTCTTATAGGGTTGTTGTACACTAAGTAGGAGGTCTTTTTCCTTCCCTTTGAAGGAGGTATTGTCCTTGGGAATATCATATATAGTACTTTTTCTTCCAAATGATAGGCACTCTCGCCTAAAACTTTAGTCATATAATAAGGTCCTTACTAATCTTGGGCTAGCATATGAGTTTCATGCCCTGATGAGAATATAGCCTTTTAAGTTTCCCACTTTGAAGGTTCCTTGTTTTAACTTTTGAGTTAAATTGTCTAAGTAAGAACGATTAGTATATGGTCATCCTTCGTCTCACCTCTTTTCTATGCTCGTCTGTCAAATCTAGGGGTGGGAATCGGAGCGGGTCATACCGAGTTAAGGTTTGCCTAACCCTGACTCTACTTTTTAAAAATTGAGTTTGACCCTTTTTTTATATTGGGTCGGGACAAAGTTGGTTTGACCCTCACTATTTTTTAATAGGTTTCAGGACAAATTTCGGGTTGGTATCAAACCAGTTTCGGGATAGCGGGTCGGGTCAAAAACACGGGTCAAATAAGTTAATTTTAAGAATTTATATATCTATCAAACATAATTATGCATCTATACTAAATTTAAATATTATATGCTTCAATATTTCACTAATTATTAAAAAACACATAATTAAGAAAATAAAATATTTGAAAATATAATATAAATTTATTAAAATAGGTTAATATACAATTACACATAAGGGTTATATTTATACAAATTCTTTTTTTTGATTCTTATATTGCTTTCTGAATAAATTGATTCTTCTATTGTTGATAGAGTTGATTATAAAATAGTGAGAATTTTGAAAGAAAATGATTATAATATTTAAACATAGGCTTATAATTTTAATAAATTAATATATACGGGGAGGGTCAGACTCTTTGGGTTGGGACATGGTCGACCCACCCCGACCCTATTTTTGAATTCAGGTCAAAATTTTTGACCCATCCCTATACGGGGTCAAAAATATATTGGTTTTACTCGGCTAAAAATGAGTCGGGTCAAAACCGGATTACGGGTCGACCAGCACAACTTCCCACCCCTAGTCAAATCAAGGTTTTGGGAAAGCTCTCCATTGTTATTTTCCTCTGTAGTGTGTGTTGCTCGCATGGATAAGTTGGTTATCTTCGCGAGTATAATAGCTTATGTGCCAAAACTTGCAAACTATCGGGGAATGGTATTACAAGCTCATACTACTCCTAGAACTTTCCATCTAGTTATCCCCTTCATCTTTAGGCATTTGGGAAGAGCTTCTTTTAAAGTTTAGTTAGTTCGTTCTACTTGACCATTTTCCTAAGGGTAAGCTATCGATGAGTACCTAATTTTTATGCGGTGGTTGGTGCAAAATTCTTTAAAGTCTTTATTAGAAAATAGTTTTTCATGATCAATGATAATAGTGCATGGTATAGCTTGTGCTTATACATATTTGTTCCTAAATAAAGGAAATACCTTGAGAGATGATGGACCCTAGGGGTCTTACTTCTAGCCATTTACTAAAATAATCATATGGTATTATTATATATTGTTTCCTTCTAGGAGATATAGGCAACAAACCCACTATGTCCAAACCTCATTACATAGAAGGCCATGGTTTTACCATCGGTGTCAAGGAGTTGGATGATGTGTGAATAAACAGTGGGTAAAGCTAACAAAGTATGTATTTATGTGCATTATTATAAGCATCAGCCTTGACAGTTAGCAAATAAAATTCAGCCCTCGATACCTTTTAGGTAAGGATACAATAGTATGGCTTCCATAGCTAGGGATGCAACTCGGGTTAGGTTGTACTGAGTTTAAGTAAACCTAAACCCTAAGTCTATCGGGTTTTTGTGAACTCTAATCCTAACAAGACTTATATATCCCACATTTAATTAGTATGTGTGCAATAATTTTAAAAGGTTAGTATTTTTATAATTATTTGTAAATAAAATTAATATCGATAGAATAGATTCAACTTGTATGGATAAAATAGATAACATTTAGGTTTTAAAATGAACATTTTACAGTTTAATTAGACTATGATTACATGAATTTTTTTTTTATAATTATAGTTAACATGCTTAGTGTATAAATAAAAATATAATTATTTTAACAAACTAGGGGGATATCTGGTTTGGGCTGGGTTGGATTTTGGTACTGGATTGATATAAATCCAATATTGGCTTCAGGTTCTCCTGTATCGGGTTGAAACTGAGCTTAATTTGAAAAATTTCAGAAACAAAGTCTAAACTTAGTTTTGAAACTGAGTTGGGTCGGGCAGGTTCAGACCAATCTGATATCAAGTTGCACCCCTATCGAAGGCAACTCTCATGTATTTCTTCAAGTAAAATACGTGGTCTTAATGGAGTTATACATATAAGGCATGATGTTATAATGAATTACCTATGTAATAGCCCAAAATTGAATACTTCATCAAAATGGAGAAATAGTTCTTAAAAGTTTATAAGCGAGTTTAAGTTTAAATATGGTATAATATGTTTTAAAACTATATGGTTGAGTTTCCAAGCTAGAGCGAACATTATTACATTATTGAACTTACAAACCATTGGGCCCAGATCATTTTTCTGACTTTGTGCATTACAATTATACAATCTCCATTAGTAAATAACAAAACTGGGCACATATAACAACATCTTTTTTCAGTTTCTAATTTGTCTATTGGTAGATCCCTTTTGATTAAGTGGTTAAAATTGGGACTTATAAGTTTTATTATTTATTATTATTTTGAATGATGAAATAATTGGTGGTAATGGGGATTTGATGATATTTGATGATTGATGATGAATTTGATGGTGGAGATGATATTTATGAATTTTTTATATTTGATTGAATGAGAATGCAAGGTTATAATTAATGGATTAAAGACACTTGTTACATGTTGAAGACTTTATGGATTTTCATATTCTGGAAATCTTATTAGGTTTCATACTCTAGAGATCTTATTGGATTCCATTCATATTATATATTTTAAACTAAGGCATCGTGGTTGCTGGAAGTCTTTTGGACCAAATTTCAATTTGGTAGAATAGGAAAGCATCGACAAAAATTTTAGATTAGTTCAAATAATGATGAAATCCATGAATTAACTCACTAACTAATACAATTACAACTTTTGACTAACTTGTCTTGTTATTGTCGCTTTGGACTTTGGGGAAAACAAAGAGGGAATAATAAGTAATAAATTAATGAATGGATACCTGTTGGAAACAATGTTTAAAACAATAAAATTGACCAAATCTTGAGTTTTGATGATTAACAAGAACTAATTTTGAGTATATAAAAGGTACTAATATGTTTGCTAAATGTTTAAGGAAAGCAAAGAGGTCAAGTCGATCTCCAAGTCGACTTGGACTTCGACTTGGGTGAAGTCGATCCCAAAGTCGACTCAAATATCGACTTGAGAATGAATCCCAAAAGGCAACAGGTGAAGTCGCAGGTCAAGTCGACTCCACTTGCGACTTGGGAAGTCAAGTCGCAGACGAAGTCGACTCCAGCATCGACTTGGAGTATCCAGAGCTGAAAAGTGGAAACGAACATAACGAAGTCGCAAACGAAGTCGACACCAGGTGCGACTTGGGTGAAGTCGCAGGCCAGGTCGACTCCATCCACGACTTGAGAAGTTCAAACTTTCAAAGATGCAGTTTTCAAGATATTCAAGAGGATTTATCACTCAAGTCCAAGGAATCAAGATGAAAAACAAATGAGTCAAATTCAAAGTCAAGAATCATGTTCTACATTCAAATCAAGTCTATCAAGCTCAAAGCAAATCTTCAAGCTAGCTTCCAAATGGAGTAATACCCAAGTCATAAAGACCAAGTGAGTCCAAAGCAAAGCAAGGAACATACATATATTGTGCAAGGACTCAAAGCTTTCAAATGGTTTGCAAGATTCAAGACATTTCAAGAAGATCAAGACATTTTTGCAATAGACCAAGCCAAGTCGCAACCCAAGTCGACTTTAGGATCGACTTGAGTTAAAGTCTGAAAGCCAAGTCGACCCAAGTCTCAGACTTGAGTTTCTGAAGAACCCAAGTCGCAGGCCAAGTCGACTCCATGTGCGACTTGGAAGCCAAGTCGCAGGCCAAGTCGACTTCATCTTCGACTTGGAGTATAACGGTCAAATTTTCGAACGTTGGAGTTCATTTATTGCGCACTAACCACCTCCACAACGTTCATATTTTCTTCCCTCTATAAAAGGACCCTCAAATGAACGTGAAAAAACAACAAGAGAACACAAGACACTACGTTAAAGTTCAAAGAGAGAAAAGAAGTGCAAGAAAGGTTTCCTATTTGCTTTTCTCCATTATTGAGTGGTCCGTATAAATTCTAAGGAAGAAGAAAGCTTCAAGTTGCTAGCGCCTTCAACAATATTCATCCAAAGCTGCTTCTACAACTTCTTCCTCGAGCTAAATCTGCCTACACAAATCTGTAAAGTGTAGTTTCATTTATTTCATTGTCTTGTTGTATAAATCTTGATTTAGCTTGGGTAGCTAAGATCAAGTATATGCAAAGTAGGGTGTGATTGGAGTGAGACTCATCACCTACTTTTGGCTGTGAGTTGTTTATGCCCCCTAGAGCTAGAATCTAGAAGAGAGCAAGTGGCTCTAGTTGTATATGCCCCCTAGAGCTGGAATCTAGAAGAGAGCGGTGACTCTAAGTGTATTCGTGGAATACATAGTGGAACCCAAGTCACAACAGAGTGTGAGCTTGGAAGAGTGGAGTAGGGAAGGTTTGCCCGAACCACTATAAATCTTGTGTTATATTTCTTTTTACTACTTTATCTTTATTGCTCTCTAGCTCTTTTCAAAAGGGGATTAATTACTCAAGGGGTTAAGACTTTACTTACCAAAGATTTTTTAAAGAACCCAATTCACCCCTCCCCTCTTGGGTTTTGCCACTAACTCGGGACCAACAATACCTTGTTGTGACTTTATAGCAAGTTCGATATATATTTTTCGATGCAATAATTGTGATTGAATATTTTCTTGTAGTTAAATATATTTAAAGGCATATTAGTAGAAATAAAAATAAGAGTGAAGATTATGATAGGAATGACTATCTTGAATCATCTAAGAGAACTCTACTTTGTTGAAGTTCATATTGGAGTGTTGCTAACTTGAAAATCTACTTCTAGTTTTATTGCTAAGAACTTGATTGTAGAGTATTGATTGAATTTTCTTCTTATTTCCATTATGTGTATTACCTTAATGTAGGTTATACATCAAGAGGGAGTGAATTACGAAGTTGGTGAGACTTGATTGATTACTTTAGTGCCACTTAGAGTCAAACCAATCTAGTAGACAAATTGGCTATAAAACTGTATTAGTGCATCTGATTTTCATTGCAAATGAGTGGAACCTACGCTAGATGTTTTCTTAGAAAGTGGAGTAGGTCTGGCTTGGTTGAACAACTATAAAAATTCTCTCTTGATTGGTTTTGCATTGTGTATGTATTGATTGATTTGTATTTACATTGCTCGTAATTGCTAAGTCGTGATGGAATATTTTCTTGCAGTTAATTTTTAATTGAAATATATTTTTGTTTCTACCCTCTTGAGTAATTGTCTATTCAGTCATTAGTATAAGATCTGTAAGTGTTATGAGAATAGGCCTTGTAAAGGTCACTCAAAGGATCATGTAATGACTACATCAATGTCAAACATCACAAGTGGTGGATGTAATGGAGGTAATAGATCTTCCAGACTAAGACCTTCTATACTTGGTGGTGGTTTTAATCCTGGCACTGGTTTTCATCTATTATAAAATAATGAATTTGATGGTCAAACTCTTTTGAGGCTACCTTATTTTGATGGAATAAATCATTTATTTTGAAAAAGTAGGATGATATAGTTTTTGCTTGACTTTAATTTTGTCTTGTGGAGAATTATACAAGAAAGAGCAACTTTATCTAAGGCTGATGGGTCGACATGAATTGATGTTTAAAGCAAGGAAATTCAATTGAATAGTAGGGCATTGCACGTGTTACTATGTGCAATTTCTCCAACTAAATATAATAAAATATCGTTCTATATTACTACTAACGACATATGGGATAAATTACAATTAACTTATGAAGGCACAAATCAAGTTAGAAATTCAAAAATAATATGCTCACTATATAAAACTACTGCTAACATATAGAATAGATTTTTATTAATTATTACTGGTTTACAGGGACTTCGAAAAAAATCAGTGACACAAAGCAAGTGAAGAAACTATTGGGATCTTTGTCTCCATCAGGGAAACAAGAGTTATTGTGATTGAAGAGACTAAAAATCTAACTATCCTCACAATTGATTAGCTCATTGGATCATTAGCACAAAAACAACGCTGATGATCATATCAAAAGGTAAGAAAATAGTTAGTTTAAAAGTTAAAAATTATGATAATTTATCTGATAACGAGGGATTCATGGAATATGACAATGTAGGGTTGCTCATAAATAGAATTTGATGTCTCATCGTGAAAAATAAAGAAGGAAAGAAAGCTATAGAACATACTAAATTTTCAAACGGCTATGCTTTTTATAAGGAAATCATATCTAATAAGCATCATGGAGCCCACCACCAACAATCCTCTTCTCCAAATCTAGTCTTCTCTAATATTAACTATAATAATCAGCAGTTGCTCATGCCCATTGCTAGCAAAACTCCTCCACTTGCGAACCGACATCATGAAGGCTATGGAGAAAGAAGAATATATTGCCTGTTGCCATTGTTGTTGTTGTTGATGTTGCTACTTATTTCCTTCAAATTTGGCATCTCCACCGTTTGTAAAGATCCAGTGTTGCTCCTTTGCTTTTTTCTCTATCTCTAATTAACCTAAGATAATCATCTTCTCGATGTACTATCTCTAAAAATCTTAAAACATTTCCCACCAAATGGTTGCTAGCGAGTTTGATAGTCATGGTTTTCTTCCATTTGGGATGATGGAGCACCATATTATAGTGCTTTAATAGTGCTCTTAATATGCACGCATATAGCTAGTAGGTCGTGGATTGAGTTGTTTTAACAGATGGCCGCTATTGACAATCCACATGCTTGCAGCCATGGATATACAGTTTAGGGAATAAAGAAGACGAATGTTGTTTAGTTGTTTGCACACAAGGTCATTTTTCATACCAAATATGGCTTATTGTAGGTAAATTGATCTTCTTTAATCACGGATCCATTGGACATTTAGGGCTTGTTGGTACAATTTGGGAATTTAGAAATTAATAAATTTTTTTAAAATGCATTTTTAAAGTTACTTGAAGGCAAGTAATGGCATGAGTATTAATGGCATTTCAAGCAAAACACATAGGTATAAGAGTAGGTTTCAAGCAAAATACATGGGTATAAGAGTAGGTTTTGGAAATTTCTATATATATTTGGAATTATAAGTAAAATTCATGACTATATGAAATTCGCGCTTAATAATAAAATAATTGAATTTCTTATTTGCATCAACTCTTTTCATTACATTTATACTAAAAGCTGTATCAAACACTAAACTTATATTATAAGCAATATATTTAAATAAATATATTATAATAATATAAAATTAATAATTACTTTAGGGTATGTTTGAAACTATACAAGACTCATGGATTGAATTTGTATCTAGGATAAGAATATAATGATTTATATTGGGAATGAGTAAAGTTGTATTCGAAATGAGTAAAATTGTATTAGAAATGGAAGAAGTTGTTTTGGGAATCAAGAAATTATCTTGAAAATGGTGATACAGATTTAATTCAAGAATTTTTTATGATTTTGTATAGATCTTTAAAGAGGCTACCAAGGGCATTTTTTTGTCCAATGAACCAAACCCTAAGGAAAAGTTACTCTTGAGATTTCTTGCGGGCATTGTAGGATTTTTTTGCAAGTTTGTCGACCCTAAGACATATGCTTGCACTCAAATCACCCTTCATTTGTAGCTTCAAGAAATTGATCGTGGTTACTTCATGGTCCCCATTTTGTTAGCACACATGTATGCCAATGAACAAAAAGGCTAGATTGGAATTTTTTTACGAACTATAGATAAGGCCGGTCCCATATTTATATAAGGACAAAAAGGCTAGGTTGGAATTTTATTTCTGCTAATTGCAGTGGCCATGGTCCATGGATATGGGTGGCCCACCTCTTGATTGATGGACGTACATTTCGCAGAGAGGTAACTAGAATGCGGACATAAGTAAATTAGGAATATGATAGATATAGATAGTGGACAATGATTCAATACTTAAGCATAAAAGCCTCCACTCTTACCCCTTAAATATATTTTAGAATCTAAATCGTTTATCACATTCAATATATCTTATTTTATAATGCCACTAAAAATAAATTTCGTCAAAAAGTTATACTTTTTAATAGTATCTTTTGAGAGTAAACGTACAAGTACTAAAGTTTTAAAAAATATATAAAAATCTGCTGTACATGTAGTATTTGGAATCATAAATAAAAACACATGAATAAACATTATGTATTTTGTATGGGTGATGGGTGATGGGTGCTATCCATCCTGCTTAAAAACATGTACAATCAGGTATACATTATGAAAAATGCTTAAGATATACTTATATATGTATTAAAAAAATAATAATATTTTATAAATCGTTTGCACATGTTGGAATGATATTTTAGAGAGTTTACATATGTTGAATATACAACATTCAAATTACTTTTTTTTAATTGATACATTTGGAATCTCATATTTTACCATATCTCATTTTCTATTTAATTTTACAGATGTAGCCTGTGAATCCTTACAAATCAAATTCATAAATCCTCATGAATTCGAGAAACAAAAACTCATACAGAAGACCATCTCCCACACGAAACCCCGGCCAATGTTTTAAGAGGTGGGCCATGGACATTTTTAATCCGGATGAAATTAGGTTTCCTGATTAAATAAATTTTTGTCAACGTCGTTCGGATACGGCCAACCGCACCCTAACTGGTGTCTGCATCAAGCAGGTACCCACAAAATAAACGACATAAGTGCACAGGTTTTTTCTGGCCACTTCACCTTTGCTCTCTGCCCCGTCTATTGCTAAGTAGGCCAGTTTCATAGCATGCCCCACGTGCAACATCGCCACGTGAATAGGTCAAATCAATTCCATTAATTCGTAGGGTTTCGGATTGTTTGTAAGAGACAATACAATTAAGCTCTATCTAGCTAGTACAATGTTCAATTAATTGCACACAATTTTACTCTCCACGTACAATTATATATGGGTAATGATTCAAGGCCTCACAGGAGCTTCCATAAATACCTCTTGATTTACGATATTTTTATTTTTATTTTCCATGAAAATGTTATCGTTATATAACAAACTTCATAATTTTGAACATATGTATTAATTTTTTATTGAATTTCAAAAATAAATAATTTTAAGGTTAAAAACAAGACGTTAAAAATAGGTTAAATGCCCGTAAAAGCTAGTGAATATTAAAAAATACATATGCATATCTAAAAATTGTAACATTTAGTATTTTTTTGATAGAAAAATGTAATATATGAATTAAATTCATTTAGGATAACAATTTGATGAATAATAGGTTGACGGACAAAACAAATTAGGACCCAACATCTATTGAGTTCTTGTACTAAAATTTAACAATTTGTATATTTTTATCTATAATTTTTATAATTCAAAAATTAACACTTTTCATCCCCAATGGGTGAAAACTAGTGATTTTCGAAATTATGGAGAATTATATTAATTCAAAATGCTAAACTTTAGTATATAAAAAGATTACATGTAGCCCCAAATAAAAATAAAAAATGGCTCAAAATATCCACATGTATTTAAATTCAGTACGTAAGTATGCATTAAATCATTATACCATAATGTAACTATATTGATCATGTTGTAAGAGTGCCACCTTATTTAAATTTGCTAAAAAGCCATAATTATCACACTCGTTTTGTCCACCTAAAGATAATCGCAGTTTAAATGTGAACCTTTCTTGTTTTTGAGTTTCTTATTTACAGTAGAGAATTTTAGGTTTCAGGAATTCACGGCCATATGCCTCCACTTAAAAGCAAGCACAGATCTAGCGATGAAGTGACAGCGAAAACATGAACTTTTAATAATTCTGTACCAATCATTAATAGATAATTCCGTTCGGTTGGACTCTTTTGTCGGGCCACTTTTTTTTTTTTTTATTGGATTCATACCATAAAATAATATTATAAACTTCAAATGTATGATTCAAAATATTTATTTAGGGCATTGGGACATCATTTTTAGACATTTCATGACGTAATTAGTTCACGACATTAATTAGGACCTCATTTAACTATAAAGGAGAGATTAAGAGTATGTTTTGGGGATTGATAAATTTTTTGATTAAAACGTTTTTGAAATAGGAAAAATTAATATGATAGGACATGGGTAAATATGAAGAGTAGAAAGAAAAAAATTAATATAAAAATATTAGTTTATCGGTAGTTATGTAGAACTGATTAAAAAATATATAGTAGTCATATAGGAGAAATGAATAAATAATTAAAAATAAATAATTGCGAAAATTGAAAAACTTTTAATTAAAAAGTTTTGGTTTGAAAAGTTTAGGTGTAAACAAGGCAGCCTAAGTGTGCAAAATTTTATAAACTTGAATTCATCTACCTGGAATACAAAACTTAGGCTCCTTTTGATGAGAGGTAATAAAAAAATATTAATGTATTTTAATATGACGCAGCAACCCGAAATTTCCACCAATGCCCTCTTAACGGTAGTTACCAACACTACCGGCGTTCTTGTGAAAGAAGGTTTCAAGTGGAAATGATTTTTGTAAAAATAAATAGTCATGGGAAAAATTATAAAATTTAAAAGGTTGGGAATGTAAATGCAACTAATTATTGGTGAAATTATAAAATTGTAAAAGAATGGGAGTAAACGCAAATAGTTGTTGGTAAAATTATAAAACCGTACGAGGATGGGGATGCAAATGCAGATGGCCTAAAAGAAAATCTTTTCATGTACAGTATCTTCTCAATAATATCAGGAGATTCAGGACACCTCTTCTGCGCGTCATTCTCTTTTCATGTTCCGAATATATTTTATGTTTTTAATATATGTTTTTTTATCTTTTCGCTTTTATGTGAGTGCAAGGGTATTTATTAAAATAAAAAATTCATTAATTTTTGGATTCTTATATTTTTTGTAATATTTTAAAAAATAAAAAATCGTCATTTTTCATTTGCGGGAGTGTGAGATAGTGAAAATTTATCATTCTTGAAGTTTTGTAAAAAACATATATCAAAAATAGAAAATGTAAATTTTTATATGTGAATTAAATACATCTTATTATCAAAAAAATTAAATACTTCTGGGTTCACATAAAAGTGAAGAAAAATAAAAAATATGTTAAAAAATATAAAATACATGAGGCTGTCACTTGGCTAAATCACACTCCATTGTAGAGGTGCAGTTGTATGCATTCGGTTGCATCCGCTGTATGCACATGGGTGCATTGAGTCTCAATGCACCTGGGTGCATATCCACAAATTTTTATTAAGTTCAATGGCTCAATTACTTTTCTAAAGCATTAAAGTTATTCATAAATTCTAATTAAGTTCGGTGGATAAATTATTTTTCCAAAGCATTTAAGTAACTTACCAGGTTGTGGGGGTAAGAATACAAGAGGCTTGAATAGAATAGAATGGAGAAATAATATAAGAATATAATGATCTTTACTGACAACAAGAAAAGTTGTATACAAAATTAAAAAGTATCATCTAAATGGGAAATTCAATATCATATATATTACATCCAAGGTCCAGGAGGTGGAACATCTCCTCAAAGACGTGGATGAGATGAAATTTCTCATCCACAAAACAATTTTTGAAGTTTTGATAAAATTTCTTATTTTTTACGAAGAAAATTTCTTATTTTTAATACAACCTTTATGTTTTCAATACAAATTTTTTATTGGAAATATAAATAACTACATTATTATCTCACTTCTTCATCACGTTAAGAGCAATGTTTGATCCATATATGACGGGATCTGATCCTGCTTCAGTGCACCCGGGTGCATTAACTCAATTTTTTTATTTTTAAAATTTTTTTATATGAGTGTTAATCTAATATTTAACATTGTATCAATTTTTACCATTTTTGAGTATTTTAGATATGTATTTTTTATTTTTGATAATCAGTGGCATTTTAGTAATTTTAAATTACCTAAAATGCCACTGATTTTTAAAAGTAAAAAATAAATATTTAAAATACTCCGAAAATGGTAAAAATTGATACACATGTTAAATACACTTAGATTAACACTTGTATAAATTTTTTTTAAAAAAAAATAGGTTAAAATGGCTTTAGGCTTCAGTGCACCCGGGTGCACAGGATCGGATCCCATATGTGACTGCTCTTTAAAATGTCCAAAAATCCTAACACTTTATCATATTCTCTACCGCATATGTGTTGCTTTTTTTTTTTTTAATAGCAAACATGTGTTGCTTTGTACATTCAGATGTGAGCATATATAACAAATTTACGACAGCACGGTAGTAATGCTAGAGTAACCGAACGGGGAATGTCTTTTATTTAACTCCAAAAAAAAGGAGTCGTACAATATGTGGTCCACATGTTTGCACAAAATGCACATTTTTCCATTGTGAGAAATTAATATGCTTTTTGGACGGTCGACATATCGAAAAGATCTCCAATATCCTTCTGGCTAATATTCCTTCAGTATTATTTACATTTGAGCTTCCAGTTAAAGGAATTTTCAGCATCCATCACCTGAAGTGCAAGGGATGACCATGCATCGTTGGTCTCATTTAAGCGATGGAAGGATCCAATAATTAATATTCGGCAATCAGAACATATCAAGAAAATTCGGACTGCATAATATACCATTTTAACAAGATTCTTAAGGGGGTATGTCAGCGAGATTAGTAAGCCAGGTTGGGAGGGGTTACTCATCTGCATCTTACTGTTTATAGAATCATTTACACGCATAGTAGTGATATTTTAGATTGTTTAGATGATGAAAAAATTACTTTAAAATTGATATTTTAATATTTAATTATTTTTTGACGTTGATTTTACACATTATACATTATAGATGAGACCTATATATAGTGAAATTAAAAATAAAAGGATTTCTAAAATACTACAAATGATGTTAAATAAAATGAATGAAGTGGATTTTTCATCAATTATGCAGATTTTAAAAATAGAGGGGGTTACATAGAAATACGGCTTCACAAAAGCAGGACCGAAATATATATCCACTTATAGGTAACTGGTTACATAGAAGCAAACCCATGTAACCCCTTTAAAATCTAAGATTTTGATCTTGAATGAAAAATTCAATCTATTTATTGTATTTAACGTCATTTGTTTATCTAGGAGACCAAGTTTCATCCCAATCAAGAATGTTTATGGGCCACATTTGTCCAAATATATATATATGTGTGTAAATTATGAAAAACTCTTAGATCTATTTACACATGTATTAGAATGTAATAATACTTTCTAGAATTATTTATTACATAAAAATGATATTTCGGACGGTTTAGATGTTGAAAATACTACTTTAAAATTGATATTTTAGCATTTTGCATAATTTACACATGAATATATATATTTTCTAATAAATGTGGCCCATGAACATACTTGATTGGGATGAAACCTGATCTCCTAGATAAAAAATGAAGTTAAATACAATGGATGGATTAAATTTTCTATTAAAGATCAAAATTTTAGATTTTGAAGGGGTTATGTGGGTCCGCCCTATATATATACTAGTCCCGCTTCTATGAAACAACCTTTCTACGTAACCTCCTTCATTTTTAAAATTTTGATGGTTGATGAAAAATTCACTTCATTATGTTTAACATCATTTTTAGTATATTGGAAACCCTTTTATTTATTTAGTTTCGCTAAATATGAAAAATCGACATAATAAAATAATTGAATGCTAAAATATTAATTTTAAAGTAATTTTTTCAACATCTAAATCATCTAAAATATCACTATTATGTAGAAAAATGATTCTATATAGTATTGTTACATTTCTTAGTACATGTGTGAATAAATCTAAGCATTTTTCATAACTTACGCATTAATATATATATATATATTTGAGCAGATGTGACTCATCCATATATTTGATTTGGATGAAACTTGTTTTCCTAGTTGAACAAGTGATGTTAAATAAAATAAATAGATTAAATTTTACATAATTGTCAATATCTTAAAAATTGAGGGGTTACATCGCTTTGTGTGTATATATAGGGCCTGCTGATTACATAGAAGTGATTCCATATAACTACCTCAAATTTTAAAATTTTGATGTTTGATAGAAAATTTAATCAATTCATTATATTTAATATCATTTGTTTAGTATTGAGACTAAGTTTTATTCAAATCTAATATATGCACAAGCCATATTTGCTCAAAAATTGGTATGTTTATGAGTAAATTAGGAAAAATATTTAGATCTGTTCACATATGTATTTGAATGTAGTAATACTTTATAGAATCATTTATCTATGTAATAATAATGTTTTAGATGGTTTAGATATTGAAAATATTACTTAAAAATTGATATTTAATATTAAATTATTTTGTTACATTGATTTTACATGTTTGTAGATGGGCCCATATATAATGATATTAGATAAATAAAATGATTTCCTTGATAATATGAGTGATGCTAAACACAATAGATGAAGTGACTTTTTTACATCAAACAATTTTATTATGTTAAATTTGTACCATTTTCAGATGGGCCCATAAACATATTTAATTTGGATGAAAATTAGTATGATAATAGAATGCATAATTGTAAATATAATAGGTGGAATAGGTTATAATTTTATGATCTTGTGAGACCTATTTTGAGGCGATGGAACTGTAACTTACTGTGTAGGTGCCTACACTAAAATATTTTTCATATATATAGATTTTGATCTAATTCACGTGATTGTACCATATAGTCCATGCATTGTAGGGTCCACTTGATCATGAATATAAAATCTACCTTATCCGTTGTATTTAAAATTATTTACTTTATTAGTATATTAATTTTCATCCGAATCAAATATGTATATGGGCCTTATCTTAAAATGGTACAAAATCAATGTAACAAAATAACTTATCGTAAATATTATGTTTATAATAGTATTTTTAACATCTAAAATATCTAAAGTATTTTTTATATCGATAAATGATTATATAATGTATTATTACAATTTAATATGCACGGGGCCTATATTTGCAGCAGACTGTACCTTAATTACAGTGCAGTTCGTCTGCACTAGTACATGTGACTAGACCGTGTAGTCCATGTACTGTGGGGCCCACTTGATCATAAATCAAAAATCTACTCTATCTATGATATTTAGGATTATTTACTTTATTAGCACACAGATTTTCAACCAAATCCAATATATATATATACACCCTATCTTAAAATAGTATAACATCAGCGTAACAAAATTGTTTAATAAAAATATCAATTTTAAAATAGTATTTTTAACATTAAAACCATTTAAAGTATGATTTTTATATAGATAAATGATTGTATAAAGTATCAAAATATTTTAGTATATGCAGGGCCCCTTTTTAATGCACGACAACAAATCTTGTGTTTATAAATGCATATACATCAGCCTTGCTACTATGAAACTCCTAATTCCTTTCATTTTTAATATCTTAATAGTTGATGAAAAATCCATACCATCAATTGTATTTAATATTATTTACATTATCATAAAAATCTTTTCATTTGTCTAGTAACATTGTGTATGTGTCTCATCTATAAATATGTAAAATTAATATAATAAAATGATTTAATGCTAAATATCAATACTACTTAAAGAATTAATGTTTAGTATTCGATCATTTTATTATATTGATTTTACATATTTATAGATGGAACCCGTACAAAATAATACTAAACAAGTGAAAAAGTTTCCATAATAATATAAATAATGTTAGATAAAATAGATCAATCGAATTTTTATTAAACATTAAAATATTAAAATGGAAGAGATTACATAGAAGATTAGTTTTAAAGAACTACCCCCGTTATATGTCGATGCAAAGTCATGGGATCTATTTGCATGCACCTTCAGCGAAAAAAGCATCTACTTTTAGTGACTTATCTATTAAAACAAGTAATTAAATTGGAGCAATAATCTTTTCAGACCGGCCCAAAAATACATTTTTTGTCTTTTTAAATTTTTTTTTATAGACATATTAATCTAGTTATATTTAATATATAAATTAAAATTTACCATTTTTTGATATGTGTATATATTTATTTTAGATTTTTAAATACATGGGTATTTAATTTAAATACCTATATATTTAAAAATTCAAAATAAATATATACACATATCCAAAAATGATAAAATTTGATTTATAGAATAGATATAACTAGATTAACGTGTTTATAAAAAAATTTCAACAAAATAAAAGATATTTTTTTGGTTTCAGATCGATCTGAAAAGATCATTTGGCATTAAACTCATGCAACAAAGTTCAAACACCACTTTATTATTAATTTTTTTGTATTCTTCTTATTTTTAGAAAATAAGAGACAAGTAACTGAATAAACTTAGTTGCGGATGGCTTAGGACATGAAATGAGATGAAAAATATGTACATTCAGCCAAATTGGCGTATATGTAAGAAAATAAACCCTATACGTTGCTCTAGAACGACAATTATCCTTAAGAAAATGTCATATATATTATATATCAAACAAATTTTTATTAAGGAATTTTTTTAAATTCTATGAATCTTCTGACTTTTTATTGGTCGATATTCAGACTTTATTCAATCAAAAAAATTTAGACTTTATGGGTACACCATATATATACATAGAAAATGACAATAATGATGGTTGTCTGAAGGATTTTTTTCCTTTTTTTTTTGGACCAATAGGCGCTTTGTGGATTGTTTCGTTGCTAGCATGTGTTTTTAGTATTTACAATATAAACACTATAAATTTGAAGCTTTTACAAAATTAACTCCAAAACTAATACTTATAAAATACGATACAACTAAAACGTGTTATAAATTTTTCTTCGATGTTAAAGACTTTTTTTTTTTTTTTTTCATAATTGCTGCACCATGGGATGGGCATCATGCCCACATACCCTATCAATGCACCTTTGGTGCTGGTGACTTCAATGTTAAAGACTTAAAGGCGCGCCCAAAATAGTTTATAAGAGCGTTTTCTTCCGCTTTTAGTTGAAAAAAGGTATGGAACTTATAAGGTTTATTTTGCAAAATTTCAAAACGTACATGCTTAGAATGCAATTATGCGTAGTGACTGGAGGGGGTCCTATTTTGCAAAATCCCTGAAAACGGGAAAAAGATGTAAATAAGAGAAACTCCTTGATTTGATGATTTCGTTTTGGGTCACTCGAAAACGACTCGCACATTAACTGTCGACTGCTTGCCACCTCTTTTCCCTTTAAATACGATTCCTTGTGGCTTCTCTTCGTCAGTTCTTCTCCATGACACTAGTGCTGTAGCTATCATGAAGTCCTTACCTACCATGCCTCCCACTTCACAGAATGCTCTCCCTGAAGAGGGCATCTCCTCGCATGTACATCCCCTTATTCTCTTCTTCCTTAATTTGGAGCTTTGTATTACTCCCTTTCTTCTTGATTCTTGGTGGGTTTGATTTTCTGTTAGTTCTTTCTTAATGCACTCTTTGCTCTTGGTGGGTTTTCAAAAAATGTTTCACGTGTCTCTCTGTGTATGTTTGCGTGTGGGGGTCCTGGAACATGTCCATGTTTGTGCATGGAACTGCATTAGACTTCTAATTGTAGTATTCTCGCCATTTTGGAGATAGGGGTTTTGATTGGAGTCGTGTGGAAAGGTGCTTGTATGCATGAGACTGCATGGATGATGAGATAGTCATTGGTAAAAAAAAAAATTCTGCTTTTTACTGGACGCAAAAGATTAGTATATAGCACCCAAGTTTTTATTCTCCTCCTCTTCTTCAACTGCTGTTATGAAATGCAGGGCACCCATGTTCTTATTTCCCCTTCTTTTTCTTCATATATTTATTTTTATCCATTGTAATGCTTCTCACTCATTCAATAACGATTAGAGCTGACCAACCCGACCTTAGTAGTTTGTTAGCATTGTCCTCCTCTTCTTATTCAGTTTCGAGTCGTCGGCTGTCAAATGTTTTTTTGTAGGACATTTCTTGTGAATGGTCAAACCAACAATGATGTCAATTTTTGATTGTTAGGAGTGGTTTACATGAAAAGCCATTTTCTCGAAATACAAACCCACAATTACTGCAAAGAAGGTTAAAAGGGGTACTAGATAAACATAAAGTAGGTGAAAACATTGCTATCTGAGACGCAAGACTGAAATTTTACCTACTAACATGCGAAGGAGAGGTAATTGGGCAGAAGTTGTTGCAGAATGTACTAATTGACTGAGATGCCCATTTTGTCAGCTTTGTCAAATTTTTTTTCCCCATCAAGAACGTGGTTGGTTTCATATTTTAATTAATTTTTGTTTAGTGAATTAATTACCCATGCCTGTTTAATTGCCTTCTTTAAGAACGTACCTGTTCCTGATTTCGTCCTTACAGATGCAATTTATGAAGATATTGGGCACTTTGGTTGTGGTTCTCCAAACTACTCTTTTCAGAGCTTCTTGATAGTGTTGATTGTGCCCACTCATGCGTGGAATCCTATAGTTGCATTATTGTGGTTTCGATTATGTCAGTTTGTGTCAACTGCGGGACAAGCTTCATCTACAGTGGTCTAAAGTGTGGAAAGTTTCGATTAATAGATGCGCAGCCTGTATATACAACAACCATCTAATGAATGGTGGGAAAAAAAGACTATCGTAGCCTCTGTGTGGATTTTTTTTTTTTTTTAAAGAAGATTTTAGCAGGCCGTTTCCTCTTTATATAATTGATGAAGATTGAACAATGTGATTCATCTAGTTCGATTTATGATTTAGGGTGTTTATTTGTATTTTGAGTTAATTTTTTATTGTGCAAGTTTGTTTATTACACAAGTTTTACTTGTTATGAAAATTTACTAATTTTGCAAGTAGAGATTTTTTATCGAGAGCCAACAAATTAAATGCAACTATTAGCCTGGGCTATATAACCTTATTTTTAATTTTTTTTTTCACAAAATTGTCAATCTATAAAGCAAATTACACCATTTTTGGGGATGTGTTTATTTTTTGGATTTTTTAACGTAAAGATATTTAGTCATTTTCTGAATGGTAAATGATTAAAATACCTTTTTTTAAAATCCCAAAATCTATATATATACATCTTAAAAAATATTAAAACTTGGTTTATGAATTAAATACATTTAAGTTACTAGTTTTGCAAAAAAAAGAAAAAAAGAAAAATACAGAGCATAGTCCTCGGCACTAGATGCATTTATTAGCTCACGCTAATAAGATCATAATTCTTGCAAATTTACTTGCTGCACTTTTTTCTAGTCTTTATTAGTGCTCATCAATATTCTTATGAGATTTTAGGGTCAGTTCCTTGATTATTTAAGCGTCAAAGTATATTTTCTATTTTTATTTTAGTTTTTAATACATATGTAAGTTCTATTTAGATCTCTTTCTTGCGAAATTTGATAATTTTAAAATTTCTTTTTTGACTTTTGAACAGAATTTGTCAACAAGAAAATAAAATACCGAACAAATTTAAAAATCGCCAAATAGCTGGACGATCTAAGTGGGACTGCATATGCCACGTTTTATATGTTTAATTTCTGTTGTTGTCAGTAACGTAGTGGTATTTGTTTAGTTCATGCTGCTAGGAACTAGATGGCCATTGTTGGATATTTCATCAATCATGAAAACTTTCTGCTATAGGATCTTGCCAGGAAAAATGTTACATCTGCGTATGCTATATTCTTCTTTCATTTTATAATTTTTCGACTTTTCATTCGTCCTCGTTAATACGCCTTTTTGGTCCGATGCATTTATATAAGCTCATGCAATGCAACTGATTCTTTTTTATTTTTTGACGGGTATCAACTCAGTCTTGTTGATCTTATGCATTTATGCCTAGCACACTCATGACATTATACAGCACTTGTGCTACGCACTAAGCTTTCTGCTGATCTTAAACCTTGTGTGTTGTGTGCATATCCTTATGCCATGCTCATGCTCATCATCCATATACATCTCACAATAATATTAATAAAATAAAATAAACAATAATTAAATCCAGAAATAACAATATTCACTTACCTTTCTTTTAGCCTAACTTGATAATTGCATTTTAATATCCAGAGGTTTATGATTTCTAGAAACGGAAAGTAAACTTTTCCATTTTCCACAGATGTGTAAAATTGAAATTCAGTCTGTCCTTGCATTCAGACACAATAAAGTTGTATCCTTTTTTTTTTTGATAAAAAAAAGTTGAATCCTTGATCTTGATAACAGTCTGACAGAGATGGATTTGTTGTACAGAACCAGAATATTAAGAGGGCTTCCTGCAAAGCAGTTCTTACCCTTGCTTACCAAAGCCTTGGAGTGGTTTATGGGGACCTCAGCACCTCCCCGCTTTATGTTTACAAGACCACCTTCTCACGAAAGTTATGCAGCCATGAAACTGATGAGCAGATTTATGGAGTGCTTTCATTCATCTTTTGGACCTTCACCATCATTCCCCTCTTCAAGTACATTTTCTTTGTGTTGTCAGCAGATGACAATGGTGAAGGTACTTGTCCGTCAATAACAATTGATGCTTTTTTTTTATTATTGTGTATTTGACAAGTAGATTTGATTCAAGGACTGTTAAGTATTTGGTGTTTTACTCCTTTGCTTGGGCCAGCAAACTGTGCATGCATCATCATATTCCGCAGTCCAAATCATTCATGTTGCAGTTACTATATTTTGTGTGGATAGCTGAAATGAACATTGCATTAGATATTCAAACTGTTTGGTGCTTATAGGCTTTCTCAACCCCAACCTATTGGGGAACCTTATTGATTATAATAATAATCACCCCGGGGTCCTTTACGCTAAATTACTAATAAAAATAAACCATAAGCGGAAGCGTATTTGAATCCATAGGAGCAGTTGTTTTTTAATCTTGTGGTTTCTGAGTCTTCTAAGTTAATGCCCTAGGATTTTCCGGAGAAGGAGATTCCTCTTTTCCAATAATCGAATATTAGAAAAAAAAAAACCTTAAAAGTGCATAGCATGATGACAACAACTATTTATATGGTGTACCTATCTTTCATATTTCTAATTTAGTTCATCATAAAAATAAAAATTAGAAAATAGGCAATAGGATTTTTACACGTAGGAGACCCATACGTTATTAGATAATTTGGAATTATAAACTTTATAAGATCACTTTATAATTTGGGCCGCTATTTACGATAGCGTATATATAATTATTATATAAGGATGTCCAAAAATTCAATAATCTCCCACTTAGACTACATATAATTTTATAATTACATATAACCTTATGAGCTCAAAACCTTTTGCTATCATGACCAAAATCATCTCCGAACAATCTCGTTAACTAGTTATGCCAACATAGGATCAAGGCGATCGTTGTCATATTCATCGTAATTCGACCCATCCATGGTCACGTATATCAAACATAACCAAATGACATATATGAATTTGTAGCATGGAAATTGCATGCAATATGATCTAACATGCCTATTTCCAACTAGTACAACATTTTTAGTGATATCAAACAAAAACCAAAATACAGAATAACAAAAATACTGAACTTTATTTCTGTAGAAAATATTCATAACTATAACAAATGTGTTTAAATCAAAAAGAATATAAATATAAACTCTCACTTAACTTCCATATCATTAAATGATACAACACCTGTATGAATAGTGCGATCATGAAAGTCTTTAGGGTGTTACGCTTAGTAAGCGGATTTGCAACCTTGGAATTTGTTCCGATGTGCTTTATAGATATTTTATTTTCTTGAATCCTTTCCTTAACAAATATGAACTTCTCCAGACTCCTGTTGTTGTTAGAACATAAGAATACTGATTTACTGCCACAAAATAACTTAAGTGGTCCTTCTATGTTATCCATATTTTGCAGCCCTGTGACAAAATTTTGAAGTTGTATTCCATAATTGGATGCCTCATAATATGCTATAAACTTTACTATCATAGTTGAAAAGCTATGAGTGTATTCTTAGCACTCTTTCCTGATATAGATTTTACAAAAGTAGATAGATATAACTTGAAATAGATCTAAAATTGTATTTGCATCTAATAAAGTCGAAATCTAAATACTGAATGATTTATAACTTACCCGATTTTCTATATGTGAACAGCAATGTTTTGTTCTCTAAACATACTTTAGATCCTGTTTGGCTGCTTCATAAAGATCAATTCTTGAATTACTCAGATATCTGCTCAACATTTGAACAATACATGCAATATCTGGATACATTCAAACTTGAACATGAATTAGACTTTCGATTAATAAATAATAGAAACTCTTATGCATTTTCTTAGATTCAAAATCATTTCTGGGGCACTAATTGAGACTAAACTTATCTCCCTCACTAATGAGTTGTTTCCTAATCTGCAATCATGCATGCCAAATATCTTAATTATTTTCTCAATTCAAACCTTTTGTGATAATTCGAGAATACACTGAAAATAATTCTAATGTATCTGAATTTCTAATATAAGAGATGAATTTTTAAAATTTTTCATTTAAAATTTCTTTAATAAAAATATCTTAACTTTATGCAATAGACTTATATTGATTCTGGCAAATAGTATGTCTCTGTGTTACTTTTATTGAACTTGCGATTACTCCCACTAAACTTATGGTATATGCAATTGAATTCATCTCAAAACCGAGTAAGATGATAATTTGATGAAATTTGTAGTACCACTAACGGAAAGCTTGCTTAAATTTGTAGATGAAATTTTTAATTTTGAAAACTATATTTTTTATATCTTTCAGCACAAAATTTCTAGCTGCACTTTATAAATCATCTCATCTATGTTACCACTGAGAAATATTATCCTTACATTTGTCTAATATAGCTTAAGATCAAAACCCAGTACTAGAGTCATTATTATCTTGAATGAAACTTTCAATAAAATCGGAGAGAAAGTCTCATTGTAATCAATGTCATCCTTTTGAGTAAAGTCAATTGTGACATGACAAGATTTATATCTTTCAACATTACTCCTTTCAACTTCTCTTAGTTTTGAATATCTATTTATAACCAATCAGCTTCATACCTTCAGATAATAGGATAGGCTACCTATAACACTTCACTCTTGAGGTGTCACAAATAAGGTCTACCATGTTCAGGCTTAGAATAAAATCCTCAAAGATGGAAATAGAAACCAAGATGAAAAATCATATAGATTTAACTAGTACATCTTAATTCTACTCCTCATGGAGTTATTATATATATATATTCAGTGTCTATAATCCAAAATAAATAAGCGTTATACGATAATTTCAATAGAAATCTAAACTTCTTTGCCTTTTGCTCTGCTAGATTCACCTTTTTCCCATGTTGATAGAGGCTTTAGTTGATCATTGTATCCCTGTGTTTCCACTAAAAATAAAATTATGTGAGCTGAAATCTCAGTAAGTAAATATATATTTTTAAAAATTTGTTTTGCAATCATTTTGATTTTTCAAAAATAAACACAACATCTATATTGTCTTTTATGTACAACAAACTCTAATTAATGAAAAATTAAACATCTTTATACATGTGCATACATACGTCAATTCTAAATCATGTATTTACACTATGGTCATTGTCATCTGCTTGTGCTCGCATGCTGTCGTGCTACACATTCGTGAGCAAATTTATTTTCTTTGGTAGTCCTGAGATCGCTACCTAAGTACTACCACACTACTTTACTGCTTGGCGGCAAACCCAATATTCAATTTTGCATCATGCTCATGCACTATGATGAATGCACCACTTAGATTCATTGCTTAACATAACTAAAGATATTTTGAAATAATCGTGCTCATATTTGAATGAAGCAACTTGAAAGAATAATTCCAAACTTAATAAATATTCATATTTCATAACAATTTATAATATTCAATATAATATTTTCAAATTCATGCTTTGGTAGAAGTTTACTTATCTCTAAGTAGACTATAAAACTCTTTTTTTTAAAAAAAATTTCTTGTAGTAGCATCAAGTCTCTTTCTCTAATTTTTATCACAACAAGTTCATTATTACTCATTGTTTTTCATAACTATTTAAATTTTCATTTTATGAATTTTTGAAAATTTTTCATAATTTTATTTGGTCAATTTTGACCTTTTTTTTATCACCGGCCGGTCACTGGTGTTGGTAGTTGGCTACCACTGGTAGGCTGGATCAATGGGCCAGGCTGGTGGGTAAAGTTGTGGGCTAGGCTTTGTTTCTGAATTTTGGGCTTTAGTTTCTGTGGACCTAGGACTAGTAGGCTTGCTTCTGGGCTCTCTAGTTCACTGGACATGTTTAGATGGGCTTAGCCCCCCATCCAGAAGCTTAGTTATTTATTTATTGGTTTATTTTCAACGGTCCGTATTCACTAACTAGAATAGTTTAGATTTCTCAACACAAATGTCTATTTGATCTGAAATTTTAGGGGTAAGTTTGTACGATTATACTCGTTAATCTGGATGGTCAATTTCTCAAAATAACATCTCTTTCATCAGATTTAACATAATGGGTTTAATAAAGGGTTAAAATTAAATATCACTTCAAGTAGCTGTCTAAACTAACTTTTAACAAAATTTATTCATCATACCCACTGTAAAATATCACAAAGAATGTTTGTAATGGGTCAGATAAGTGTTTTTATATCTGTATTTTTTGTAATTATTTTTTGTGTTTTATTCTTAAAATACATATTCACCACTTCAAATCTTCATAAAAATTACTATATCTAAAAATCCACAAGTCTGAATAAGTTGAAATTTTGTAGGCAACCTAAACATATAATTATCTTGTTATTGTACGGTCATAATTCTCTGATTATGCCCAAAAGTATGTTTATTTTATCATATAACCTTTTATACCCTTTATTTGTTACTTCTCATTGAAATAAGTAAACTTTCAATACCAAATATTTTAATAATATTCCTGTAACTAATTAGTTATCCTACAAACATCATGAATGGTTTAGATTTGAGAAACGAGATCTGTATAGTATAAAGTGAACGAGATTAAGGGAAAAATTGTCCTATGCGATGTAACTTGAAAAATTCTTTCTCCTTCCTCCTTTGTCTCTGTTGTTGTCTCCTGCGTGACTTCTCTTGTTCTAAATAACGAAAAACTCACATCACGTATTGCCCATTTTATATTGATGACTTGCTAAATGGCTGAGATTAATGCCATGAATTTCCATCATTTTCTTTAAAAAGAAAGCTCTCTTCCCTTTCAAGTGCTGGCCGTTATACTACCAAATCGTTATTGTCTTTCGTGGACTTAATTTCTTATTTATGTATTAGTCTACTTTTGAGAGTTTTTACTTTACATTGTTTAGTGAAAGTTGATGGGATCACCTTTTACCAATTCAATATCATCCTGATGTATTGGAGAAATCTAATATAATAATCAGAAGTTGCATTTTTCTTTCGCTAGCCTCTAGTAGATCTCTTTAATGACATCCATTTTCGAGGACGTTTAGCTTGATCATAAGGATAACCTGTTTACCTTGATCAAAGAGATTTTTAACAATATTTTATAAGATTTTTTTAAAAGACATAGTCCCTAACCTTATCTCCCCTTCAAGCTCAATATCCTCAGAAAATTGATATTTTTCGTCTCAAAATAACTGAATGCGAGATCATAGGATTTATATCTTAAATTATTTAATGTACCCGATAATATTTGAATTCAAAAGAGTCGAAACTGAATATTTTCAAATGAACAAGAATAACTAAATTTGTTCAATGTAGAAATCAAATTTCATCCAAAGATGGCACCATATGGCTCTTTCAAAATTCAAATAAAAATTTTAGTCTTTAAAGATATCCTATATATATAGCCTTAACGGCATCTGATTTTCCATCACCTCCATCGATGAATCTTTCATCATCATTTGACTTTTTGGCAACTCTAGCAATCCCCATAAACACATTTATGTAAATATTAATACCAAATCTATCCGCAAAATATGTCTTGGAACTGAGGCTAAATTATCCTTTGAATGAACCAAAGTAAGAAATGTATTCTTCTTGACACGCGAAACATGATATTTGGTATAGTTCTTCTATCTATGTCCAGGAGTCTGACAAAAGCAACAGTTAAATGCTTTATTTAGCTTCTTTTGTTATTCTTTTGTGTTAGACTATCTACAATTTCCTTATTCTTATTCTTGTCCTTATAAATACTTGCCAAGCTAATACTTCTAGTTTTTTCTTACTTCAACCGATCCTCATCTTTGCACGATGAAAAATTAGCTCATTAAGAGATCATTTTTTCTTTAATAGTTATAGTTAACCTTAACTAACCAAACTGTGGTCAAAGAAAAATCAGAACTAAATGCATGAGCCAATTCTTAGACAACTTTAACCATAATTCCTTTAGTTTTAAAGCAAGATAAGACAATCTTCATAATGTACTCTCTTATATTTCCTTTGTCTTTTATATCTTATTAAAATCAAGATAGATAGAATTGTACTTGTTTTAGCTTTATTGCTTTAAGCAAAAGCGCATTTCAATTTTCTAAAGAAAATCTTGGCATTAGTTACCTTTATGGACATAATGCCCTTAAAAGTTTCTAAAATTTTACATGGTTTAAACAACTTACTTTTCAAAGTTCCTTTTTTTCCATTGAAACTTTCTTTTCTTTTGGATGTGGGATTTGGTTTTGGCTATTATAAGCGCACCAGCTTCCGCCTTGTTTGTCCTTGAAACATAACTCAACTTTAGGCTTCTACCTATAGCCTTGACTTTCACTAGCTCAATCTCCAAACCACATCTACTAGAGGGAGAATCTATCTGATAACACTTGTTGAGAAACCTTATTAATTATAACATAATCACTCCAGGCTCATTCATGCTAAACCACAAAGAAAAATATAATGTAAGTAATAGCGTACCTGAATCTATAGGAGCAATTGTTCTTGAATCTTGTGGTTTTTGGGTCTTCCAAGTTAATGTCCTAGAGTTTTCAGGAGAAGGAGACTCCTCTTTTCCAATGATGGAATGCTAAAAAAGAAATTTTAAAAGTGCATAACTTGGGGACCACAACAATTTATATAACGTGTACCTATATTCCCTATTTCTAATTTAGCCCATCATAAAAATAGAATTTAGAAAATAGGCAATAGGGTTTCTATGCATAGGAGACCTATAATTTGTTAGATGATTTGGGCCCATCAACCTTATAAGATCACTTTATAATTTGGACCGCTATTTATGATAGCGTATAGATAATTATTATATACGTGTCTAAAAATCTAACAATTCCCTCACACTTTAACTGCACAACTAGCTCTTTCCACATCCTTCACACATCGGACCTTATGTTGGATTTCTTCATCAACCTATTTTTTCGGCTCTTGGATGGAGTTGTTTCATCATCGGCTCTGATACTAGTTTGTTAGGTGCTCATGGGCCTTTTCAATCCCAAAAGCTAGTATGAGTGGTGAGGCATTCCCTCATACTCTAACCGCACACCTAGCCCCTTCCACAACAAATATGGAATAACCTAATACAAACCACATGATTGGATCCTCCTCTTTGACTCTTGGCCATTAGTGGTAATTGCTTCTCCTTTAAATGTCCTAGATGACCCATTTGGAACCTCATATTCTAATACGCAACTACTTTTTTTGATAGAAATATACAGCTACTTAAATTAACAAAATGTGGAGGTTTCTGTACTTTTTCTTATGGATTTCCAGTCTCCAGTACTATTTCTTAATAACTCATCATTGTTCTTCTGTTTGTCTACCAATGTGTAATGCAGGTGGTACTTTTGCATTATACTCCTTGCTATGCAGACATGCCAGACTAGGGCTTCTACCCAACCAGCAATCAGATGATGAGAAACTGTCAGCTTATGGTGTGGAAGGAACATCTGTCACAAGGCAAAGTTCTATGCTGAAATATTTCTTTAGCAAGCATCCAAAATTTGCCCATGGATTGTTGACTGTTGTTCTGATTGGAACAAGTATGACATTTGGGGATGGGGTGCTTACCCCAACTATCTCAGGTACGCAAAATGTTTATTTCAATCTCATATGATCATTGTAACTGCCCTTTTGACAAGATGTTTTGCTGCACAAGTTTTCATATTGTGGACTTCAGCTTTATGGAGACATTAGATAGAGTGTACATTTTGAAATACCTTCATCTAATTTTATTTTCCCACGGCAGTTCTTTCAGCAGTTTCTGGCGTTAAAGTGAAAATAACAGAACTCCATGATAGTGAGTTATTCATTACTCCACCTCCTTCTCTGACATTCCATGTTAAGTCCATAAAGGCTTAAACTATATTTTCTTTGGGTTCTTTTTACAGATTACATTGTGTTGATATCGTGTATGATTTTAGTGGGTCTATTCTCTCTTCAGCATCATGGAACCCATCGTGTTGCTTTCATGTTTGCACCCATTGTCACAACATGGCTCCTCTGTATCAGTGGAATTGGTATTTATAATATGCAGAGGTGGAATCCCAGTATATTCCAAGCATTGTCGCCAACTTACATGTTTAGGTTCCTTAAAAGCACTGGTGTCGAAGGGTGGGTCTCCTTAGGTGGAGTAGTTCTTTGCATCACTGGCAAGTCTTTAACCTCTTCTTCTATGTTGATTCTTCAGTTTTCATGGTGAATAATGGTCTGTTTGTTGCAGGTGCCGAGACCATGTTTGCTGACTTGGGCCACTTCTCCCCCTTTTCAATAAAGGTACAAGGATCCTCTAGCACACATTGAGTGTTAGCATGAACTGCAAGTGGTGACTCATTTTTCTATGATTTGAAGTTTGATGACTTTTTCCTTTCAATTTAGAAGTCTCTAGAAGTGGAAGACACCTTTGACATTGATTCATTAATCAATGGTTGGAAAACCAGGGGATTTTTTGCGACAGCTTATTGGATCCTGTTGAACTATTCTATTCCATCAAATGCATTTTTCTTTGTTACCTCCATCTAAGTCATTTTCAGCCTTCCATTAACTAGTTCATAGTAATGAATCTAAACATCATCGTGGCCTACTTTGTATTCATTGGAAAATGAACCCATCTAAGGTTGAAAAAAATAATGAAGGTTAAAAGTTATCCAACAATTTTTTTTTTAGGCTTATTCAGTCCAAGGTATTTGCTATCAGGTCGATGGTTTGCATCATTGAACTAGTTACTAGGTGCCTCAAGAAACTTGATGCATCTTCCTATACTCTCCTGGATGAGTGTTGCACATACAATTGGTGGAGAAACATTTACCTCCAACATTGTTATAAATAGTCTAAAATTATTGAATGCTTGATGTGACCAGTTATTGTTCAGACCATAATCTGATGTATGGAGGAAGATGTTCATCATATAATATATACTTTGCATTCATCTACTTCCTAAATGCTGTTATTAGTTCTAGTTATATGCGACCTTAGTCTTACATTGTCAATGCATGGAATGACAGATTGCATTCACATTTTTTGTATATCCCTGCTTGATTCTTGCATACATGGGAGAAGCTGCCTTTCTTTCCAAACACCATGAAGATGTTCAGAGAAGCTTCTATCAAACTATACCAGGCAAGCTTAATTTAAATCCATGTATTATAAGCTATTTTTTTCTCTCTTCCTCTAGTATCTGATGGCTTATGCACGCTGTAGAAACTGTTTTCTGGCCGTTCTTTATCGTGGCGACATTAGCTTCTGTTGTGGGAAGTCAGGCTGCAATATCGGCAACATTTTCTATTGTAAGCCAGAGTTGTGCATTGAGCTGTTTCCCTCGAGTGAAGATTGTTCATACTTCAAACAAAATTTATGGGCAGATATACATTCCAGAAATCAATTGGATTCTAATGTGTTTATGTTTGGCTATCACAGTTGGACTGCAGGACACAAGCCTGATTGGTCATGCCTATGGTATGCCTTTTGTAACCGGATACTACATTTTCATATGGGCTGCTCCCTTAATTCTCGAATAATCCAATGGAGTTGATTCATCAGCCAAACACATTTTCACATGTAACATAATTGGAAATATTCAAAATGAAGGTGGCCTCTTGGACTGATAAAGACCAAAGAGTTCACTTATAACCAATTCCTGCTCATTCAAAACATACCGATAATCAATTAAACAGTTGCATTTCTGTCTCCCAAAGGGTCAAATTTTTTTGCTGAATTAGTTTCAGGGTATGTGCAATCAGAGACGCACTTGTGAGAAGCAAGTGTAGGCTGTTGAATCATCATAATGTAAAACATGGTAGTTGTGAGTATTGTTAGACAATGCTTAACTTGATAATTTTACCGATTTGCAGGGCTTGCTGTCACAACAGTTATGTTTGTGACATCTTGTTTGATGTCTTTGATTATAATTCTTGTGTGGAAGCAAAAGACAATCTTAGCAATTGGTTTTCTGTTATTCTTTGGATCTATTGAGTTGCTATATATTTCCGCATGCCTCATGAAGGTGCCTGAAGGTGGATGGATACCACTTGTGATTTCTATGATCTTCATGGGTGTAATGTGTGTTTGGAACTATGGCACACTGAAGAAGCATGAATTTGATGTGGAAAATAAGGTTTCAGTGAAAAGGATACTGGCATCAGGCCCTAGCCTGGGCATGGTCCGGGTGCCAGGAATTGGGCTTATTTACAATGATCTTGTGAGTGGAGTTCCTGCTATTTTTGGACATTTTGTTACAAATTTGCCTGCTTTCCATCGGGTTCTTGTTTTTGTTTGTGTGAAATCAGTTCAAGTGCCTTATGTGCTTGAACAAGAACGGTTACTTGTGGGGAGAGTTGGTCCAAAAGAGTATGGGATCTTCAGGTGTATAGTCAGGTATGGTTACAAGGATCTCCAACAAGAAGACTATAGTTTCGAGAATAGATTAGTTTCTGGAATTCTGGAATTTGTGGAAATGGAAAGAGATCAGCCTCCATCCAAGTCAAATTCTGATCCATCTTATGAAATTGTGATCTCAAATGCCGAAGTCCGTGAACAGAAGTTGCCGATATTTCCTTATCCTCATCACGAAGAGAATGTTCATTCATTAGCTGACATCCAAGTATTGAAACCAGAAGTTGGAGTTCTAGACAATTCTGTATTTAGTGATGAGACTTTGGAGATTATAAAAGCAAGAGAGGTTGGTTTGGCTTACATTCTTGGGCACTCATATGCCAAAGCAAACAGGTCATCGTCCCTCCTAAAGAAGTTCATGATCAATGTCGTTTATGATTTTCTTAGCAAGAATTGTAGGGGACCTGAAGTTGTTTTGAATGTGCCTCACACTTCATTGATGGAAGTTGGCATGGTATACTATGTCTAGTTGAAGTAAGTAATGTCCTTCTTCTCTAAAGAGGATGTTTCTATATTTTGACATATCATCGGAGATGAAAAATCAATTATAAATAAAGATAAATATTAACTTTATATGCGCAATATGAATTTGTCTTATGACCCTATTTCTTCTTAATGTGGGATGCCTGCCAAGGTCGCCCATGTTATGCCCACGTTACAGAATCCCAAGGAAAAAAGGGAACTGTTCTTGTGCACCCGGGTGTATTTAACCTATTTTTTATTATTTTGTTAGAAAATTTTTTATACAATTATTAATCTAAGTGTATTAAACATATATATCAAGTTTTATCATTTTGAATATTTTTTTGAATTTTTTAAAATCAGTGGCATTTTAGTAATTTTAAATTACTAAAATGACACTTATTTGGATTTTAAATTACTAACATGACACTGATTTTAAAAAATCCAAAAAAGTATCTAAAAAATACAAAAATGGTAAAACTTAATATACATGTTTAATACACAATTGTATAAATTTTTTTCAAAAGAAATAGTTAAAAACAAGTTAAATACACTTAGGTGCATTGAAACTAAATATACCCAGGTGTATTAAATCACCTTCCAAGAAAAATAGACTACAATAGATAATGATAATGTTAAGAGAGAGAGAATCTACACCTATCACGTTACAATCCTCTTTGTACAAAAGTAAGAGAGAGAATTTAAAATAAACTTATCACTTATTAGGATATGATAATATCAGAAAGTCCACACGACATAGGATAGAGTAAGCTCTAAAATCAATTCTTAACTAAACAAATAATGTTTAGTGAATAGATTTATGATTTGGTACATCTCCCCCTCATTCATGTAGAACATTAGATTTAACTCACTTATTTTATTTAAATATTCTCTTCATGTACTATAATAAAATGTATGACCTTATAAGAAGAATATGTACTAAAGAGGAGTGTTATATTAAGCATCATCATACTAACATAACACTACTATTCTATATCTCATTAATACCTTAAATCATTTAACTATACTAGATTTAGCACTTCTAATTCGTCTTAGTGACCAATATTACACCCCTTTCACTCATTATTACATCAATATTCTCATTGATCTCATAGTCAAGGCAATGAGATAATTCTTAATGTGATATTAATTTGTTTTCTTAGAAACATATATCATTTCATCCAAGCCAAATTGCTTTCTTAGTCATTGTTTGTTAATCACATTTTTTGTGATTATAAAAGTATACTAAAGTAGCAACATCAAGTTTCAACTTCATGATATAGTTCTTAGTCCCAAACAGTATTATTTAGGATTAATGATCCATAAGGCTCATATTATGATGAAACAAGGATTCATTTAATCACTCCCTTATTGTGGGCATTTTATAATACATATAATATGAAATGTATGCTATAGCAGAGCCTCCGCTCACTTTATGGTGCCCTAAAATCATATGAGTGTAAAACAAATTGCTCTCTATAGCATCCAATTCTTCAATAAATGAATTCTACATTTGGCTTCAAATAAGATAACTAGAGACATGCTTTCTCCAATTTTGACCAAACTTTTGATCGCATCTTAGCTTCATTTACAAATGCGACATAGACAAGTAGATTCTTACTTATTACCCAAATGTTAGGAGGATCACTACTATATAATACATAGTGATCATTTTGTCTCATCTTTCTCACTCGTAATGTTAGGGCAACCACTTGTGCGAGTAGGTCAAACTTATCTCAAAAAATGAGAATCTAATAATACATAAGATACAATAATAATCAAATAATATGCCACCTTAAACTTCTTACATACAAGGGAGTAAGACTTAGTTGCATGCTCATCTGTAGTTCAAGAGGCCATGGCTAAAGAGGCTTTTCCAAAGCTTTCAAATTGGTAAATATGGGTATGTACCTATTATGTGTCTTTGCTTTTTCCTACTCAAGGAAATTGTCGCTCCTCTAAATATGAAAGCTAACTAGAAGTAGTATTACGCTCGTCTCTATCAAAAAATTTATTTGCATCAATATCGTCGACTACCTTGAAATTACTATAAGACTATAGTAACATGAAACATAATTAGTAATCCTTTAAAGATATGAAATATCGTCTTACCTGTAGTCCATGTGCCTTACTAGGATTACTTTGATATTAACTTACCATGCTAATCGCGAAACAAATATCAGATTAAGTGTATGTCATGATGAATATTAAATTTCCAACTACATTTGCGTAAAATACTATGGCCACTTTTATCTTCTTCAAATTTAGGACAATCCTCTTCACTGACAATTTCTTTTTCGTTGGAACATCAAAGGGCTTAGAATAATGCATACAGCGTCACTTTAAAATCTTTTCATTATAAGTTGCTTATGGCATGCATAAAAATCTTTTAGAGCAATCTCTTCATATCTTTGTCCAAAGTATATGACCTACATCTCTCATTTAAAATGTGGAGGACAAGTTCTCCTTAGTAGTATATATTAATTAAGCTCAAGCCATTTCCAGTAAGTAAAATATGATTCATGTATAATGGAAATATAAAAAATTTCATTTCATTTTTTTGACATAGACAAGGTGGTTATTTTTAATTATTGTAAATCTTGTTGAGAAAATGACTCTTTAAAATTGAAGACACTATTTTCTAGATGCTTATTTCATACTATATATAGAACATTTTAAGCGGCAAACATTATGTTCATGTTCTTTATCATATATAGAACATTTTTCAGCAAATCTTATGTTCATTTTCTTTATCTTAAAACCCATGAGTCGATTCATATAGATCTTTTTGTCTAGTTCTCTATTGGAAAATATTGTCTTTACATTAACTTAAAATAATTTAAAATTGAATTAGAAAACAACTGCTAGAATGAGACGAATTGAACGAAATCTCACTACAAGAGATTTTTTTTTTTTATCAAAATCTATACCCTTTTGTGAGCGTAACCTTTTGCCACAAGAAGAGCTTTTACTTGTTAATTAACCCATCCATTTGCGCTTACTTTTAAATATTAATTTATTCTAATAATTTTACGTCCATGGGGAAGATCCACTGGTTCCTAGATAGTCTTTTTAAACACTGAGGACATTTTCTTTTGCAAGTTGTGAGTCGCTTATCTGAAGCAGATGAAGTCATAGCTTCACCAAATATTAATAGTTCATCATCATGCTTTGATATAGATATAAAAGATTCACCTTCAATCTCAAAACGTTGACAAGCAATATTTTCATATTTGTTCTTGTGTATCTGTACATTTTTTTCATCATTTAGTGCACAAATATCGGGAAGAATATTACTCCTACTATCTCTTGCAATGCCTGGTGAAGGAAAAATTTTCCCCCTGTGCTAGGAGAAGCGAAGACATTTGAAGTAAATTCTATTACATAAAAAATTATGAATCACTCATATATTCACCTATTTTCCGAAAAACATCTTTCGAAAAATTCAAATTACATGTCTCTATTTCAATCATCTTACCATCAGATTTTTCATCATACATTACATAACCATTTAAGTGTTCAGAATATCTTATAAAGATACTTTTATTAGCTATATCTTAATTTTTATATTTATGGGATATAGAAAGTATAAACCCTGTACGCTCCTAAGAGTGTAATTCATTTAAATCAAGCCTTTTGTTATTCCATAACTTATAAGGAGTTGTAGAGACTGATTTTGTAGGCACACGATTAAGGATATAAACCACAACTAAAGTAGCATGTCCCGAAGACTTACTGGAAAATTTATTTATGTCGTCATTAACCTTACCATTTCCAAAAGAATATAGTTTCTCCTTTCTGCAACATCGTTTAATGAAGGGTTTGAAATACATCACAGCTTCAGATCGATGAGAATAACGAATACTGAGCATGAAGTAAATATTTGTTTACGAATGTTAAGAAATAGAATGCACAATGACGTGCTCAAACATTCATAGATCCACAAATATTTGCGTGCACCAAATAAAAAAGATGAGCAGAACTAGTAGCCTCAGCAAAAGGCTTTCTACATGCTTGCCAATTAAGAGAGAGGCTTATATGTGCAAGAGAATCCAATAATCATTCTCTAGCTAATTTAATCATTCTTTCTTGTCCTATTTATTCTAATCTATCACGTTATTTTACTAAATTAGACAAAATATCAGGAGAAGATGATGTAGCTAGAAAATCATGATTATAATTATCAACATTTAAAAGAAAGAAATCACCATTTAAACATTCATAACCATCAAATATCTTATAAAAAAGATAAAAAAAAAAATTAATTTTAAAAAGGAAAGGGAAATCTAATCCCATAAGTGATATCGTAGAAACTAGATTATATCAAATTATAGATGTACGAAGCACAACATGCAAGGTAAGTTGTGCCCATTGTGAAATTTGAGTTGATATGTACACACTACTATCACCTCTTTTCATGCACCATTACCCATTATCATATGATGTGCTTTATAAGATATCCAATGATAATCTATGAATCTTAAGTACTCATATCTTATGCTATTTGTTACTCCCATATCTACAATCTAACAAAAGAGAATGAGTAACATATACATGTGAGCAAACAAAAATAGATCCAACATTAGAACATATCATTATTGGCTCAATTCATTCATTTGTGAAGTGGCCTTCCTTTACATAATTGTAGCACTTGAGTTTAGATTTATCTTTCTCGGTAGTACGCTTGCCTATATGACCTTTTAAGATATTCTTATCCCCTAACATCAAATTCTTCTTCTTTTCTTGCCCAAACTTTCTATATTGGTCTTTATATTGAGGTTCTTTTCGCCAATGCTACCTAGACCAGGTAATAAGTGCTGCACTGTAATTTGCATAAATGCTCACTTCCAACTCAAGGTGATGAGAAATATAAAAAATATATACATTCTTATTATGCGTGAGCACAAGCTTTACCTGTCCCCATGTTAGTTCTATTACAGAAGTGATCACAAGTGCAACTTGTACCTCATTTATGAGATCATTTTCGTCCATCTTCATTTTTCTATTCTTGGCTAACATCACTCCAAGACGTTCAATCATAACATGTTTGGGCTCTATTATGTATTGATTAAATTTCTTTTATTATTTCATATAACACAAACTCACCAATCAAGTCAACATGTAATTGACTCAACGAGTAAACCATATACTAAGATCTCTTTTACAATAAGCTAGGTAAGCCCGATGGTTGCTCTTATGTTGGGTTGTCGTGCCTTCCTTAGGTTGGGCCATGGAGTTAATTAGATGATCCAATAAATCTTACTCATTTTCAAGATATTAAACATTATTGTGTTTCTTAAAATTATTTTCATCCAACTTTTGATTTTCAATTAAGTTGGTTATGATGCTTTTAACACCATTCATTATCAACATTAGAAAGAATTTTATTAGTGCACATATATTAAATTTTAATCTAATATTATATCTCTTTCATAAGAATGATCCAAAATTTAGCATTGCTAAGAATCATATCTGATCATATGATAGAGAAGAAGAAATCTTTAAAATTTTAGATAAAAACTTCAAAGAAAAATTACAATTATTAATACAAGGATATATGTCCTGATATACTCATGTCAACATAGTTGATGGTTGCCAAATCTAATGCAAAACATATCCATTTAGATGCTTTAAATATAAATACAATGAAAAATTACGTATAGAATTGAATTTTAACACATCAATTCTTAATAATTAATAAATATGGATATTGCACCATCCTCTGATAAACTAAGTTTATTTTAAATGTGAAAAAATAATCACAAGCACTATCAAATGTATATAAATCATTGATTAATTATTTTACTCAATATCTGAGTACTATTAGCCTATTTACCTAGAATATGAATAATTTAAAATTTTAAAGATAATTAAATTCCATAAATAGTTTCTTTGGTTAATTACATAAGAGACCATGTGGCAAAAAACTTCCTTGCATTTGCAAGGCCCTAATTGATTATGTTATAAAATTAGACACCAATCATTGATTATGTTATAAAATTTTAATTGCACTTTATTGAAATTGTTATTATTTTTTTTGTTGTCCAATTAAACAATGGAGGTTTAGGGTGCGCTTGGGAAGTAATAAAACTTTTGATGAAAAATTCTTCATATAAAAATTTTGAAAATAGTAGAAAATGATATGATATGATAGGGATAATGATAAGAAGTAAATAGAACAAAGTTAAAATTTGTAGGTTAGATATGTGGATATTTGTATCAAAATGATTGAAAAATAAGGTAATTATATAGAAAGAGGTGAAAAAATACATAAAAAATTAAGCTAATTATAGAGAGTGAAAAGTTTTAAGTTAAAAAGTTTTGTGTAAACAAACACCCCTTTAATAATAAAGTTCTATTATTATTATTATTACATGTTTTGTACACAAATACATGTTATAACATCTAATAAATGAAATGTAGCTAAAATAATGATCATTAATAATGGACAAATATTGATCTTGTCAAAAAATGATGATGATGATGATTAATCATAAATGATCACTAATTTGTAACATGAAGATGCATTGGTAACATAGCTCAAACCATTGGTTATTGTTAAAATTGCTTTTTAATAACTACCAAGATGATCGAATCATTCCACAGTGACTATGATATAAATAATTGTATATAAATAAATCATAGGCTTTTTTACATTAACCAATTTATGGAGCAATGAATGCTATATTAAAGGTAATTTTCAATCTTCAATGATGTCTACATTTATACATTTATAATTATAAATGAATGTATATCTCATATTCATATTCGTGAAGATACATTACATCAAAGCATAATCTTAATTTGGCAAATAAAATTAACAAATTTAATATGGAATGAATCCATTATTTCTTTTAAATGAATCCAATAATTGAACCTTGTGGAATCATATAGAATAGAAAATAAACACATAAAGAGGCCCTTTGGTCCATGCTGTAATAGCTTAGGATAAGAAATTTATAATTTCTTTAAGTTTTAGCAAAATTTATTTATAAAATTCAATATCCATCAATCACGATAGAGCATATATCTATGGCTAACACATCAATAAAAGAAATTCCTTTCAAAATATAATTCTACAAGCATATATTTCTTCATATTTAGAGTTGAGATTTACTGATTATATGTTTGTTGATGACATCGGCAACCGCTTCAATAGGGGCAAGTGCCAAGTTGTGATAAGTACAAATTGGGAGAGCAAGTAGTGGGGCAAAATGTTTGATTCGATTGTGGAGATGAGGGGCATTAAAGGAGGGTAATTCTTTGCTTGTGGGTGGTATGGACACAAGGGAGATTAATGCCTAGAACCAAGGAATGGTGGTATTTGACTGGGAGATGCACTACACCGATTTCCACTACTATAGTAAAATGTGATGAGGACACCCGCTCCGGATCATGGAAGAATTAGAGGTCACCCCTAAAAGCAGCAACATACCAACCACCTCCTGTGTGAAAAAAGGTCATAGATAATGCCATAATCTAGGTAACGACAGTAGAGGGAGCACATATTGTAAATGGAGTGGCAACAAGTGACCTTCTTATTTATGATCATTTAGCTTGTGTTATTAGATCCGAGTGCTATCCATTCATTTCTTTTGTTGAAATTTATAGCTAGAGTACAAATGTATAAAGCCCCATGTCTTTGGTTATAAGAGTTTCCACTCTTGTGTGACTTGTAGATATTTAGTAGTGTTAGACACATTATAATTTGATGTTATTTTGAGAATGGAATGGTTCTCTAAGTGGAGAATACTTATATAATGTAAGAAGAAGCAAATTTTGATTAGATCTAAGGATGTCTACCTTTCACATTTCTTGAGAAGTTGTAAGGTGGCGAAACTAGGTTATTAGTGACTATATTGAGCCATCAGCCTTATTAAAAATGGATGTGTGGCATTTCTATTATTGGTCATGGATGCAAGATTGGAAACAAGGAACGTCAGAAGTGTTGGAAACAATACTTCAAAACAAAAGTAAATTGACCAAAGATTAAGTTTTGATGATTAACAACAACTAACTTGAGTATATCTAAAGGACTAATGAGTTTGCCATTTGTTTTAAGGAACTTAAGTAGCCAAGTCGATCCCCAAGTCGACTTGGACTTCGACTTAGGGTAAAGTCGATCCCAAAGTCGACTTAACTATCGACTTGAGAAAGAACCTCAAAGGCAAAATCAACTTGCAGGTGAAGTCGCATCCCAAGTCGACTCCACATGCGACTTGGGAAGTCAAGTCGCAAACGAAGTCGACCTCGCTATCGACTTCAAACATGAAAAACTGTCCAGAGCTGAATTGTGGGGCACGAAGCTGCCCAAGTCGCAGGCCAAGTCGACTCCAGGTGCGACTTGGGTGAAGTCGCAGACAAAGTCGACTTCATCCGCGACTTGAGAAGTTCAGACTTCAAAGATACAGTTTCAAAGCCTATTCAAAGAATCTCTCACTCAAGTTCAAAGCAAAGATTCAAGATGGAGATCAAATCAAGTCTATCAAGTCTTAAAGACCAACTGAGTCAAATGCAAAGCAAGGCGCATGATTCAAAACTCAAGCTCTCCTAAGAATCATCAAGGAAACAAGCCAAGCAAGATAGAGGAAGATCAAATGAAGAACAAAGCATACTTTGACGAAGACCAAGTCAAGTCGCAACCCAAGTCGACTCCATGATCGACTTGAGTTGAAGTCGGAAGCCAAAGTCGACTCAGACTCAGACTTGGAACCTGACAAGGTGAAGTCGCACCCGAAGTCGACTTCACCTGCGACTTGGGTCAAGTTGATGCCCAAGTCGACCCTGACTGAAACTTGAAGCTGCAACGGAAAAGCGAAGTCGCACCCGAAGTCGACTCCATCTGCAACTTCGGCAAAGTCGCATCCGAAGTCGACTCCACATGCGACTTGGGTCTCAACGGTCGGAATTTATTCGAACGTTGGCGCATTAAATGCGCGCCACCTACCCTCTAACGTTCGGATTCCCTCCAAAATTATAAAAGGCATTCATGGTGGATGAGGGAGGTAGCTGAAAATCATTAAGAGTGCATAACTACCATCTACAAGAGCTTTAAAGAGATCAAGCTAACCAAAGAGGAAGAACTTTGCTTCAAACTGCAAGAGCTCAACTACTGATCATACAAAGCCACTTCAACAAGTTCTTCTCTGCGCCAAACTGCTTCTACACATCTGTAAAGTGTAGTTTTCTTATTGTTTCTGTTGTATGTGTTAAACTTGATTTAGTTTGAGGAACTAAGATCAAGTGTAAGCAAAGTAGTGTGTGATTGGAGTGTGACTCATCACCTACTTGTGCTGTGTTTTGTTGACGCCACCTAGAGCTGGAATCTAGAAGAGAGCAGTGGATCTAATTGTATTAAGAGAATACAATAGTGGAACCCAAGTCACAAGGAGTGTGAGCTTGGAAGAGTGGAGTAGGGAGGTTGCCCGAACCACTATAAAAATCCTGCGTGCTAGATTTATACTTCTGCTATTTACATTGCTTTCCATTTCGTTTCTCCATCAAGGGGACTGGATTAATCCGGGGATAAGCTTCTGTTTAAGATATAATTTTTAAATACCCAATTCACCCCTCCCCTCTTGGGTTTTGCCATCAACTCGGGACCAACAAGAAGATGCCAGTTGCTAGAAAATTTCTTAATATATTTCTAGAAGATTTGATGGTGTGAGGGAATTCAAAATTAGTGTTGAGTTGTATGTGAGTACAGACCCCATTTTGAAGGCTCCTTACTGGATGACACCTATCAAGCTTGAGGAGTTGGAGAAACAGTTGTAGGACTTATTAGATAAAGGGTTTATTAGACCCAATGTATCATCATGTGGTGCTTCAGTATTAGTTGTGAAGAAGAAGGACGATAGTCTTACTCGCTGCCAAGGATTAATAATTTATTAGATCAGTTGTCAGGTGCTTGTGTGTTTTCAAGATTAATTTGCAGTCTGGGTATTATCATATGCAAGTTCGAGATGCAAAAGGATGTACGAAAGATAGCATTTCGAATGAGATATGACCATTATGAGTTTTCGATAATGTCTTTCAGGTTGACCAATGCCTCATTATTCTTTATGAATATAATGAGCTAAATAGTTAGAGAGTATTTAGATCAAGCTATGATTTTTTAACTAATAATATTTTGATTTATTTTGAAGGTTGAGGAAGAAGTAACTTTATACAAAGCTCAAAAAGTTCAATTTTTGGCTAGAGTAATATCATTCTTAGATCATATGGCATCAATAGATGGCAAGTAGTGGATTGTCATAAGATAGATGCATTGGTGAATTAGGCAAGACAATGGGTCAAAGGTTACAAGTTTTCTGGAGTTGACAAAATATTGTAGGTAATTTGTGAAGAGATTCTCAATTATTTCAATTCCTTTAATAAAGCCAACATACAAGGGAGTTAGCTTTGATTAGAAGAATAAATATGAGGAGGCTTTTCACTAGTTGAAGATGAGATTGGTGAAAGCTCCTATTCTCATAATGCTTATAGGTAAAGGAGGTTTTGAAGTACTTAATATTGCATCAATGAAGGAATTAGGTCGTGTCCTTTTATAGAATATGAAGATGACAACTGATGCATGTAGACAATTGAGAGCTCACGAGCAAAACCACCACAAACACGATTTGGAGTTAGCAACTATGGTGTTTATGTTGAAGATTTTGAAACAACCTATGGAGAAGGATTTGAGATATACATTCGTAATAAGAGCTTAAAGTATATATTTATATGATGGGAGATAAACTTGAGACAAAGGAGATAGTTAGAGTTGCTGAAGGATTATGACTTGTCAATTTAATATCATTTGAGGAAGGCGATTGTGGTACCAAATGCACTTAATAAAAAATTTGATATCAGCGTGGTGAGTTTGATCACTAATTATTTTGATCTTTTTCAGGTGATAAAGTGTTGAAAACATGTGGAAAATAAGCCAAGTCTATGTTTTGATGATTAACAAATCAATTTGAGTAAGTTTTGATTACTAACATTTGTGTGGAGATGATTAAAGGTTATAAAAATGAAGAAAATGAAGCATGACAGGTCAAGTCGATTTCCAAGTCGACTCAGGCATCAACTTAGGCCAAGTCGATCCTTAAGTCGACTCAAGAGGCGACTTCAAAACGTCATTTTCTTCCAGAGTTGAAATCGAGAATGAGAGTTGCCGAAGTCGCATCCCAAGTCGACTCCGCATGCGACTTGGGTGAAGTCGCAGACCAAGTCGACTCCAGCAGCGACTTCGAAACGTCATTTCCTTCCAGAGTTGAAATCGATAATGAGAGCTGCCGAAGTCGCATCCCAAGTCGACTCCGCATGCGACTTGGGTGAAGTCACAGATCAAGTCGACTCCAGCTTCGACTTCAGTGCGGAAATTACTGAACGAGTTAACTCAATGATAGATTTGAGTGGAGATGAAGGTCAAGTCGACTCTAACAATCAAATGAAGATCAAAGCAAGAAGGGTTGCATGAATCCATCATGTTGGATTATGAACACACATTTGGACATCATTAGGCACTCTAAGATTCAAGTATTCAAGATTTCAAGATATAGAGCTTAAAGTTTTTCAAACTAGGATGATTATACTAAGCTCCAAGAATTATAAATAAATGGGAGAACAATCAATATGAAGAAAATCAAGTGATCAAAGTCATCTCTGAAGATTTCAAGTTCAACTAGCAAGCTGAAGAAGTGAAGTCGCACCCGAAGTCGACTTCACATACGACTTGGGTTAAGTCGAGGACCAAGTCGACCCAGATTGGAACTTGAAGAAGTTGCGGAGAGCCGAAGTCGCACCCAAAGTCGACTCCATCTGTGACTTGGGCGAAGTCGCACTCAAAGTCGACTCCACCTGCGACTTAGGTCACAACGGTCGGAAATTTTTCGAACGTTGGCGCATTAAATGCGCGCCACCTACTTCTAAACGTTCGAATTCCCTGGCAAATTATATAAGGCATTCAATATGAACGAGGAGGGCAGCTGAGAATTCATTGAATGAGCATAACTCCCATCTCTAAGAACATTAAGTGATCAAGCCAACATCTAGAAGAAGAACCTTGCTTTCAAACTGCCAAGAGCTGCTCGTTGAATCTTTCAGACTGCTTTACAAGTTCTTCTCTGTGCCAAATTTGTCTCTACACACCAGTAACGTGTAAAAACTTTCTTTTACTTTTTATTGTTGTATTAAACTTGATTTAGATTGGGTAACTAAGATCAAGTGTAAGCAAAGTAGTGTGTGATTGGAGTGGAACTCGTCACCTACTTGTGCTGTGAATTGTTGATGCCCCTAGAGCTGGAATCTAGAAGAGAGCAGCGGTTCTAGTTGTATTTGTGAAATACATAGTGGAACCCAAGTCACAAGTGGTGTGAGCTTGGAAGAGTAGAGTAGGGAAGGTTGTCCGAACCACTATAAAATCTTGCTTGTTGATTTTTATTTCAGCTCTCAGCACTATATTGCTTTCCATTTATTTCTTCATAAAGGGGACTAGATTAATCCGGGGTAAAATTTCTGTTTAAGTTGAAAAATTTTAAATATCCAATTCACCTCTCCCCTCTTGGGTAATTGCCATTAACTCGGGGCCAACAATAAGGAGGATGGGAGGATGGATTTGCATGTTGGTATGATAGGAATAATGACACAAGTGAATCAATTGAAATTGTAATCTACATTAATTGATAAGAATAAGTAGACCTAGAAGGATATAGTAGATAAGAATTCTCGAGGATCATTGAGATAATGAAAAAAATGAAGAGTTACTAATATTCACAGTAGATGATGATGATGTTCTCAGATATATAGACGATGGTTAACTATTCTAATTAAGGCTCCTATTTTGTAGAGATGCTACTGGAGGCTTATTAATCTCTATACACTACTTGTCCTCATAGCATAAAGATATATTAAGTTTTAAAGTTACGATTTTGGTGGGTGAGAAAAAGGATAATGTAGAAAAGTTTGTGAAATTTTTTTAACTTATCGGCAAGTTGAAGTTGATTGCTAGAGGCTAGGAAGATTACATTAGCCTATAGACTTGTTTGAATGAAAATGGGAAGAGATTATTATGAATTTTATTATGGATTTTCCAAGGATGAGTGAAAAATATGATAATGTGTGGGTGACAATGGGTAAGTTGAACAAGTTGGTACATTATATTCCATCTAAGACGACTTTCACTGTGAAGAAGTTGACTTGAATGTATTATAAGGAGAAAGTAAAGTTTCATGAAGTGACTAAAAATGGAGCGCCTAAATTTATTATCTTAGACAAAGGTTCCACCTTGCTTTGAAAATTTTGAAAGACATTGCATACAACCATGGCTCCCAAGTGAAGTTCAATTTTGCATTCCATTCGTAGACTTATGGGCAGACGAAGAAGGTTAAACAGCAGTTTGGGAATATATTGAGGTCATGCGTGCTTGATTAGGGTTGTACCAAGTGTTGGAAATAATAGTTAAAACAAAACAAAATTGACCAAAACATAAGTTTTGATGATTAACAAAATCAAATTTGAGTATAAAATGATTACTAATAATTTTAATGAATGTCTTAAGGAATGAAAATCAGTCAAGTCGATTCCCAAGTCGACTCCAACTTCGACTTAGGGTGAAGTCGATCTCGAAGTCGACTCCACATACGACTTTAACAGGTACCTGATGAACAGATTTGAAATTAGAAGATGAACATCCGAAGTCGCAGACGAAGTCGACTCCACTTGCGACTTGGAAGCCAAGTCGCAGACAAAGTCGACTCCAGTATCGACTTGAGGATACACATTTCCTTCCGGCGTTGATTTTGGGACAGAGCATTCCGAAGTCGCAGTCGAAGTCGACTCCACTTGCAACTTAAGGCCAAGTCGCATATGAAGTCGACCCCAAGATCGACTTGAGTTTCTCAAGTCCAAGTTAAAAGTTCAAGCTCATTTCAAGATGAAGACAACTCAATATATGAAGACTAATATAATTTTAAAGCGAGCAAGGTGCATGAATTCATTCCAAATCAAAGAAGATTTGACCATACAAGTTTTCAAGTTCTCCAAGAATCACAAGGTTTGCAAGATTTGAAGCCAATCCAGAATGAAAATAATGTTTCTATTATTGAAGGAAAGTAGCTAAGCAAACAAGAGGTGAATCAACAAGGATCAAACTATTTTGGCACAAAAACTGGTCAAGTCGCATCCCAAGTCGACTCCAAGATCGACTTGAGGCCAAGTCTGAAACCAAGTCGACCCAGAACTCAGACTTGGAAACTGAAGAGCTGCCGAAGTCGCACACGAAGTCGACTCCAGCATGCGACTTGGGCGAAGTCGCAGACGAAGTTGACTCCACCTGCGACTTGGGAAAGTAACGTTCGAATTTTTGAACGTTGGAACATTTATTGCATGCCAACCACTTGTATAACGTTTAAAATCTTCCCTCCTCTATATATAGACACTCAAGCAAACGTGGATAGACACAAGACAGAGTCTAAAGAGAGGAAAGAAGTACAAGCAAGAGTTCTTATTTGCTTTTCTCTAAATTTGAGTGATCTATACACTTTCAAAGGAAGAACAAGCATCAAAGTTGCGATTTGCTTCAACGAAACACAATCGGTTGCTCCTACAGATTCTTCCTCAAGCTGAAACTTGCTACACAACTCAGTAAAGTGTAGATATTCTTTATTTTTACATTATTGATTGTTTTAGTGCTTGGTTTAAGTTTGGTGATTGAAACCAAGACGTTGCAAGTAGAGTTGTGATTGGAGTGTAACTCATCACCTACTTGTGTTGATTGTATATGCCCCCTAGAGCTTGAATCTAGAAGAGAGCAGAGGCTCTGGTTGTATATGCCTCCTAGAGCTAGAATCTAGAAGAGAGTGGAGACTCTAGTTGTATTCGTGGAATACATAGTGGAACCCAAGTCACAAGAGGTGTGAGCTTGGAAGAGTGGAGTAGAGAGGTTGCCCGAACCACTATAAAATCTTGTGTGGTAATTTATATTTCTGCTCTCTACATTATATTGCATTCCATTTTGTTTCTTCATAAAGGGTACTAGATTAATCCGGGGTAAAAGTTTCTGTTTAAGTTTTAAATTTTCATAATACCCAATTCACCCCTCCCCTCTTGGGTAATTGCCATTAACTCGGGACCAACACCAAGAACGAGTAAATAATTTTGGAAATGCTTGCAAATAATAACAATTACAATTTTAAAGTCAAGATGATGCCATTAGATCTATTTTATGATAGAAAATTCAATTCGCCATAGGGCTGGGATATAGTATAAGAGAGTGAAGTTTTGGGTCCTTAGATCATAACAGAAACAAAAGAGGTGTCTTATATACCCATGAAACTGTTAGCAGCTTAGGCTAGTCAAAAGAGTAATATAAATTCTATGAGAAGACCACTGGAATTCGTTGTGGTAGATAAGATATACATTAAGGTATCACCTACGAAGGAAGTTATTAGATTTGGATAAAAGCAAGTTAAACCTTAGGTAAGTAGTTCCTTGTGAGATAATGAAGCAAGTGAGAAACTTACATATAATTAGTATTGCCTCTAATGATGTCAAGAGCTTATAATGTATTTTATGTATCAATTGAGGAAGTATAAGTCACTTCATTGCTATATTTTGCAGTTGAAGTAGATCCTTGTTAAGATTAATTTGTAGTATGATGATGTAGTATGATGAGAGGTCAATCCAACTCTTAGACAGTAAGATTAGACAGCTAAGAAATAAAAAAAGTTAGACTCATGAAGGTCCATTGGAGAAATTGTTCTTAAGGTGAAAGGACACGGGAGTGAGAAGAAGTATGAGCAAGTATTTAGACCATCTAGCATAGTGGAGTTTTAAGGACAAAACTATTGGAAAGGTGAGTAAGATGTAAACTCCTATTTTTGAGAGGTATATTAAAAAATTTTCCAAAAACTGTCTTAAGCCCTTCCTTTTCCATCTCACTTATCTAGCACCTTATTTTTTTTAAAAAAAAAAATTGTGAATGGAGGGGGAGAAGAGAGGAGAAGGAAAAAAAGGAGAAGGAAAAAGGGAGGAAGAGGAAGAGAGAGAGAGAGAGAGAGAGAGAGAGAGAGAGAGAGAGCATGCAAGAAGCTTGGAAGAGGGATTTTTGGAAGATTAAAGCTAAAGGCTTAAAAAAGTGTAGAATTCAGAGCTTGAAAAAAATAGAAAAAAATTGGTTTGACCAAAGTAAGCATGTTCTTCTTGATTCTTCTTTAATTTTTCTTACTTATTTTATTATGATCATTCGAGAATGACTTTACATGATTTATTGTGTTATAAATGGAGATTTCAAATGCTAATAATGTAGAGAAAGGTTTTTCTATGGAGATAGAATATGAACATGAAACCTAGATGGATAACTTTAGAATGATGGTTTATAATAAAATATGATAATAATTTCCAAATATTGGAACAAATGTGGAAGACTTAATACATTTTGTATGTTATATTAATTTTGTATATTGGGTTTTTATTTTTTTCAAGACTTAGTTTAATAACATCTGTAGAGTATAACATGCAATTAAATAAGATTCTTATAATACAACAACACTATTTCATGAGGACGACATGTATATATATTAAGTGAATTGATGAAATATGTATGGTTGCCATCATTTTAATAATATAAATAATAAATGGTAGCCATATAGTAAAATACATATAGAGACATCCATTTAATATGTATACGGATTTTGCATTGAAATGGTAGGATTTGAATTTTGATTATTTATAAAGCGAATGTACAAGAGGCTGGTTCTACATCATAATATAGATGTTATTAAATGAAAATTATTGTCTAGATTTTATTATAAATTATTGCATTTTAGTAGAATGCATGTTTTTAGATGGTCAGTTTATATAATATTGATTATATAATGAATGGAATACCAAGGATTTTTTCCATGGTGGGCATTATAAGTAATATATATGTATGGATAATTTCAGGTGGTTGGTCTTGTGCAAAATATTTAATATTTACATTACTAATATGTAAAGTTTTTAAATGGTTCACTTACGGTAACTGTATATTGTTAAATTAAATTTAATGGAAATTATTTATTTATACAGTGATAGTTTAAGAAAATAGGAATTAGAGTCAATTTTGTGGTTGATTTTTATTAATCAAATTTTCTATATTTAGTAAATGAGCAAGATTTTTTATTATTGTAAAAAAAAATTTGAGTTTTATTATTTAATTATAGATTTGATTAGTTATTGAAAATAAAGTGAATTCCATTATATTTTATTGGAAGAGTTGAGGAAAAAGATTTTTTAATTGCACATGCTAATATATATAAGAACGAAAAAGGCTTTTGATTTATTAATATTTTTATATAAAATTAGAGTGAGAAATCATGATTATTATTTGTTGAAGAATTGTTGATAAAGTGTTATTCTATTTTATTGCCAAGGATGGGAAGATTGTATTTTGATGCTACGATTCGAGAATGAAAGGTTAGGTTTGCAAATATAAGGTAAATAGGATTTTTAAAAAAGTTTTAAGATTTTTTATGCTTTCCTATGCATGTTACGAGTTGTGCCGATGTATTTTTATATGAATTTGATGGATTTTCATCACAAAAATTTTTATGTGGTGTTTATTATGTTTGAATTATTTGTAAAGCAATTTCAATTTATAGTTTTGATTTATATTCGAGAAAGCATGATTTAGCATGTTAAGAGCATAATGTTTGAATACATGAGCATGATATGAGAAAAATGACTTAAAGCTGATACGATGGCTAAGGGCTTAAACAGATGCGATGAGAGTGATTCCAATCCATGTCTACTGAGTTAAAGAGGAATTAAAGTTAAAGGGTTAAGTGCATTTGGATTGTAATATGAGCATGATTATTGATATGTTAAATGTTTCTAAAAGTTTTATATTTCAATTGGTTGTTTTAAACTATTTTTCAGTATTTAGTAGTTTCAATTTGATTTCCTACATTCTGAGTTCACTCGAACTCTCCCCAATTTTCTTTTATTTAGTTAACAAGAAAAATAAAGGATGCAACATATTACAGTTTTAGCAGGATAATGGAAGCCTGGTAAAAATTTTATTTAGATTTGAGTTTTTTTTATGATTTGTATTAATATTTGATATAAGCAGTTGTTCTATATATATATATATATATTTAAAAGTGTTACAAGTTGATATAAGATGAGTAGTATGAATTAAAGGTTTAATATATATGTAATCAAACTAGTTAAAGGGAGAAACTAAATTTGAGATATTTTGTGAAAATATTTTTATTAATTATCAAAATCTAATTCAGCTTCAGTTGTAATGTAAATTGGTTATTACTGTTGATTACATTATGATATTACTCTTATTATTATTTAGTGAGCCCAATATCCACAAGTTACTATCAGAGATAGTTCTATATTTTCTCAGCTTGACTGGTCCTGACAAGTTTTAGGTAGCATCTATTCAAGTAGGAGGTGTAGGCCAGTGAAGTGTTACATCTCCCCTGCCTATGTCGCTTTTTAGCATAGAGAGTTAGTATCATCTGGCAGTCATCATCAACAAAGAATAAGTGGGTTATAACCGGCTCTAGGGGAAGTACTTTTAACCCTAAAATGACTCTTGTATTATGCCTATTTGAAGCTAGTGAGGATAACCGTCTATGCAAATAAGGAATATGTATGGAGAAAGGGATCACCTTGTCTTAAACCTTTGCTTAATGTGAAAGGAATCCTTTTTTTCCTATTGATCAGAACTTTTTAGCTGGTGGAGCTCAAGCGGCCTCTTATCCATTCAATCCACGTCTCATTGAAGTTCACTATTTTCATTATAGCAAACGAAAATTTTCATTCAACATGGTTTGTAGGCCCAAGACATATGTAGCTTTATCACCACGTGTTCATTCTTCCTCTTTTTCCTTATTCTCAGCTGGTAGATTGCTTCATATGCTATCAACATATTATCAGTTATTAACCTTCTTTGGACGAAGGCACTCTTTTGCTTGGATATAAATTCGAGAGACTTAATACTTTATTTAAAGCATAAATGAGTCCAGTGAGAATATCTTTTTGTATAAATATTATTTTTATACATTAATTCGGGATGGTAGTGAACTTGTCGAGGTTTAATTGATTTAATTATGTTTTGTTTATATGTCATAATTAAATGTTATATATTCGAGTTAAGAATATCTTTAGATTATATGGATGTGAGAATCCTTCTGTAGGATAGTTCCATCTAGTCTTCAGCTTCATGGTTCTAAGGAGGTCTGCTAGATTTTATGGTGAAAAATGTGGTGATCACTGGCTAGGGATGTTCATTAGCTTTTAGGGTACTATAAGTAGATTATGAAAATCATGATCTCCTTTGATTAGATATAGGGTTCTCTATTTCTGTAGAGAGTTGGGCGCATTTTGTGGCTGCTAGTTTGAATTGAGATGGTACTATTTAATTTAGAGTTCTAGTTGGCTAATGCTCAAATGGATTATTGTTGTTTGATTTTTGGGGCAAAAAATAGATTGTGAAAATCTTCTGTTTTTATCTTTTCTAATGGTGGGAAGAAGGTCAAGGGTATTAAAAACTCGAATTTTGCAGTATTGTTATAGCTTGGATGCCATGACGTAGGTATATGTATAGTAGTGTCAGTAAGAGGTACAATGTTTAAATGTTGGGTAGAGACAATGATCTTGTTATGCAACTTCTAAAGTATATCTCCATCATGTACTCGGTGACAAGATAAAAAGGCAAGTATTGTATTTAAAACTATTCTTTGAGAAAGAATTAACATAATTGATTTTTATAATATTAAAAATGCCTAAAATATGATTTTAAGAAATCCAAGCATTTGCAACCAGCATCTCAGTGTAGTAGTTTCCATGTTGGGCCTGTGTTGCCCAGGGTGGAGGGTTCGACCCTTCCCACCCACAGTCCCTCCTAGTTGTTGTGGGTGTTATAATTTCCCCTAGTGATGGGGTTTGTATAAATTTTTCTATTTTCCCCTAGTGATGGGTTTGTATGAAATTTTCTATTTTCCCTTAGTGATGGGGTTTGTATGAATTTTTGTCTATGTTGCGAGGAGTACGTAGAAACATACCTAATTGTAATATCTGTTATCTTCTTGTATATAAGAGATTAAAAAAAGAAGAAGAAATCCAAGCATTTGGAGTTGTTGTGAATTATATCCAATTACAATTAAAATAAATTTGTATACCATATATTTTTGGGGAACAATATTGTCACAGGATTCAGCCCCTTTTACCACAACTATGTGAGGATCTCTTTTATTCAAGCTGACCATGGATTCTACATACATCCCAAGTACTGGTCCGTTACAAAAAGCTCTTCGAAAGCTGATGACTGTAGCCACATAAGGGTGAATGCTAAGATAGAGAAATACAATATTTGAATAGTAGGCCACTGCCAGGGTTTGTTGGCCGAATCCAATTGCATGGATGTAAGATTCTCACATCAACAAGGCAAGAGGAGTCAAATCTAGTATACGGCATTAGCTCTGTCGGTAAAACGTTTGGATATAAGAACCAACAAAAAGCCCTAATCTCGTGTTTAGGGGTGCAACTTGGGCCGGGTTCGGCCCGAACTCGGCCCGCCGAACCCGAAAAAATGCAATGTTGAAACTCTGAGATTTTCAACCTGAACCTGAATTCAAATAGGTCTCAGTTTCGGGTTCAGGCAAGCCCGAACCCTGTAAACCCGAACCCGAATTTGCATTTATATAAAATATATAATTTATATTATAATAATAACATGTTACTCATGGATGGATGATGGACAACAGGAGTACGGCATGGCAGGCATGGACAACTCATCGCCGAGACAATCTAACGTCTTAAGTGATTTCAACAAAATATTTATTCCCAATTTACATTACGATACAGGTCCAACAGTTTTTTTAAAAAAAATTACTCTTCACGCATTTTCTACTGAAGCCTTTTGACCAACGAAATCCAGTGATACTAAATATCAAATTTTTTTGAGATCTTTTTTTTCAACGAGAAAATTTATAAGAACTTTAAAATTATAGTTGTAAAATAAGCTTAAAACAATAGAGGAGTAAAAAAATACAATTAATGATTAATAATACAATTTTATTGACAACGTTTACACATAATCCATATTCTACTTTATACAAAGAGAATGCTCAAAACAGGTTTCTTTCTTTCTACTCTTAAGCGGTATTTGAATTTTTCTTAATTTCATACAATAAATTATTTTTTAAACTTTTTTATATAATAGATTTGTGATAAAAAAATTATATATAAGATGAGTAACAAAGACATATTAATAGAAGATGTCAACCCGAAACTCAACCCGAGCCCAAATTTCAAAAATAGGGTTAGGGTTAGGGTTGAGGTTTACAAATAGGGTTAGGGTTAGGGTTAGGGTTGAAGTTTTACAAATAGGGTTAGGATTAGGGTTGAGGTGAACCCGAGTTTCATGAGCCCGAGTTGCACCCCTACTCGTGTTCCAATGTGGATGATTGAAGCCACACAATGGTGAATGTGGGTAGTGAGTCGCTGCCGGGGGGGAGTGTGAGCCTTATTCTGGGTGCATTTGGATATAAGATTCTCATGTCGCCAGGATTAGAGGGCCAAATGTAGGATGTGATAATATATAATACATGGTTTAATTCTAGAATATTTTACAAATTTTTCTTTGAAAAATAGTATTAAAATTAATATTCATTTAAGCCATATATTTGCAAGAATATATTCTTTTGATTTTTTATTATTGTTAAAATTCATGTTATATATATTAATATGTGTGTCAACTTAGAAGTAAGAAATTGCATTCATTCTAATAATTTTGAATTTATTACATTTTTATCAATGATTTTTAAAATGTTTTGCTTCAATGCAAATGTTATTAGCATTCGATCTATTGTTTAGAATAAAATTATTTTTAATAATATCTATGATAAGGATTTGTAAAATTTAAAATACATTAAATTAATTTGGAAAAATTACTCTTACATTTGTAACATGTGTCTCTAATTCTTATTATACCCTCAATGTTTTAAGAATTCCTTTTATATCTATAATATTTCACTTTAAATTCTTATTATACTCATGAAGTCAAAACAACTATTAACTATTTTATTGAAAAGATAATTTTATCCCTTCAAATTTTTTCTAATCGAAAGAATCTAGACCCAACATGATATTTAAATAACTTGATGTCTCAAATGAATATTTGACTAACATTAATTGGGACATATTAGGGTTGGCTCATTTCAATTAAGAAATTATTAAAGGCAAAATCGTTTTTTAACAGGGTAGATGATTGTTATTTTGACTGTATAGGTATGATAGAAATTTAAGATGAAATGTTATGAGTATAAAAAAGAATTTTCGAAATGTTATGGATATAATAATCATTATAAACAAATGTTGTACATACAAGAGAAAATTTTCTCTTGTTATAAAAATATTTTGATTTAATTTCCATCAGCATGATAAAGACTAACGAAATTAACATGAGGCAAATATTATTTTTATAGATGCAAATGGTTGATGTAATATTTTAATTTTGAGTATGCATGAAAGTATGCAAATATCTTTTAAAAAATTTTTTAGAAATAAAGCTTTCAAATCTGCACGAGACGATATAGTTGAGAACTGAGTCTCATGTAAAAGGGAAAGAGACTTCTTGGCACCAAGATGTGCATATCGGTCCATCATGTAGTTCAGCTCCAAATCTAAGCAAATAATATCATACTGTAAATATGATTCATCGTTTGAGAATGAAATAGGCCGAACTTGGTAGGCTTGTGACATCTTGAGAACTTTAGAAGAAAGAAGGCCTAATATAACCAAATCTAACCTTAATTGAGGATAATTTTAAAAATTTTGTTATTTTGAATACTACTTTAGTCTAAAATCTAATTTATATCAAATTTATAAATTAGTTACCATAAGATATAATAATGAAATTAAAGAATAATTAGTCCTAGATGATGTGAAAATTTTGAAAGATAATGAAAATAAGATGAGAAAATACGCTATAAAAAAATTAATATATGAGAAGTGAGATTAGTCTATTCAGATTAAGATATATCGAACTCTATTTTCAAATTTAGATCAAAAAGTTCAACCCACTTTTATTTTATGCTTTTAAAAGGATAAATCCAAAATATATTCATAAGTTTTATACCTAATTCCAAATATGCACATGAAATTTCAATAATTTCTCTCATACCTACATATTTTACCGAAGTTCCGTGTATACCTTTGTTCCTTCTATTAGCACCTATACCAGATGACAAAATTATCCATGCTCAAATTCCTTTGCTAATTTGCAATTCTAATTCTAATTTCCATGTGAGTCCTAATTTCTATTTGAATAGAAATTAAGGATCAAATATAAATTAGTGTGTGAATTGCAAATTAGGTAGAATTAGGGCATAAGCAATTTCATGATTTCATGCATAAGCTAATGATCATTCTTAGCATCATAGGCATAAATGAGATTTTGAACAAAATATATGGGTACGAGAGGAATTATTTAAAGTCCTTGAGTATATATGAAATTAGGTGCAAAACTTGCAAGTATTTTTGGAATTTACCTTTTAAAATTGACATCATTAATTACTTAATTACTTGATCTTTTTCATTTTTAACCTTTTATTTCAATCATTTTTTTCATATCTATTTATACAACTGCTTATCTATTTTTTTTATTCTCACTTTACCTTTATCATATCTATTTCATTCAAATTCGTTCCTCAATTTATATCTTACCAAACAACCCTTTAAATTAAACAAAATTAAAACGTGCTAGGTTCGGAGCAACTGACTGGTTGAACCCAATTTGCACCACCAGGAAGCATGTGCTTGGAATGGCCAATATGATTTTTTTAGAAGGTACGGACAATAGGATTTTCTTATCGTGCCACCTTAGATAACCAGCTACCTAGCCAACGTGTACTTTAAAGAAGAAATGAAAAAGACACTTTCTTTACCCAACTTTAAGATATGGATGGATTTGGAATTTTGGATGCGCTTGCTTGCCGCACGTTGAGGGCCGTGGCGTGCGCCCGACTTGGAAATCTTAGGCAGTGATGGGACGCCCGCTTTGGAAACATGTGCGTTTCGTCGTTTCCTAACATGTCTTCACATGGCAACCAATCAGTAAAGTTCACTTCTCGCATGAAACCAAAAAGATCAAATCATGCATGTATTATCCAAATGTAAGATACGTACATCGCACCAAGATGAGCATCAACACAACATTTTTTTTTTCGACTCTGTACAATTTATACTAGTATGATTATATTTTTTTTTCGGCCATCGACCGCAGACTGCGTACCCAGTAGAAGTATAATCTAGGGAAGGGACAATCAAGGCCACAACTTCTACCAGAATTTGAAGCTTAAATTTCCCATCATAATACTTTGTTGCTCATTCTGTAGCTGATTTTGTCTCATGTTTTTTGTCTGGACAATCATGTTTGATGAGGTAACCCACCATAGGTAATAATTGAAAAATTTGTACAAATAAATTCTTATAAATGAAATATGCAAACTACTCCATCCCATCTCCTTCTGTGAACTCTCATACTCAGAGAGAGTTAGGATAGAGTTTGTCTTTATCATATTTTAACAACAAAACACTATACATAACCATATATGTGGTTGATAAACCAGCTAGCGATATAATAATATGAGTATTAGTATTGAAAGGAATTATTCAATAGTGTTGACACCATTTTGGGCCAAAATTTTATCTATTCATTTTGTTTAATGTCAATTATTTTATCATGATATTAACAATCATTTCAATTCAAGACTTGGTTGATAATGCATTGTTTAAATATAAAATCACTCAGATCTAAATAATTTTGAGTTGTAAGTTTTTGTAATGATATTTTTTTTCATAGAATCTTGTTGCAACAACTGTGTGGCAAATCTGAAGAGTTTTGCCGCAAAAAGTGGGCAATAAATGGGCAAAGGCTTTTGAAATGTCCATTCATATATGTATCAAAGTGACAAATGTATAACGTTGTTTAGATATATAGTAGAAATTTGTTATAAGGCATTTAAAATGTTATAACAAGTTATAAAATCATTTATTTATATACTAAGAATTTTTAGATGATACTAATATTGAATTAATAATTTTGAAATTTATATATAAATCAATAATTTTATTACCTTAATTTTATACTTAAACACTTTTATCACATGGGTCACATGCAAAAATTTGATTCCTGTCTAGTTAAACAAATAATTTTTAAATATAACTAGAAAATTGGATTCGAAATCTTCAACTACGTCTAAGATATGACCATAGAGGTATCTCCCTAATTTGAATAAGTATTTCCACTTTTGGACTTCAATTATTTGCAAAGGCATTAGTGTCAACTTCTTACTTGTCCGTAAGTTGTAACACTACACAAGGGCAGCCTTGCCACAAGCAAACACTAAGCAGCTTAGTTAAGGTTGTTGGGTCTTTCACTAATTCTATAAACTAATTTAAGATAATATACACATGAAAAGTAAACTAATAGTATGATAAAAACACGTAATCTAAGCAAGAATAAAGTGTCATCATGCCAATAGAATAAAAGATAATTAGAAAAAATGAAAATAGAGTTGCCACTAATCCTTAAACGTTGATTACAATTTGTTGGATGTATCTTATATTTTGCATATTTAGTTGTGTATGTAAATTTGCATAGGTGTGTCTAGGTTTGCATATGGGATTGTGCATATATATGAAAGCTAAAAATAGATATCTTATCTATGGATTTTTTGAGAGATTATAAGAGAAAGGCAGTATGTTCCCTATGAGAGAAAAGTTGTAATTGTTTACTGATTAGTAAATTACTCTTTTCTCTAATGTAATAGACATATAGTAGAACTTGTAAATTATTTGTATTCTATGCGTGCTTATATCATGTTCTCGACTAAAAAGTAATATCAGAGCTATGGTTGTTAATTGTGTACTTGAAGAACTGGATTGATTTTTAGGTCAATATTTTGATGGAACAAAAGATCGTGGTTAATGATTGTGAAGGCTCGAGATTTTATGGTGGTTGAATGGACTAGCTCTAATGGCCTAGATCTCTATGTTTGGACAACCATTCCAATAGAATGACAAGGAGTTCTACATGGGTTTAGCTTTAACAAGGGTGGATCATGCACACAACGACATATTTGTAGATCCAGTAAGTTATTACCAAAATAGAGGAAGACGATGACCAACGGGTTGTTGGTGATTGTTAACGAAGGTGAAGCTCAATGAGGAGTGGTGACAGTTGCCATCATCAAGAAGAAAGAAGAACTTATTGAAGTAATAACATTAAGTGGCAATTGGCAGGATCTATTGGTAGTAAAGAAGAAGGTGGTGTAGGTAACATTTTCCTCTCCAAATTTTTGACAATTGAAGAGCAAGTCCAATGTGGTGACTCCCTAGTCGGGGTCAAAAGCTAGTAACGAGTCCGTTTGTTGGTGTTAATTAATGGTCTGGTGGATTGCTAGTGGTGCATAGAGGATCAGTGGCAGCAACGGCTAGTGTTCTATTGTAGTAACTATTTTTTAAAAGTGATGTACTAAAGATCATTTGACATGACAAACTAAAATTTTGGATAGAAATAGCTAGATGTTGTTTGGTCTAGATTTTGTGATCCTAATGTTTGATTTAGGAATTCAAGAGACATTTTTTATATTTTGAGATGCTCTAAATCACGTGGACTACTCAATTTTGCTTATTTTGGGTTTATTTGTATAATGACAAAGGGAAAAACAATTCTACTTTGGTACAATCATCAACATAAATGAGTATAAAAGTGGCTAGTTTTATAGTGGAGTCATCGAAGGCACAGAATAATTCTACTCTGTGATAGTAACATGTAAAGAATATTTTGACTTGAAAAAGAAAAATAAGAGTTTTGAAAAAAAAAAGTCTAAAAAGACTAAGAAGACGAGCGATAATGTCTAGCAAGTTATGATAGATTTGATAACCAGTATTATTCATATATATCTAGCAGATAAACTCTTCGAGAGTTGATTAATTTGACAAACTAAGAGAAAATTCGGATAAAGCTTGAGAATAGTATATATCTAAATTCTTTACAAATAGATTATATTTGAAAAATAAATTGTAAGCCCTAAGATTTATAGAGCCTAGATATCTCGAAAAATACTTGGATGAATTTACCATGATCATAACAGAGTTAACTACTCTAGGACAGAAGATAAAACGTTACTTTTGCTAGCATTATTACCTAAGTCATTTGATCGTATTGTGATGATATTGTGTTTAAGAAGGATATCTTGGAGCTTACGATGTTACTGCTTCTTTGTTGGTGTATGAGACCCATAGAAAAAAATAATGGTAATGGATTATCAAGTGTTACGAGTGCTTTAGCTACGATAGTGATTGATAATATAGGAGAAGATCATCAAACAAATCAAACAAATTAAATAGTTCATTTAAATATAGAGATATTGAGTGCTTAGAATGTGACAAGAAGGGTCATAAAAGTAGAGTTTGTCATAAGTGAAAAAGGAGTCAAAAGAAATAAAAAAAGAAAGAGAAGGTAGATGAACCTTAGTCATCTAATTATTCTTCACTTGTTATAGACTACGACAGTGATTTGTTGCTTAATGCAGATGTATGTGTTAGTAATGATTGATCGAGCATATTCTAGGCATATGGGTTCACACAACAACTTTAAGAAAAAAAGAGAAAAAAATTGACATCACAAAAGAAGAGGAAAAATGCAATTTTTGGATTTTCAATAAAATCACGTCCAAAATGTGTGCAAAAATGGACGTCCAAAATTTAAAAAAGATTGGAAGATCTAAAAAAAGCAAACTGAATAGGCAAAAAAAGAAATGTCCAGTTGCATGCTTACATGCATTTGAGATGTACCAAAGAACCAAACATGCATGAGGTGTGGAGTCATAAACCCAGGCATGTTCGGTCATCTCCCTCTCCTCTCAAAAGTCAACCACACATTAAATGCACTTGAAAAGTAAGGCATGGAAACCTTGATTAAAATTCTAACATAATTGTCATATTACGAGGAAAGAAGCAAGATGAACAGTTTAAATGTCCAAACAAAAATTATTAAAGGTTTGGATCTCATCATTATGGTAATTTGATATGAGATCAACAAAAAAAATTAATTTCACACACGTAAAAGAAAACACATGTGCATGGAAAGATAAAGCAAGTTGGGCGATGCCTTCTTGCAACAGTCAAACCAAGTATTTAATGCACTTAGAGAGAGAAAGCAATGGAATCGGTTTGGATTCATGCTAATCTTTGATTAAAATTTCAGATAATCACAGCATAGCAAGGAGAGAAGAAAGATGGACAGCTTAAATCTCCAAACAAAAATTATTAATGGTTTAGATGTTATCATTATGATCATTTGATATGAGATCAATAAAAAAAAATTGATTTCATACATGAGAGAGTTGATTGACACGTCTGCTATTTCCCACAGTTAGGACAGCTGCTGGTCGTGACCGGATCCAATTGGCAAGGTTGAAAAATCAATTTAGGGAGAGGCAACCGACTTGGCAATAATCTATCCATTCAAGGACGCTTGTAAAGCAATGGTGAATGCACACCTAAAGCAGAAGAGAAGCTTAAACATGGAGGGTAGCCAACTACAGAGGAATGCAGCAAAAGCATAATTGCTTGAATGCCAAGCTATAAGCATACAGTGTTTTAAAAGTTGGACCGGACCGTCCGGTCCGACCGGTTCGACCGTGAACCGTTATGGGTGCGGTCCGGTTTGGCAGCGGTTTTCCATATTTGATAAAAACCGTTTGAACCGTTCGAACCTGCCGGTTGGACCGTAAAAATCGGTCTGACCGCGGTTCGGTTCGCCAGTATTTAAAAAAAAAATTAATAAATATAAAAATATAAAAACGAAACTTCTCCTGCGAGCCCCGCCAGACCTCCCTGTTCATCGTCTTTGTGGCGCAGCAGCGGCTAGGGTTTGCTGTGGACCCACCATCGGCATCTGCGGCAAGGGATCCAAGTCGTTCAGCCGGCCGGAATCGACGTCCGGCAACAGTCAATAGTGTTCGGTCATCATCTATTGCTCCGACAACTCTTCACAGAAAACTCCGCCGCACTTTCGGCCTCCAGACTTCCGGTTCCAGCAACTGCCTGCGTCGATCAGAGCTTTCGCGTTTCCTTTCCCGGTCATCCTCTTCGGTTCCGGCGACAATCTCGGAGACTAATTTCCCACAACAGAATCGGCATCTTCCGGCGCATCTGAGCTTCCAGCCATAGAATCCGAGCCGGCAGGCAGGCGGCAAGGTCCAGCGACTGTCGATTTGAAGCTTCCGGCAGCAACAGCAAGGCAGCAAGCTTCTATTTTCCAGCAGCAACAGCAAGGCAGCAAGCTTCTATTTTCCGGCAGCAATAGCAAGGCAGCAAGCTTCTATTTTCCAACTGCATTTCGTGTTCGGCATTTCGGTGGGTTCCGAACTTCCGATACTTCTTGCTTTTTCATGGTCTGTGACTCTCGGTGTTTTTTTTCTCTGATATCTCGTCGTCTGTGACTCTGCAATGTCATTGATAACAGGAAATGCTGCTGCTAGTGCTCTGTTTCTGTTCATTGATAGCTCCACGTGAGTAGCAGATTATCAATCCCTACCTCATCGATTTTAGAGTGCTTGTCTTTTTTCCATGCTTGAATATGGGCTTTTCTTTCAGGATTAAAATGTCAGAATCACCATCTCTCAGATGTTAAGAATCCGATTATTTAATTAAATATAATCCACGTAAAGAATTGTTAATCACACTATTTGCCTATTCGCCTCTGTAATTTCCTCATCCACACCTCATCCACACCTGAAAGTTTTGACTATTAGTCTGTTACTATACAATGCCTATCATCAATGAAGTGAATTTTCAGAAAATTCACCTGCAGTAACCTACGAAAGATGCATTCTCTGGGCATTCTTCTTTTGCCTTCTTTGCGAATATTGTTCTCGTCTCTTTTTTTGCATTTTATTAATTTTCACCTCTCCTTCGGACTAAAAAATTAAAATAAATCATTCTTCACAGAATAAAATTTTGGAGGATCATCAAGAAGAAATCAACCGAGGAGTTTTTAGGTGTTCCATACATTTCATGCTTGCTCAACAATCTCCTCTCCGCATGGTACGCAGTGATTTATACAATAATTTAGAATTTTTATTTAGATATTTTAATTACAAGATGTGCATGCATGATAAAGTATTGTTTATAATTTGACTTGTAGGTTTAAAAAATGTCTGAATCCCAATCAAATCCATCACCTACTGAGCCAGCGAGTGTCCCAAATACGAATAGTAGTTCCGCATCAGTTGTTGTTGAATCTCGTGCATTAAGAGGTAGAAATGATATAGGTTGGAATCATGTAACAGAGGTTGAAAAAGGAAAGTATAAATGTTTATATTGTGGGAGAGTATTCAGTGGCGGAGGAATTCACCGTATGAAAAAACATTTAGCGAAGGTAAAAGGTGATGTAGCAGTTTGCAAGGAGGTGCCATACCATATACAACAACAGATAAAAATGGATTTAGATGGCATTACTTCTCAAAAAACTCATAAGCAACCTTTCAATGCCACAGAAGAGAGTTCATTTGTATCATTACATGCCATTGATGAAGAAGTTGAGGAAATAAGAGAAGTTAATCAAAATGCAACAAAGAAGTTAAAAGGGATTTCAAAGTTCTTTCCAGTGCAAGCTAAAGGAGGAGTTCAACCTTCTATAAAATGCGCTATGGCTGGAAAAGATGCTATTGATAGAGCTCGTGCTTCTATTGGTCGATGGTTTTTCCATTCTTGCATCCCTTTCAATGCAGTGAATTCTCCATATTTTCAAGAGATGGTAGACAACATTATTACCATTGGTCGTGGATTTAGAGTTCCTACATATCATGATATGCGTGGTTTTATTTTGAAAAAAAATTATCAGGAAATTCAACAGGTTGTCAATTCCTACAAAGAAAAATGGAAAGAGTATGGATGCACCATTATGGCTGATGGTTGGACAGATCAGAGGAAAAGAACTTTGATTAATTTTTTTGTTTATTGTTCTAAAGGTACAATTTTTCTTAAATCTGTTGATGCATCTACAGAGATAAAAACTGCAGCCATGCTTTGTGATCTATTTAAAAAAGTTATAGAAGAAGTGGGTTCAGAGCATGTTGTTCAATTGGTAACTGATAATGCATCAAATTATAAGTTGGCTGGAGAAATGTTGAAGTACACATATCCACATATTGTTTGGACACCATGTGCAGCACATTGCTTAGATTTAATGTTGGAAGATATTGCAAAAATTGATGTTGTAAGTACGGTGATTGATGATGCTCGTTCCATTTCTACTTTTATATATAACGATAGTTTTGCACTTGCATTGATGAGAAAATACACAGATGGAAAGGAGTTAATTCGGCCCGCAATGACGCGGTTTGCAACTCACTTTTTGGCAATTCAAAGTCTCTTGACATGCAAAGATAAATTAAGAGCCATGGTTGTTAGTAAGGAATGGGATGATAGAAAGTGGCGTCGTAATCAAAAGGTGATGACAATAACTGATCTAATACTTTGTTCTGCATTTTGGGAACGATGCGAGATTATTGTATCAGCATTTGAGCCACTTGTTCGTGTACTACGATTAGTTGATAGTGATGAAAGACCTTCAATGGGATATATTTTTGAAAGCATGCGAAGGGCAAAGAAAGCAATAGAGAAAACTTTCAAAAAAATCAATATGGATTGTAGTCAAGTGCTCAACATCATTAATACCCGTTGGGAAAATCAACTTCGCCGTCCTCTTCATCTAGCAGGCTTTTATTTCAATCCAATGTTTTTCTATCATGCTGATCGGGAGACTAAGTTTCATACATGGTCTGGAGTACTTGAAGTAATTGAGAGACTAAATCGTGATGACATGGAAGCACAAGTTAGTATCAGTGAAGATGCAAAATTATATCGAGATGCTGTAGGAGACTTTGGGAGGCCAGCGGCTATAGCAGCACGTTATACTTTGGATCCAGGTATTCTAAATTTAGATTATAATATTTCTTTTTTGAAATTTTAACTACATTACTTTTCTATATAATATTGCAGCTCTTTGGTGGGAGTCCTATGGGTGCAGTGCTCCAAAACTACAAGCCGTTACTATTAAAGTCTTGAGCCAAACTTGTAGCTCATCTGGTTGCGAGCGAAATTGGTCTGTATTTGAACGTATACACACAAAGAAGAGGAACAGATTGGAGCATGGAAGATTGAATGATCTTGTTTATGTTCAATATAATTTACGTTTGCTTGAGAGGTATGATTAAATTCAATATGTTTCGTGATTAATTTATTTTTTTATATGTTCTCTTTAACTTCTATTCTCATTATGTAGGAAGAAAAAAAGGAAGATTGGCTTCGATCCTATATCTTTAGATAACATAGATATTTTGGAAGATTGGACCATGGAGTCTGAAGACTCTGAAGATTTATTTACTGAAGAAGATGTTGAGACTTGGATGCAAATGGACCAACCACAAGCTGCAATTGCTACAGCAGGAATGGAAGATTTTGGTAATATTTTATAAACTTCTTTTTAATTATTTAGTTTTTTTTTTACTTTCATAACAATTTATTTCAAAGACTAATATTTGGTTGTAATATCCATTAATAGGGTCAATGCCATTCCAAGAAGATCAGGAACAAAATAGAGAAAGTTGAAGAAATTTATGAAGATGCAATTGTGGAGATGCTTCTTTTTGGATACTTTGAAGATATCAACTTTGAAATTTATTTTTGAATTAGATATCTCAAATATATTTCTATTAGCTTGTGTTTTGTACTCACTTTAGACCAAAATCGTAGTTAAACTTTGTTCAAAATTAAACGATGATGAGCAATTTGAACATTTTCAATTATAGTATAATTTTAAATATTTTTTCTTATTTTTAGGTAATTTCTTCAAGTAAAGTAAATTTAATTTTTTTCTAAATATCTTATATCTTTCCATTAATATTTGAAATTTCATTGCAGATATTCTGATCAACCATGTAGGAACAAAACAAGTGAAAAATTGCACCTATTTCAGGTCAGTGCACTCTTATTTTTTTCTTGATTTGCATAATAATTTTAATATGATGTATTTGAATGTATTGTTGATGCCAAGTGTAATTTTTATATTACATAGAATTTATATATTTAATTTAATTTTGAAATAATTAAAATAAATTAAATATAATTATTACGTCATAATTATATCATGCTGACGTCACGGTTCAAACCGGTTTGAACCGCGGTTGAACCGATTGGACCTGAACCGGACATAAAAACGGTTCAGTTAACGGTTCGGTTTTTAAAACATTGTAAGCATATACACAGAACCGGATGTAAGCGGTTTCTCTTCACGCAAGCGGAAAGTGTTGAAGACACGTGGAAGATGGACAGTAATTCTGCATGAAAAGTTTCTTGCAATTGAAGTCATGCATATTCGACCAAGCATGCAACATAACCGCGGAATTGTGCACAAACATGTGAGAATCCCTATAAATACTAGTGTTGTAAGAACCGGACCATACCTGCTGGTCCGACCGGTCCAATTCCCAGTCCGATTGCATGCGGTTCGGTTCGGATGCATAAAACCGATCAAACCATCGAACCGGAATGGACGGTCGAACCGAATTCACTCGGTCGGTCGGATCTGATATATATTTAAACAAAACCCAAAAACGAAAAACCCACCGCTGCCAATGTTGCGCTCGCCTGCCTTTTTCGTTTTGCGTCTTCCCCCTTTTGACGAAATTGGAAACCCTACCCATCTTCTCGGTGACCGGCCATAATCGATCTAATGCAGGCGAAATCATCACAGTGGCAATGCCACAACAATAGCCGCACACAGCCAGTCGCCCGCCTCTGCATTGTTGCCATTTTCTTCTTCTCCTTCGGCCGCTCTCATCCCTGCTCTGCATCACTGCCATTTTCTTTTTCTCCTCCGACCGCTCCTGTCCCTGCTACTCCGGTCGCCAGCTAAATCGTCATTTCAATCGCACACAGCTAGTAGGCTGCTTTCGTCCTTGCTGCCCTCGTTGACCCTTCCCTGCTCTGTGTTCGGTGACCCCTTGCTACCCAAATCGGCGACTCCCTGCCATGGATTTGGCGTGCTCTTCGAGGCTCCTCTCGCGTACGCTCTGATTCACGAGTGCACTGAGAAGAGCCTGCTCCATCTTATCTTCTGGACAGAGCAGATCTGTAAGGGCATAAGTGTTGGTCCCGAGTTTATGGCAACAACCCAAGAGGGGAGGGGTGAATTGAGTATTTTAAAATTCTTTACTTAACCAGAAACTTTCCTCCTTTTAATTTAATCCTCTTAATGAAACAAGTAGAGAATATAGAGAGAAATAAAGCAGTAAAAAGCAATTGAGCAAACTATAGCAGTAGGCACAGTTTTATAGTGGTTTGGGCAACCTTCCTTACTCCACTCTTCCAAGCTCACACTCGTTGTGACTTGGGTTCCACTATTGGATATCAATTACAACTAAAGCAGCAACTCTCTTCTAGATTCCAGCTCTAGGGGGCTTGCACAAATACAGCACAAGTAGGTGATGAGTCACACTCAAGTCACAACACTACTTTGCCTTCGCTTGGTTTCGATTTCCAATATCAAACTAAGTGATAAACACAAATAATGAATCAAACAGAAAGAACTACACTTTACAGATTCGTGTAGGCAGTTTGTAGCACGTGGAAGAACTTGTTGAGAGAGTGGAATGTTCAGTAATGACACTTTTAGCAAGTTGGAGCACAGTTCTTCACTTGAAGTTGGTGTAGATCACTTTAATGCTAGAGAGAGTAGAAGTTAGGCTTAATGAATGCTTCTCTAACCTCTTGCACGTCATCTTAAATGCTCTTTTATAATGGAGGAGTAAATTTGAATGTTTGGTGGTAGGTGGCGCGCATTTAATACGCCAACGTTCAGATTTTTTCGACCGTTGCGAACCAAGTCGCTTGTGGAGTCGACTTGGCATGCGATTTCATCCAAGTCGTAGGATGAAGTCGACTTCGGATGCGACTTCGGTCTTCAACCTCCACTTTAAGTTCCATCTCAGGTCGACTTAGTCTTGGACCTGACCCAAGTCGCAGGTAGAGTCGACTTGAGGTGCGACTTCACCTTCCATGTGCATATGTTGGAACTTGAGATCTTTGTAAGTGATCCTTGATACTTAATTTTTCCTCTCATATCATGTTCTTCAATTGATATCCTTGATTTTCCATGTTTAGTCTTCAAACTTAGCATATATTTCTTCTCTTGAGAAGTTTATCCTTGTGGCCTTGATTTAGAATGATTTGCCTTCTTGAATTTAATGTTCAAATCTTTATTCTACAGTTTTCCTTTAATAATACTTCATATTGAATGATTCTTTCATGGTCATTTGCTTACTTGGGCTGTCTTGGTCTTCAGCTTAACTCAAGTCTCATGCTTGGGTCGACTTGAGGTTCAACTTCACTCAAGTCGCATTGCGAAGTCGACTTTGGAATGCGACTTGGCTTTGAGAATTTGAAAACCTCTGCATGCTGTACTTAAGTCGCATTTGGAGTCGACTTGGGTCTGCGACTTCACCTAAGTCGCAAGCGGAGTCGACTTCGACTGCGACTTCATCTGTCTTCGTGCCCAATTTCAATGGCAGAACTTTTAATGCATCTGAACTCGATTGTGTGGTAGACTTGGGGATCGACTTCACTCAAGTTGATGGCTAAGTCGACTTGGAACTGCGACTTGGTCTGCTATGTTCTGAAACTTGAGTTCTTATCCTTTAATCACACTTGGCAACCGCATTAGTACCTAATTAATTCTCAAATTGAGTTGTTAATCATCAAAACATGAATTATGGTTAATTTTCCTTGAATTCCAATAATCTCCCCATTTTTGATGATTAACAAAACCAATTTGAGATATACCTTTCATTTTCTTTCAAAAGTAAAGTATTATACTTGCTTTGGTGTTTAGAATATACATATTGTATTATTATTGCATTTCAAGTTCAAATGAATCAAAATACCACATCATACTCAAACAAGTTCATGCCAAGTATCATACAATCATTACATCTCAAACATTTAATCATTGCAATATCAAACACAACACAATTTGAAACACAATCATGTTATATATTCAATCATTTGCATACATTATGATTTAAAAAAGAAAATGACCTATATGTACATGCTACCTAAACCCAAGAAAAAAACAAAGTCCTACACCTAGGATAACCCTCTCAAATCTTTCTCCCCGTTTTTGTCAAATAATCAAAAAGGAGATAGGGGAAGCGGGATATGGAAAATTGGAACGCAGTGATTGGGTAGGATGGAAAATGGGTAGGTGGGATAGGTCTGATATGAGCAGATGAATAGAAAGATGAGAAAGCCTGAACAATGGGTTCGGCTCTCATAGATTCACCAAAGTACAGATCAAGCTCAGGTAGACTCAGCACTGGGTGACCGCGACTGCTTCCCAACGCGAGTTTATACTTGATTGTCTTCAATTCTTGATCCATCCTATCTTGGCGACTGTGCATCTCCATCATCACCGTATGTATTGCGACCAACTATTGGGTGAGCCTATCCTCCATCTGCTCAAGATGATCTCATATAGCGTGCACGGAGGTAGACCAGTTTGGTGAATGTGGATGAAGGTCGGAAATCTGCGAACCCCATGGAGAACATAATCTATGAGACTGAGGTGATGCGGGCTTAACTGGTGCATGCGGTGGAGATGGAACCGCCTTGTGCTGTGGTGACTATGGGGGCTGGGTGACTGCTCCCCCTCAGGGTGACCACCCACTTCTTCGAGTTGATCTGCATCGCCCATCATTTCCCGTATTCTCTTGGCCCAGAATTCCTCAAGGTTGATCTTCATTCGGGTCAAAAGAGCCCGATTGATGGCAGTTGTGGGCTTTAGGACCTCGAATGGCTCCCCATCCAAATTTACTCCTATGAAACTCATAATTTTTGTAATCCAAATCCCATAAGGCAAGACTACTCGTGGATTTTCTTTCTTGGATGCCAGAGCTTCCAACAATAGTTGTGGTAAGCTGACTTTGACCCGATTTGCCAATTTCCACAAAATTTTAGCCTCTTGGGGATAACTGGTTGCGACCTCCTCTCTTAAGATAAATGCAATGTGCTATCAACAGCCTGAGAACCCATAGTCTGGGGGATAGATCCATGTTGTGAAGAAATTTATCTCCGGATGGTATTTGTTGCTGTTAGTCAATTAGTTGTACAACTGTGTGAGTGACAACCCATCTGGAATCCTTTCATTCTCTTCAGGGGCCTCCAAAATGTTTTCAATCCGATGAATTGCATTGTTCCTATACGTTGAACTTTCTATTCCCAGATTGATTTTAGTCCCCTTGACATAGGTGCTATAATACTCCTGATCCCATAGGTCATAGAATAATCTTGTTAGATCAGGGTATATCCGATCATCTGCCTTTAACAACCCAATCCAACCTTGAAAATCCAGCAACTCTTCAATCCCAAACTCATAATCACTAAGAAACTGGAAATCTATTATTTTGGGAATGAAAATCTTATGCTCATAGAAATGTCGATAGAACCGGCTGTGTTGTCGGTCGGTTCTAAAATAGGTAGTTGGCATTTTCAGCACTTGACCCTTCTGCATTGGCGTCCCTTATCTGTTTCCTGCAGATTCAGTATCACTGCTTGATTCGGCAGTTGAATCCTCCTGTCGGGGTGCTGATGAAGATGGATTTCCTTCCCGAAACCGCAATCAGTGTCCCATAAATGTGGTAGCTCCTTCCCAAACCCGTTTAGATGGTGTTCGTTGCCGACATGGCACTCCCTCGCCGGTGTTAGATTTGGATGGCCTTGAGATGGGTAATTTTGAGGGTTTGGCTACAGCTTTTGGTGCCATTGATCTTGAATGGCAGCAATGGATTTTGGGGGTGTTAAATGGGGGTTGTGAGAGAGAGAAGGCTTGAAAGAGAATGAGAGAGAAGCCAGGAGCTTGGGAGCACGAGAAACAGGGAGCTCGGGAGCTCGAAAGTTGAGAGAGAAGATAGACAGTGATGGGCGAGAGAGAGAGAGAGAGAGAGAGAGAGAGAGAGAGAGGAAAAAGGGAACGAGAGAGAGAGGCAGGGAGTAAGCGAGAAAGAGATAGATAGGGAGAGAGAAATCAAGAAAGCGAGAAAGAGACAGATAGGAAGAGAGAAATCAAGAAAGCGAGAGAGAGATGAAAAATGGAGAAGAGTGATAGCTGAGCTGCTGCTGAAATGGGGAGAAATAAAAAAATCGGCGTCGGGAAAATGGAGAAGAAGGAAGAAAAGAAGGAAAGAAGAAGAAAAAGGAGGCTACACGGGAAGACCAAGTGGTGTGCACTGGAGTCGACTTGCCCTAACCGAAGTCGACTTTGCCCTTGCGGAGTCGACTTCGCCTTATCTGAAGTCAACTTGGATTTTGTGGAGTCGACTTGGCTCTACAGACTTGGTTTTCTTTGTTCTTTCTAATTTTCTCCCGCTATCATATTTCACTCCTAATCAAACTCAATCATACCCATATCATTTCTAATCTTGTAAAATGGTTCCTTTGCTAATGGTTTGGTGAAAATGTCAGCAATTTGGTCCTCATTTTTAACATATTCTAAACAAATATCATGATTTTCAACATGTTCACGAATAAAATGATATCTCACATCTATATGCTTTGTTCTAGAATGTAACACAGGATTTTTGGTCAAACAGATAGCACTTGTATTATCACATCTAATTGGAATGTCATGATAATCAACATCATAATCCTTAAGTTGTTGTTACATCCAAAGTAGTTGGCCACAACAACTCCCAACGGCTATGTATTCGGCTTCCACAGTAGATAGAGTAACACTGGTCTGTTTTCTTGAAAACTATGAAACCAACATGTTTCCAAGAAACTGACATGTTCTACTAGTGCTTTTTCTATCTATTTTGTAACCAACAAAATTTGCATCTGAGTCGCTGATGACATCAAATATATCAAAATTATTTTTATAGCTATTAGATGTGATTCTTTTGGACATGATTGGAATCTTGAACACAAACAAACACTAAACAAAATATCCGGTCTAGAAGCAATCAAATACAATAAAGAACCTATCATGCTTCTATATAATTTTTTGTTCAATAGATTTAATTTTTTCATCCTTGTCAATCTTGATGGTTGAACTCATTGGCGTGTTTGCACCTTTGCTATTTTGCATTCGGAACTTCTTCAACATCTCCTTGATGTATTTGGACTGGTTTATAAAGATCCCTTCTGCTAGTTGCTTAATTTGCAGTCTAAGGAAGAAGTTCAATTTTCCTATCATGCTCATTTCAAATTCACTCTGCATAATCTCAGAAAATTCATGGCACGGAATTTCATTAGTAGCACTGAATATTATATCATCAACATAAATTTGAACAATTAGAATATTTTTGTCCTTATACTTAATGAATAATGTTGTATCAACTTTTCCTCTTTGAAAGTCATGATCAATTAAAAATTTACTTAACCTTTCATACCGAACTTGTGGAGCTTGTTTGAGTCCATATAAAGATTTGGTTAATTGAAAACATATTTTGATTGATCCTTTTCTTCGAATCCAGGAGGTTGTTCAACATAAACTTCCTCATTCAAGTATCCATTCAAAAATGCACTTTTCACATCCATTTGAAATAATTTAAAATCCGTGTGAGAAGCAAAAGCTAGTAGGATATGTATGGCTTCTAATCTAGCCACAGGAGCATAAGATTCTTCAAAATCAATTCCCTCTTCTTGGGAATATCCTTTGGCTACCAATATGGTTTTATTTCTAACCACAAGTCTACTTTCATCTAATTTATTCCTAAAAACTCATTTGGTACTAATAATTGTGCAATATTTGGGTCTAGGACTAGGTGTCATACATTATTTTTTTCAAATTGATTTAGCTCTTCTTGCATTGCAACAATCTAATTTTCATCATTAAGAGTTTGATCAATGGAAGTTTGTTCAATTTTCGATACAAAAGCCAATTCTCCATAAATATTGTGTCTTGACCTTCTAATTTTTACTCCTTCATAGATATTACCAATAACTTGCTCAATTGGATGGTTATTTTTGAATTTCAAATCAGTAGGAGGTTTATAGGAATTATTACCTTCACTTACTCTTTCCTCTGTGAAATTATCTTGCTTCGCTTTGGCTTCTCCTTGTTGTTCTAGTCGTTCCACCTTTGGATTCCTTGACGCCTCATCTACATCACTCAACTCATCATCCTTTTTCGGATTTTGGTTAAATTCATCAAATACAACTAATAATTGAAAATGAATAATCTATTTTATGGGCATTTTATACCAATCTAGTAGGTAACTAATTGAGTTTAATCCCAAATTTGCTCCATAATGTAGTTTTGCAATATTTTGGTATTAAATATTAATTTCAAGTTATTTAAATAATTTTTGTAATCTTTTGTCTTGAAATTATATTTTATTTGTTACCATGAAATTAAATGGACTTGAAATGATTTTATAGTGATAACCCACTAATGATTTTTTTTATGAATTAATTATTCAAATATTTTTTTACGAGATTGCAAATCCAGATGTGGGCCCCACAAGTAAATCAGATCCAAGCCATCATCCAGCTGTTGAAATTCATGCAAATAAACGGACCACTCAAGCTAAATATGAACCGTCCAGATTTTCAAAAAAATCATAGATGTCAATTACTCTTTTAAGCCCATGCATTATTTTCTACGTCCATCCTTTCAGGCCATCATCCACACCATCCAAAACTGTCCAGATGCAAACCATCCATATCAGCCGTCCATTGCATCTGACCAGCAACATGCAAAGCATCCAGAATATCCACCATCCATAGCCTCAATCAAGCTGTCCAGATTTTTAAATCCAGTCGTCCATTCATTCAGGATCACGTCCAACCAGAAATCATGATCGCCCATCAGATATATCCGACCATCCATAGCTAAATAAATGCACGAATTAAACCACAGCAAGCAGCATCCATTCCTCACTGCCCTTGATCATGTTATCCACTCACCGTCCATTTAATTCAAGGCTATTAGCAAACTCTAGCCCTTCATGTAGACCATCTAATTTTCCTTAGATGTTTCATCGGTAATTTTTGGCCCTCCATTAATATTTACTGAATGATGTGTTATCAAGTTGTCCACCAGCTTGCGCACATCAACCAAATCCAATGCAAATTCAAATTGCGTTGAAAAATATGGGGCTTACCTATTACGCAGCTATGGACGGCTATAAAAGGTCAGACGAGCAGGAATTTGAGGGGAGATTTCCAGTGAGAGAAATTTTTGCGGGCAAAGGGAGAGACCTTCCACGGGAAAAAAATTGAGAAGAAAATTAGAGAGAGAGAGAGAGAGAGCAAGGTGGAGAGCACGGGCAAGAGGCGGACTGGCGAGTTGCATGGAGTGGCCGACACACCATCGGGTGCTTCAAACCAATAAGCCTTTCTATCTTTTCCCTTTTTAATTTTTATTGTCTTGTTTAAGATGGATTTGGATTTTAATTTTATTTTGGACTTAAACATGCTTGGCTAAGCCCTAAATCTAGGGTTTAGGATGGAGCATGCGTACAATGTAGCGTTGTGTAGATTTTTAATTTATTTATGATGGATATTGTTGTTAATTTAATGTCTTGTGATTTTTATGCTTGCTTTATACATGGGCCCGTACTTTGGCATGATCCCATATATTAGGTGATGGAACCGAGAGGTGAAAATCTAATATACGATAATCAAGATATTAAACCTGGAAATCTAAGACCATGAGAATAGGCATGATGACATTGAGGAATTCCATGAATGAACTACAGAACTTAAGGATTCTAATTAACTTAATCCCATGAGAATAGGTGGTTAACAAAATTAGGGTACGCCTTGTACATTTTGAGAGAAGGTGCAAGGATAAATTAGGATTTGTTCTCCTTTGACAAGCAATATCCGGATTAAATAATTATACCACTACCCGTTGCAAAAGACGCATGTGAAATCTTAGACCCTAGGTACTCGCACTCTCATTTTCTCTACTCGTTCTAATTTTCAATTTTCTTTTCTCATTTTTCTATATCTTTTCATTTTATTTACTATATTTTTTTTCCTACTTTTCTATTCCATTTTATATACGACACAAAAGCGTTTAAAAATAAAATTTATAGTCGTGAATTCCCTGCGGATCGATAATTTATATACTACAATTTACGACCCATGCACTTGAGGTGAGATTGCGAACAAATATTTTGGCGCCGTTGCCGGGGGAATTCGGCGTTAGTTTAAATTTTGTTTTTAGATACTTTCTTCATTTTTTTCTTTCTCCATTTTCTTTATCTATTCTTTTTTCCTTTCAATTTTCTATTTTTTTTTCTCTATCTATTTTATTATTTTTAATTTTATTTATTTATTATTATTTATTATTTTATTTTATTTTATTTTATTTATTTTATATATTTTTTTTATCTCTCATTCTTATTTGTTTTTATCTTTTCTGAACTAGCTAGTTAATCTTTGTATGCACACACATATTCGAAACTTTGCAAAACAACTAGCTGAAAAACTCTTTGTTGCTAACCCTAAGATTGAACGTTCTTTTAGAAGAAGAGTTCATGAGCACAAGTAGCAACAATCTTCTCAAGAGACCATGGCGGAACGCAGCAATTCAAACCCACAATATCAAGAGCAGGAGCAAGGTCAGGCTGAGAACAATGCTCCTCCAAGAAGGGTAACTCTTAGTGATTGGAACCGCCCGAACTCTCGAGGATTTCGATCATGCATAGTGAAACCAGAAATTGATGCGAGAAACTTTGAACTCAATCCCAGGCTTATCCGGATGGTTCAATAGGACCAATTTCCAAGAATACTCTTTAAAAATCCGACTGTACACATCACTAAGTTCCTGCAGCTGTGCAACACAAAGAGGGTACAAAATATCCCTTGCGAGGTAATTCGCCTTAGGCTTTTCCCATTTTCTCTTTATGACAAGGCAAGCGAGTAGTTCTATTATATGCCACCCGACAACTTTAATACATGGGATGTGCTCTCTACTACTTTCTTGAAGAAATTCTTTCCACCCATTAAAACTAGGAAAATCAGAGATAAAATTAATCAGTTCATCCAAAAAGATGGCGAAACTCTATACAATGCGTGGGAGAGAATGAAAGATTTACAGGGCAAGTGTCCACATCATGGCATCTCGCAGGGTGACGTTATTGAAAAGTTCTTCAATGGACTCGATAGACCTAGCCGAAGCGCCGTCAATTCAGCTGCTGGTGGCCGATTCATGTGACTCACTGACGAGGAGGCTCTCAAACTCCTCGATGACTTGGCTCTTTATGATTCTCAATATGGAGACGTCTGAGGACTCTTTCGGCGAGGTAATGTATATGACATCGAATCCATAAATTTTTTTCATGCTAAACTTGATCAGCTTTTGCAGCAAAAGAAGCAGGAACGCACGGACCGAAATGCATCTTCTTCTCAAAATATTTCATGTGAGATCTGTGAAGCTTCACACTACACGTCTGAGTGTAGTTTTGTTAGCCAAGACACCAGAAGCGAGCAGGCCAATGCATTCAATAACTAGTATGATACTCGAACTTATTGTAATCCTTACTCAAATACTTATAACTCTAGATGGAGGAACCACCCTAATTTCTCTTGGGCAAACCAGTCAAATACCCAAAACCATGCTCAAAATAATAAGTCATCTGGTTTCCTAAGAAGACCATTGAGTCCTCCCTCATACCAAACTTAGCCCGCGCTACCTGTAACACCTCAACCACCATCCTCTGATTCCTTGATTGATAAACTACTTGAAGAAATGAGCCAAATGAAAACCCATATTAAACTGCTTGAAAATCAAATTGCCAAACATGCCACTACCTCATCCCATAGAGATCAAGGCAAACTCCCTAGCCAACATGAAGTAAACCCTAGGGAACAAGTGCAGGTAGTTACTTTGCGAAGTGGAAAGCAGCTCGACCCACCTCAACCACCTCAAATTGAAACTAAAAAGGGGGCCGAGCAAGAACAGAAGCAAGAAGATGAGCCACAACCCAAACCAGTGGCAGAAAAGCCGTACATCCCGCCACCTCCTTACAAGCCTCCTCTTCCCTTCCCACAACGGCAGCGATAAGAAAAACTTCCAACACAGTTCGAGAAATGTATTTCAACACTCAAGAACCTATCAATCAGTGTGCCTTTTATTGACATGCTCTCTCAAATTCCAGCCTATGCAAAATTATTAAAGGAGATGCTGTTCAATAAAAGATAGCTCAAGGAGCACGGAACCATTGCACTCACTGAGGAGTGCAGCACCATTTTGCAGAACAAGCTACCTGAAAAGCTAAAGGATCCTGGGAGCTTTTCTATTCCTTGTACTCTTGAGAATGTCCAAATTAGAAAGGTGACATGTGATCTCGGAGCTCGTGTAAGTCTGATCCCTCTCTCCATCTGTAAAAAGCTGAACACCGGTGATCCAAAACCAACTTCTATGTCTCTCCAACTAGGCGATCGATCAATAAAATTCCCGGTTGGCATTCTTGAAGACATTCCCCTAAAAGTTGGCAAGTTGTTCATCCTGGTCGACTTTGTAGTCCTCGACATTGAGGATGGCCGCCAAATTCTAATCATTCTTGGACGATCTTTCTTAGCCACTGCTGGAGCCATCATAGATGTCAAGAATGGTCAAGTTTCTCTGATAGTTGGATATGAAAAAATGGAATTCAATCTCTTCTTGGCCATGAAAAACTCCTCTCTTGATAACTCTTGTTTTCGGATTGACGTGGTCAATGAGTCAACAACCAAAGAAACTTTAAGCAACCTAACTCAGATGTCCATAAGTAAAAGAGGAGCTGTGGAAGACTTGAATCAACAAATTGCTAAATCGGTGGCAACATCTGAAAGCGGGAGATTGAAACAACAGAAATCTGATGAACAAAAGAGAAAAGCTGACAAACTGATAACAATTCATTCTCCTTCTTATTGTTCTTTTAAAACTAATTACATCAGTTCATTGGCAGAAAAAGTTCTCAAACAAATATAGAGGCCTATTCAAGGAACGATAAATGCGAGAAAATTTGGAGGCAAGAAAAAGAATCAGGGAAATGAGAAAGTTGGAGTTGGTTGACATAAGATGATCAAACTGTAGTCGGGCTGACGACTTTAAACCAAGTGTTGCTTGGGAGGCAACCCGAGAATTTTTTTTCTTACAGGGGAGTTTTAGTTTTTCTTTTTCTTTTAGTTTAGAATTTTGATACTCTTTCATTTGGGGTTTTATTGGTTACTTTTCAGAGCCTACTTGGAAGGAAGCACCATAGGATAAAAATTCGATTCAACTCGCCAAAACAGAGAAGTTAACATCTCGCTTTTTTTACAATTACTCCATTTATTTTGATGGCATGACTTACATTGAGGACAATGTCAATTTCAAGTTTGGGGGTGAATGCATTACATTAATTTTCTCAAAATATTTCTTTCACTCCCTGATGATCATGATTATAATTTTTGTTCCATTTTGAAAAAAAAATTGAAAATTTTGGATAATTCTTGCATAAATTGTGATATTAGATTGATTGAGACCCCACTTTGAACTCTTGTATGTCTTGTAAGAAAACCATACTTGGAATTTCAAAATCTTTGAGTTAGGAAAAGTTGAACCTTAATGACATGTTAAATTTATTTTTGAGCATGTACTTGTTAAAAAAAACTTAGATTTTTGTCCTGAATTACTTAATGGAACTGACATACCAAGGAACCAATTTTGTTTTCTTTCAAAATCAGAGTAATGCTCTCTAATTTATCAAAAGTTTTTCTAATACACACAATTATCATTTAAGAAGGTAGTTTTTCCCATATACATGAAAAATTTTATTCTGGTTGAAGAATTTCAAAGCCAAAACTCCATTTAATCAATTCATGGACATGATTAAGGCATTTTTTTATGATGAGCTTATCTTTGAAAGTATAACAGTTGTTCACCCCCATTAAGCCTAGACTTAAAATTCTTTTCTAAACCTTCATTCCCACTTAGTTGAACCAACTTCGAAATTGATTTCTGAGCTGAAAAGTGAAACGGGAATAAGGTTTAATCTCCTGACTGTGCAAATAATACCTTCAAATATGGAGAGATAAATTATTGCTAGACTTGGTTAAAAAAAATACTAAACCAAGCGTAAGAATAGGCTTCAAAAAAAATTGAAAGCACTAAGTGTGGGGGTAGCATTATTTCCTGTTGTAAAATTAGGCTCAAGTCATGTGGAGACGGTTCAATTTTTAAAAATTTAAAAATTTTATTTCTTGTGTCAAACCTAATCGTTGTCCTACTAAGTCCTTATGATCCTATGAATTGGCTAATTGAGTTGGTAGAAGAAATTTAAATACAAAAATTTTATGAGATGTATATGAGTTAATTTGACTGATATTTTCTGCATTGCTGCTATTACTTGAATTGTTGAATGTGTGTATGGAATAACTAGATAAATGGGGAAGATATATGATAATTAGGAGTTTATTGCCGGAGTTTTTGAACTCTTAAAAATTGAAAGCACAGTCGGTGACAAAGTGTACAGTATTAGTCATGTGAGAAGGGATTGTTGACTGAGATTTTCAAAGAGTATCACGTTTCAAAATTTTTAGTTTAATACTCTCATTAGTTTTTGATGATTGGCTAAACATTTATTTTCATTTTTTGCTCAAAGTTTTGAAATTTTGCAATCTGTTCTTGAATTCCTTTATATTTGCTTGAGGACAAGCAAAATTTCAAGTGTGGGGTTATTTGATAATTGAAAATTAATAATATATTTTGTGGGCATTTTATACTAATCTGCTAGGTAATTAATTGAGTTTAATCTGAAATTTTCTCTAAAATGTGGTTTTGCAACATTTGGGTATTAAATTTCATGTTATTTAAATAATTTTTGTAATCTTTTGGCTTGAAATTATATTTCATTTGTTACCATAAAATTAAATGGACTCGAAATGATTTTATAGTGATAACCCACTAATGATTTTTTTGATGAATTAATTATTCAAATATTTTTTTGTGAGATTGCAAATCCAGATATGGGCCCCACAAGTAAATCAAATCCAAGCCATCATCCAGCCGTTGAAATTCATGCAAATAAACGGACCACCCAAGCTAAATCTTAACCGTCCAAATTTTTAGAAAAATCCTGGACGTCCATTACTCTTTAAACCCAAGCATTATTTTCTACGTCCATCCTTCCAGGCCATCATCCACACCATCCAAAACTGTCCAAATGCAAACCATCCATATCAGTCGTCCATTGCATCTGACTAGCAACGTGCAAAGCATCCAGAAAATCCACCATCCATAGCCTCAATCAAGTTGTCCAGATTTTTAAATCCAGCCATCCATTCATTCAGGATCACATCCAACCAGAAATCATGATCGCCCATCAGATATATCCGACCATCCATAGCTAAATAAATGCACAAAATAAACTGCGTCAAGCAGCATCCATTCCTCACCGCCCTTGATATGCTATCCACGCACCGTCCATTTAATTCAAGGCTATTAGCAAACTCTAGCCCTTCATGTAGACCATCTAATTTGCCTTAGATGTTTCATCAGTAATTTTTGGCCCTCCATTAATAATTACGGAATGATGTGTTATCAAGCTATCCACCAGCTTTCACACATCAGCCAAATCCAATGCAAATTCAAATTGCGTTGAAAAATATGGGGCCCACCTATTACGCAGCTATGGACGGCTATAAAAGGCCAAACGAGCAGGAATTTAAGGGGAGATTTTCAGTCAGAGAAATTTCAGCGGGCAAAGGGAGAGATCTTCTATATGTAGAAAATTAAGGAGAAAATTAGGGAGAGAGAGCAAGGTGGAAAGCACGGGCAAGAGGCGGACTGACGAGTTGCGTGGAGTGACCAGCACACCATTGGGAACTTTAAACCAATAAACCTTCCTATCTTTTCCCTTTTTAATTTTTATATTTTGTTTAAGATGGATTTGGATTTTAATTTTATTTTGGACTTAAACATGCTTGGCTAAGCCCTAAATCTAGGGTTTAGGATGTAGCATGGGTACAATGTAGCGTGGTGCGAGTTTTTAATTTATTTATGATGGATATTGTTATTAATTTAATGTCTTGTAATTTTTATGCTTGCTTTGTACATAGGCCCGTACTTTAGCATGATCCCATATATTAGGTGATGGAATCAAGAAGTGAAAATTTAATATACAATAATCAAGATATTAAACTTGAAAATCTAAGACCATGAGAATAGGTATGATGACCTTAAGGAATTCTATGAATTAACCACAGAACTTAAGGATTCTAATTAACTTAATCCCATGAGAATAGGTGGTTAAGAAATTAGAGTACGCCATGTAGTTTTCGAGAGAAGGTGCACAGATAAATTAGGGTTTGTTCTTCTTTAACAAACAATATCCGAATTAAATAATTATACCACTACTCGTTGCAAAAGGTGCATATGAAATCCTAGACCCTAGGTACTCGCACTCTCGTTTTCTCTACAAGTTTTAATTTTTAATTTTCTCTTCCCATTTTTCTATTTATTTTCATTTTATTTACTATATTTTCTTCCTACTTTTCTATTCCATTTTATATCCGACACCAAAGCATTTAAAAGAAAAATTTATAGTCCTGAATTCCCTGTGGATCGATAATTTATATACTACAATCTACGACTCATGCACTTATGGTGAGATTGCGAACAACAACATGTATTGATTCTTCTACTATTTAATTTTTCTTGTTAAAGACTCTATATGCTTTGCTATTTGATGAATAACCAAGGAATATAGTTTCATTACTTTTGGCATCTAATTTTTCCAAGTTAGTTTTTTCCATTGTTCAGCACATAGCATGTACATCCAAAAGCATGGAAATATGATATGTTTGGTTTCCTTCCTTTCTATAGTTCGTATGGGGTCTTTTTCAAGATAGCTCTTATGGTAACACGGTTTAATACATGACATACTGTACTTACAGCTTCACTCTAAAATCTTTTGGACAATTTACTCTCATTTAGCATAGTTCTAGCCATTTCTTGTATTGCCTATTTTTCCTTTCAACTACCCCATTTTGTTGGGGAGTTCTTGGTGCAAAAAATATATGGTGAATTCCTTTCTCATTGTAAAATTCTATAAATTATTTATTTTCAAATTCACCACCATAGTCACTTCTAATGGAAATAATTATGTTTTATTTTTCATTTTGCACCAAATTTGAAAACGTGACAAACATAGAAAATGCTTCATCTTTGTTAGCTAAGAGTATTATCCATGTAAATTTTGAAAAGTCATCAACTATAACAAATACATACTTTTTCCTACCAAGAGTTAAAATGTTTGACGGCACGTAAAGATCCAAATGTAGTAGTTCAAATGGCCTAGTTGTTGAAATTTTCTTTTTGATGGAAAATAACATCTTGGGTTGCTTGGACAATTGACAAACTTTACAAATTTTGTCTTTGTCATATTTAAGCTTTGGTAACCCTTCTACTGTACTCTTTTTCCACAAGGTTTTAATATTTGATATGTTTATATGTCCAAGACTTTTATGTCATATCCATGGATCATTTTCTATGGCTATTAGACATTTTCCATCAAGATCATCAAGACAAACCAAATATACATTTCCATGTCTTTTACCACTCAAGACTATGTGATCATCATCAAATACATTGCATATAAAAGATTCAAATACAACTTTGTAACCTTTATCGCATAATTGGCTAATACTCATTAAGTTGTGTTTGAGCCCTTCAATAAATAGTACATCCTCAATACATGCATTTGAATTTTCATAAATATTTCCTTTACCTTTGATTATACCTTTTTCATTGTTCCCAAATGCAACCGTTCCTTCACTACACGGTTTGACTTTGTGGAACAATCTTCTTTCTCCTGTCATATGTCTTAAGTAGCCACTATCCATAAACCACATGTTGTTGGCTTTTGCTTTATGACATACCTCTTCACTGCTTGTGCAGTTTGTTGAGGTGGTTTGTTCCTCCAAAATTTCTGTTGCAGCGAGACAAAAGTTTGTATCTTCCTCCATTGTAGTCGTGCAGCAGATTCTTGCACAATTTGCAGCCTCATTCTCTTCATTTGATGAGTTGCAAGTTGTAGATGTCTCATCATTGACATACATCCCTCTTCCTTTAGCCTTTCGGAATTTTCTATTTTCACCTCGGTCCTTCTTTTCTTGCGTTTCCTTGTCTTGTTCTCTTCGGGTGTAGGACATTGGGCTTGCATATGTTCCATTCCTCCACATTGATAGCCCTTTTGTAGCTTCCTTTTTTTTTCCTTTAAATTTCTTTCTTTGAAACTCTTGAAATTCTTTTCTTTTCTCACGAACTTTCTGAATCTTCTTATGAGTAGAGCAATCTCCTCATCGTCGTTTTGAGAAGATGAGGTGGAATCATCTGAAATTTGTACAGCTTTCAAGGCAATTGCTCTTTTACCTTTATGTTGCTCCTCGTTCCTCCTCTTTATCAACTCATGTGACATGAGTGAGTTGATAAGATCTTCAAGACTTAGTGTATTTAGGTCCTTTGCTTCCTCAATGGCTGTAATATTAGGAGTCCATGATTCGGGTAGCACTCTAAGAATCTTCATAACCTGCTCAGATTCAGAAATAACTTTTCCGAGACCTTTTAGAGTATTAGTAATTTCTGAAAATCTAGCAAACATTTCAGAAATATTTTCGGTCTCAAGCATTTAAAGCTTTCTAGCTCTCTAATCAGAATATTTCTTCTGATCCCTTGGACTTGAGATGTTCCCTCATAAATAGATATTAGTGTATCTTATATTTCTTTGGCGATTTGGTAAAAGGATACCCTATCATATTAAGAAGCCGTTAAAGCACAAAAGAGGGAATTCATGACTTTGGTGTTGCTTTTAACTATCCTAACCTCCTCCTCAGACCATGTGGAGGCTCTTTCATCAATAGGTAATACAACACCATCTTAGATTGCAATCCAAGAGTCTATATCCGTAGCCATGATAAGTTGTTTCATTCTTAACTTTCAGTAACCGAAGTTACTCCCATAAAAAAAAAGGTGACCTTGTAAATGATTGGCCTTCAGCGAATGCAGGGGTGGAAGTTTATTGGGATGCCATTTGTACGATCTCTTTGGTTCAAACTCAAAGACCTGCTCTGATACCACTTGTTGGTCCCGAGTTTATGTCAACAACCCAAGAGGGGAAGGGTGAATTGGGTAGTTTAAAATTCTTTACTTAACCAAAAACTTTTCCCCTTTTAATTTAATCCCCTTAATGAAACAAGCAGAGAATATGGAGAGAAATAAAGCAGTAAAAAGCAATTGAGCAAACGACAGCAGTAGACACAGTTTTATAGCGGTTCGGGCAACCTTCCATACTCCACTCTTCCAAGCTCACGCTCGTTGTGACTTGGGTTCCACTATTAGATATCAATTACAACTAGAGCAGCAGCTCTCTTCTAGATTTCAGATCTAGGGCGCTTGCACAAATACAACACAAGTAGGTGACGAGTCACACTCAAGTCACAACACTACTTTGCCTTTACTTGGTTTCAATTTCCAATATCAAACAAAGTGATAAATAAAAATAATGAATCAAACAGAAAGAACTACACTTTAAAGATTCATTAGGCAGTTTGTAGCATGTGGAAGAACTTGTTGAGAGAGTGGAATGTTCAGCAATGACACTTTCAACAAGTTGGAGCACAATTCTTCACTTAATGTTGGTGTAGATCACTTTAATGCTAGAGATAGTGGAAGTTAGGCTTAATGAATGCTTCTCTAACCTCTTGCCCATCCTCTTGAATGCTCTTTTATAATGGAAGAGTAAATTCGAACGTTTGGAGGTAGGCGGCGCACTTAATGAGCCAACGTTCAAATTTTTTCGACCGTTTCAAACCAAGTCGCATGTGGAGTCGACTTGGTATGCGACTTCATCCAAGTCGCAGGATGGAATCGACTTCGGATGCGACTTCACCCAAGTCACAAGCTGGAGTCGAGTTTGGGTGCGACTTCGATCTTCAGCCTCCACTTCAAGTTCCATCTTAGGTCGACTTGGTCTTGGACCTGACCCAAGTTGCAGGTGGAGTCGACTTCGGGTGCGACTTCACCTTCCATGTGCATATGTTGGAACTTGAGACTTTGTAAGTGATTCTTGATACTTAATTTTTCCTCTCATATCTTTTCTTCAATTGATATCCTTGATTTTCCATATTTAGTTTTGAGACTTAGCATAAATTTCTTCTCTTGAGAAGTTTATCCTTGTGGCCTTGATTTGGAATGATTTGCCTTCTGAAATTTAATGTTCAAATCTTTATTCTACAGTTTTCCTTTAATAATACTACATCTTGAATGATTCTTTCATGGTCATTTGCTTGCTTGGGCTGTCTTGGTCTTCAGCTTAACTCGAGTTGCATGCTTGGGTCGACTTGAGGTTCGACTTCACTCAAGTCGCATTGCGGAGTTGACTTAGGAATATGACTTGGCTTTGAGAATTCGAAAACCTCTGCATGCTGTACTCAAGTCGCATTTGGAGTCAACTTTGGTTTGCGACTTCACCTAAGTCGCAAGCGGAGTTGACTTCGACTGCGACTTCATCTGTCTTCATGTCCAATTTCAACGGCGGAACTTTTAATGCATCTGAAGTCGATTGTGGGGTCGACTTCACTCAAGTCGACGGCTAAGTCGACTTGGAACTGTGACTTGGTCTGTTATATTCTGAAACTTGAGTTCTTGTCCTTTAATCACATTTGGCAATCGCATTAGTACCCAATTAATTCTCAAATTGAGTTATTAATCATCAAAACATAGATTGTGCTTAATTTGCCTTGAATTCCAACAATAAGAGCTCGTCCTTCTACTCGAACGACGATAGTTTGTCCGACACTTAATGCTAGCGATGACAGCTAGAACAACACTACTATCGCTGACACCGCTTTGCAGTAAAAGACTAAATTTCTATGGACATCGGATCAAGCCAGATTCATTATCAATCGAACTGACATGGAGAGAGCAGGGGGATTAGTGAGGCTAAAATGAAAGGAAAGGTCAAGAGGAGTCTGGTTATCATATCAAAGAGCTCCTGCTCCCTAAGTGATGAAAAGATCAAGCACGGCGACACTGTGCAGCGCCCGCTTTCGATGACCAGCAGAGCACAAAGCCCCCTTGTTATCATCTTCTCTACTTCCTCCTACCTCTTCACAAGTTGTTGTGTGCTCCTTCTCTCTCTCCTACCGTAAGCAATAATTTTCTCTACCACATTTTCTTGTTTTGATTTACTGGCATAATTTCTTATGTTGAAAGGTGTTAGCATTGATTCCCTCGCAATGCTTGTTTGTTAATCCTAGTAATCATTTGAACAGCATGTTCTGTACTTATTTTTTAATTCTTAAAATCTAACATATATATTTAGGATTTATGAAAATATAATTTTATCAATATATTAATTTAAAATTTAAAAAGAATTTAATATTTATGACATCATAAATATGTCATGCTGACATCACCGGTTCGAACCAGACCAGTTCCTTTACCAGTTCAATCACCAGTTTGGTTCTAACGACATTGATAAATACCACTGTTAGGCTCTCGTTTCCACACCACCCACCACAAGCTTTACGACCAAGCTCTCCTTCCGTAGCCTACATTTTCTTGAGCTTTCTCTAGCAAAAAAAAATCCTTTCTAAAAAAAAAGAAAAAAACTTTCCATCATCTTTGCTTGGATTTAAAGGTAGAAATTTTTTCTTTACCCCATATAAGATCTCTGAGTAGCACATGATTTAAATTTTGGGGTTAAAGTATTTCTCATTTATTTTCTATAAAAAATTATTTTTAAAATTACTTTTTCCCATGTAGATGCTCCCCGAGTGGCAGGTTGAATTAATATGTCGGGTTAAGTATTTTCCTCCTATTTTCAAAATTACTTTTCTTCAGGCAGATACTCCCTAGGTGGCGGGTTGAATTAATACATGAGGTTAAGTATTTTCTTTTTTTTAAAAAAAATAAATTTCTAATATTACTTTTCTTCATATAGAGACTTTTCGAGTGGTGGATTGAATTGATATGTAGGGTTAAGTATTTTTCTCTTATTTTTTAAAAAATAATTTTCTAAAAATTACTTTTGCTTATGTAGATATTGTTGGAATCAATGAAAAATTAAGCAAAATCTGTGTTTTGATGATTAACAATTCAATTTGAGTGAGTTTTGGGTACTAATATGTTTTTTGGAAAATGTTTAAAGGATAGGAAAATGAAAATCATAATCTGACAGATCAAGTTGCAAACCAAGTCGACTCAACTATCGACTTGAGTCAAGTCGATACCCAAGTCGACCTCAGGATCAACTTAGATAAAAGAGGAACCTTCCAGTGCTGAATTTTGATTCGAGACAAGTGAAGTCGCAATGCCAATTCGACTCCATCTGCGACTTGGGTGAAGTCGCAGACCCAAGTCGACTCTACCATCGACTTCAGGTACTCAAACCTTTCAGCATTGAAAATGGGATCCAAGACAAGTGAAGTCGCAAGTCCAAGTCGACTCCAGTTGTGACTCAGGTGAAGTCGCAGAGCCAATTCGACTCCACCATCGACTTCAGGTACTCAAAAGTTCCAGCGTTGAAATTTGAATATGAGACCGGTGAAGTCGCACTCGAAGTTGACTCCATATGCGACTTGAGTGAAGTCGCATATCCAAGTTGACTCCACATGCGACTTGAAGTGAAGTTGATCCCAAAGTCGACCCAGACATTCGACTTGAGTCAAGATGAAGATATGCAAAGTCCAGACAAGCAGCCATTCCAAGTTTAATCATTCAAGATAAAGCATTTCTTAAAGGAAAATCATTGGACCAATTCTATGAACTCCAAGATTCAAGAACTCGAACTTCAAGACATAGAGTTCAAGATTCTAAGAAAAGAAGATCATGTTGTATACCTAAATCAAGAAATCAGTGGAAGAACAATTAATGTGAAGAATAGCAAACAATCAAGATCACTTTCAAGAGATTCAAGTTCCAACAAGCGTACAGAGAAAGTGAAGTCACACCCGAAGTCGACTTCACCTGCGACTTGGGTCAAGTCCAGGACCAAGTCGACCTGAGGAGGAAATTGAGGTGTTTACTGGGGACCGAAGTCGCACCCCAAGTCGACTTCAGTATGCGACTTGGGTGAAGTCACACCCGAGGTCGACTTCATCTGCGACTTGGGTCGTAACGGTCGGAAAAATTCGAACGTTGGCGCATTAAATGCACACCACCTACCTCTAAACTTTCGAATTTACTCCACCATTATAAATATGCATTCAAGCGAATGTGTTTGAGGTTAGAGAAAGCAATTACTGAGATCCAACTACCATCCTCTCCTAGCATTAAGTGATCAACACATGTTTTCAAGGGAAGAGCAAAGCTCCAACTTGCCGCATGCTCTAACGCTGATCAAATAATCTCTTTTACAAGTTCTTCCACGAGTTGAAACCTGCCTACATAATTTGTAAAGTGTAGATTTCCTTATTTGATTCATTGTTTGTGTTTGATACTTGGTTTAATATTTGTGTTTTGAACAAAGTGAAAGCAAAGTAGCATTGTGACTTGAGTGGGACTCGTCACCTACTTGTGCTGTGATTTGTACACGCCCCCTAGAGCTGGAATCTAGAAGAGAGTTGTTGCTCTAGTTGTATTTGAGAATACATAGTGGAACCCAAGTCACAAAGGGTGTGAGCTTGGAAGAGTGGAATAGGGGAGGTTGCCCGAACCACAATAAAATCTTGCCTATTGTTGTGGTTTACATTTCTGATTTTATTACTTTATTACTCTCCATATTATTCATTTGTTTCATTAAGGGGATTGATTTAAAACAGAGGGAAATTTCTGTTTAAGTGAAAAAATTTAAATTACCCAATTCATCCCTCCCCTCTTGGGTAAGAGTCATAAACTCGAGACCAACAAGTGTTATCGGAGCAGGTCTTCGAGTTTTTAACCAAAGAGATTTTTTGAAATGGCATCCCAATCAACTTTCACCCCTGCATTTGCCGAGGGCCAATATTTCACTAGACCGCCTCTAATTGATGGGACTAACTTCGGTTATTGGAAGTTGAGAATGAAACAATTGATCATGGCTACGAATATTGATTCTTGGATTGCTATCCAAAATGGTGTTGTGTTGCCTACCGACGAAAGGGCCTCCACATGGTCCGAGGAGGAAGTAAGAATAGTTAAAAGCAATGCAAAGGCCATGAATTCCCTCTTTTGTGCATTGAAGGCATCCGAATATGATAGAGTATTCTCATGCCAAACCGCTAAAGAAATATGTGACACTCTTACTTTCATTTATGAGGGAACTTTTCAAGTCCAAGAGACGAGAAGAAATATTTTGATTGGAGAGTTAGAAAGTTTTAAAATGCTTGAAACCAAAAATATTTCTTAAATATTTGCTACATTTTCTAAGATTACTAACGCTTTGAAAGGTCTTAGAAAATCTTAAGATCGCTACCCGAATCTTGGACTCCGAAGATCACGACATTGAGGAAGCAAAGGACCTCAACACACTACGGCTAGAAGATCTAATAAGCTCACTTATGTCTCATGAGCTAATAAAGAAGAGAAATGAAGAGCAACACAAAGGCAAAAAAGTTATTTCCTCAAAAGCCGCACAAGCATCAGACGACTCCACCTCATTATCTCAAAATGACGATGAGGAGATTGCCTTGCTCACAAGACGGTTCAGAAAATTTATAAAGAAATGAAGGAACTTCAAGAGCTTCAAAGAAAGAAATCCAAAGGAGAAAAAGAATGAGGCTACAAAGTGCTTCGGGTGTGGTGGTATGGGGCATATGCAAGCCCAATGCCCAACGCCCGAAGAAGCCAAGTCAAAGGAGCAAAGAGATAAGAAAGATTGAGGAGAAAACAAAAGATTTCAAAAGAATAAAGGAAGAGACATGTATGTCAACGAGGAGACATCTATAACATGCAGCTCCTCAAATAAAGAAAACGAGGTCGTAAATTGTGCAAGGATTTGCTGCATGGCCACCATGGAAGAAAACCTCAACTTATGTCTTGCAGCAACGGAAATTTTAGAGAATCAAACCGCTTCGACAAACTGTACAAGTAGTGAAGAGGTAACCTCTAAACCAAAATTTATTTCTATTTTTACAAATGATTGTCTCAAATGTGCTAAATTGGAGGAATTACAACAAGCTTATGATTCATTATATGAAGAAATAAAGAAATTAGGAAACAAGTTCATAATAAAGAAAAAATAATGTGATGCAATGATAATTGTGAACGGAAAACTTGCCGAAAAAGTTGATCACTTGACAAATGAAAAGAACACCTTGATAAGAGAGATGGAAAAAATTAAAAAAGAAAATGAATTGTTAAATGAGTCACTTGCTAAATTCTCCAATCCAAGGAAAAGTGTCAAAATATTTTTGAATATGACCGCCCAAAGTAATGAGAGAGGACTTGGGTATTCCACATTTGAGAAGGGAAAAAGTAGTAAGTCAAATGCTCTAAGGACTCATAGAAACCAAGCAAAACTCATCAATGTTAAACCAAAAATGAATCATGATGCTTAGACCAAAAGGCCAACTTGGGAACCAACTACTACATGGCTTACCACTCCAAAACTCCTGGGTGCTTGTAATTTTTGCAATAAGATGGGGCACAAGGTATATCAATGCAAAATAAGAAAACTACAAGACCTTAGTGCAAAATTGGTTTGGGTACTTAAGAGCATTGGATTTATGCCTTCAAAAGTAGATCAACGTAGATTCCAATGGTTAACTAACTAAAATTGTGAAACCCCGACCGTATACGCGTCATTTTGAATTGTAAACCCTAGATTCTTTTGTAATTATTTTTATGATAAATGAAAATTCATGAATTATATTGATGGATATGTGTATTGGAGATTAGAATAATAAGAATTTAACCCATGTGAATAGTGCATGAGAATAGTAACCGAGGATTACGACACGTGACTAAGAGTTAATCACTTGGATTAACCTAATCACAAAAAGACAAAAAAAGAAATTTAATCACTACAAGACAAAATAGCATTAATTTTTATTATTTTAATTTTATTTTGGATTTTAGTGGAAAAATAAATAAAAATTCATAATTTACAATCCGGGCGTCGGATTTCGATAATTTTTTTTATGGATGGTTAAAAATTCATGATGAACATGATGAATGAGTTAAAATATGATGAAAATCACAAATCAAAGGTCAAGATGAAGCATCAAATAGAGATCGAAAAAGTAGCTTAACTTTTAATTAAATCTACTTTTGACTTTTTAATAAAATAAATAATAAAAAATTTTTAAAAATGAAATGAAAAGCAGCTGCAGTAGGGGGCGTGAGCAGGGGGTGGTTGGGAGGTTTGATCAAAATCAATGGTCCATGATCATCATCATCCAAAATCAACGGTTAGGATTTATTTAGCTTAAATTAAATAATTTTAAAAATCAAACAATAATAAATAAAATAGGCTGCATAAAGGGGGCGGGAGCAGGCCTAGGGTGCGCTGCAGCAGGCCTAGGGTGGACTGCACAAAGCTCCATGCATTTTTCAAAATTATAAAAAAATACATTTTTATAATTAAATACCTCAAGCTGAGGGGGTAAAATCCAATTTTTTGAAATCTCAAGCCCTATAAATAGGGAAGCAGGGGGGACGTCCTAGGAATCAAAATCTCAGCTCTACTTGAGAAATTTCAGCTCCCAAAACCCTCCCACACGTCCAAGGAAGAAAAGGAGAAGGTTAAAGAGAGAAAGTGTGAGAAAAAGTGGGATATCGTCACTTCGGGTAAGTGATTTCTACTCAAATTTCTTTTGGATGTTAAGTAGGATAAAACCATGCTTAGATAATGCCTAAGCATGAGAATATAAGTATAGATATAATGTTTAATTGAAATTATGCTAAAACATCAAAAATTTGGAGCAAAGATGGAGCATTCGGGAAGATAGCATATGATATGTGAAAATAATGCTCCAAAATTTATAAATGATGATTTGGGATATATGAATATGATGAATATGATGTTGGAATATTGATATATTAATTTCATGATTTTTGGAATTAAGGATTATGCTTAAGTGAATTTATGTTGATTTTTAGTATATGGAGAAAGTGATTTATTTAGCCAAGTAAATGGTGATAAATTCAAAATGTATGAAATTTTTCATTATATACTAAGCATAAGTTATGTCATGGTATTTTTTATTTTTGGAACCCATGAACAGTAACCCACGTCGCTGTGAACAGTAACCTATGGTGAACAGTGATTTGCTACAGTAATCTACTACAATAATTGCTACAGTAAACAGCGTGATTTTGGAAAAAAATTGAGATTAATATTTAAATATAAGGATGGAATTTTTGAAGAATTTATGGATAAAAATATCCGTATAAAGAAATAATGCCCAAATACTATAGAGCATGCATGAGAAGCAGCTTGAATAGAAGAAATGAAATATCATTTTCCCTTGAATAGGAAAAGGAAAAGAAAAAGTCGAGGACACCCACTAAGGAGGTAATCAAGTTATATGTTTTGAAAATTATTTCCATAATGCTTGAAATTGTTTGTGAATTGCTTTATGATATGTATTTAAGGTTGGCCGTACCTATAACTGCTTTACATGAACTATAATATGTTTAATAAATTATTTATTAAATGATTTTTATGAAATTATTTATGATTTACAAATGTCATGCCGACATTTGTATGTGAATGAGCATGTGCATGAGGAATAGTCCATAGTTGAGGTAGTAAGCGGACCGGATGTCCCCCTCACTGTTGCCAAGTCACTTATATAGGCCCATGCCGGCGGCGACCTCCCTGAAATGGGAGCATGTATAGGATAGGCGCCTAGCTAGCGTCGCATCTAAAGGAATGTCATGAATGCTATGAATGCATTGCATTTGCATTTTATGAAATGCATGAAAATGATTGAAAAATTATGTATGGCTTGCTTACTGAGTATTATTATTCACCCATGCTTTTTCTACAACAGACAGAAAATGATAATGATGAGCCAAGTGATATGTAGTTTTGATATGAATGTTGTATATGTAAATTATATGTAAAGACAATGATAATAATTTTGAGATGGAAATGAATATTTTTTATTCTAACTGAAATGTTTATGGAACAATTTTTTATCATAACTGTGATATGTGAAATATATTTCATGATTGGATGAACAAGGAAATTTTTTTATGTATTGATAATATATATATATATATAAATCCTACCGTGTGATAAAGGCAACAATCCTGAGTCACGTTTACTAATAAAAAATGATCTCGGAGTAAGGCTTCTAGGCACCCTGGTTCGGAGCGCCACAGAAGTTGGTATCAGAGCATGAATTGGTAAATAGGCAGAAAAGGAAAGAAATGATCAAGTTAGAATACCTGAAATTATGAGTATGACCTATTGATTTATTATTGATGACAAAGTATAATATATATGAATTATATGATCATGTGACTATGTTTTAGTGTATCATGATGTGATGAATATTAATGTTATACTAATGAATGTTTCATGAAGTTGAAAATGCTGCTCACCAGAGCTAAAGCAAGAGACAACAAAGGAAAGGTCCCAATAGAAGAATCGGTTGATCAAGCAAGGGGCGAAGCCAGTAAAAGAACGTATAGGGCAGAATCCGAGGAGCAATCCTCTAGGACCCGCCCACGGCGAAAGGAAAGCCCTAGACCTCAAACAGAGGTCAATATAGAAGAGAGAATTGTTGTGGCCATTGAGAAAGCTATGCAGCAATGGACAGCTCAGGCTGCTGGTTATTGCAAGAAATGCGGAACCAGCAGGCCCCCGCCATCAAGAGGAGACGGGGAAAGACCGAGGCCCTCGGCCAATCCCAGCACATCAAGGGGAGTGGAATATAGTCTCCTTGAGGCCGACAGAAAGGCTATCAATGCCTTTCTTGCCCAGCGCCCGCCCAGTTTGCAGGGGAACCGGACCCCCTCATTGTAGAGCAATGGATCGCGGAAATTAAGAAATTATTCAGAATATCGCCCTGCAATGATCAGCAGAAAGTGTTGTGTGCTACCCACCTACTGGTGAAAGACGCTTATGAATGGTGGGAAACGCTGATGGTTACTATGCCACATCCAGAGTAAGTTACGTGACATGAATTTTTGGAGGAATTCAATAAAGAATATCTCCATGTAGGGGTACAAAGACAAAGGGTGATAGAGTTTGAAAACTTTACCAATGCAAGATGACAGTCACGGAATATGCTACAAAGTTCAACGCCTCGGTATGATATGTGTCGTGGATTGCCAATGTGCCAGAGAATAAGGCACAAAGGTTCCATAGGGGATTAAGGCCCCAATTGAGAGAGGGGTTAGCCCCATTATTAATAAAGGACTATGCCTCTAGCATTGAGAGGGCTAGGGCGTTGGAGATGGAGTCTATGAGGACTCAGAAGCTTAGGCAAGCTCGAAAATAATTTTTTTCAACCTCAAAGGAAGGTGAGGCCAATAAAGGAAAAAAGGGAATCGCCGGAAAAAAAAATCAGCGACAAGACAAAGAGCACCCCAACTTGCAGAACTTGCCACAAATGCCATTCAGGTGAATGTTTACAAGGAACGGGGAAATGCTACAAGTGTGGCCAAGCTGGTCATGTGGCCCGGGACTGCGGGACCGATGAAGCCAAAATAATAAAGTGCTTCAACTGTGGTCAAGTTGGACACATTTCGCCCAACTGTCCAAATAAGCCACAAGGAGCACCGGCCCGAGGGAGGTCAGCCTATCAAAAAGTCCCTGCCATTGCCAATCGGCCCGGTACTGCTGCCAACCCAATGCGTGTCCAAGCCATCACCCGAACGGAATCACAAGAGATGGAGGATAAAGTGATTACAGGTATGATTTACATTTTAGGAAATTCTGCGGTAGCTTTATTTGATTCTGGAGCTACGCATTCATTTATATCATACCAATTCATAATCACACACGCACTTCGGGTAGAAGAAACCAGTAGTACTATACATGTAGAATCCCTAGTACATAAATTGGCAAGTATAAATCAAATTTGCAAGACATGTCTTATCAGGATAGGAACAAAAATATTGGAAGCTGATCTCATCCTATTACCAATGATAGAGTTTGATGTCATATTAGGGATGGATTGGCTAAGTCAATGGGGTGCGACAATTGATTGTAGAAATAAAAAGGTGCAATTTGAAGCACCAAAAGATGAAATAGAGATCAGTAAAATAAGACAGTCAGAAAACATAATAAGGATGGTATCAGCTATGAAAGCAGCTAAGCTAATACGCCAACAATGTACAACCTATCTGGTCTCTATAAACACAATAAAAAGATATGGGGTACCTATGGAACAAATTCCAATGATAAAGGAATTTCTAAATATTTTTCCAAAGGAGCTATGTAGTTTACCACCGAAAAGGGAGTTGGATATAGAAATAGAAATTATTTCAGGGACAACCCCAATATCTAAGGCCCCATATAGGATGGCACCAGCCGAATTGGTTGAGTTGAAAGTACAAATCTAAGATTTATTAGATAAAGGATTTATTAGACCCAGTACATCACCTTGGGGAGCTCCAGTACTATTTGTAAGGAAAAATGATGAGAGTTTGAGACTCTGTATTGATTACGGAGAATTGAATAAAGTAACAGTAAAAAATAAGTACTCATTCCCAAGAATAGATGATCTTTTTGATTAGTTGAAAGGAGCTTCGACATTTTTGAAAATTAATTTACAGTCAGGATACCACTAGTTGAGGATATGTCTAAAGGACATCTACAAAACAGCATTCAGAACAAAATATGGGCATTATGAATTCTTAGTCATGCCATTTGGACTAACGAATGCCCCGGCTGTGTTTATGGATATGATGAACAAAATTTTTTGAGAATTTTTGGATCAATTTGTGGTGGTATTCATTGATGATATATTGATTTATTCAAAGACAAAAGAAGAGCATGAGAAACATTTGAGGATAGTATTGGAAATTCTCCGAAGGGAGAAATTATATGTTAAATTCAAGAAATGTGAATTTTGGTTGAAACAGGTAGCCTTTCTCGGCCACATTATATCCGAGAAAGGAGTACAGGTAGATCCTCAAAAGATTGAGGCAATAACAAAGTGGTCACAGCTAACGAATATCACAGAAATAAGAAGCTTTCTAGGGCTAGCTGACTACTACAGAAGATTTGTGGAAGGATTCTCACAATTGTTAGCTCCACTCACAAAGCTGACAAGGAAAGGAGTCAGGTATGAATGGACACAGGAATGTGAGAATAGCTTCCAAGAGTTAAAGAAAAGATTGGTAAAAGTGCCAATTCTAACACTGCCTACGGAGAAGGAAGAGTTTGTGATCTATAGTGATGCCTCAAAGAAAGGATTAGGATGTGTACTGATGCAAAATGTAAAAGTTATATCATACGCATCTAGGCAATTCAAGCCAAATAAGTAAACTATCCAACCCATGACTTAGAATTGGCAGCAGTAGTCTTTCCCTTGAAAATTTGGATACATTATTTGTATGGAGTTAAATGTGAGGTTTATACTGATCACAAAAGCCTCAAGTATATTTTTTCTCAAAAAGAGTTAAATATGAGGCAGAGAAGATGACTTGAGTTACTTAAGGATTATGACCTCAACATTTTATATCATCCAAGCAAATCTAATTTAGTAGCCGATGCGCTAAGTAGAAATATTAGCTTAGCACATTTCATCACAAAGGAAGAAGGGCTATTACAAGAATTGAGACAACTAGAATTAATTATGAGCCCACCTGGGGTACAAGTTAGATTGTCTCAATTACAAATCCAGTCGAATTTATTTGAGCAAATTAAAATAGTTCAACAAGAAAATGGGGATTTAAAGAATTATGTGGAGAAAATGATCAAGAAAAATCCCAGTGAATATACACAAGATGGACATGGAATGTACAAATATAGGGGTCGCCTGTGTATACCCAATCAAAAGGAAATAAATGAACAGATATTGAAAGAAGCACATTTCTCTCCATTTTCGATACATCCAGGTAGCACCAAGATGTATCAAGACATTAAAAGGATGTATTGGTGGAATAATATGAAGAGAGAAATTGCTGAATATGTGGCTAAGTGCCTAACATGCCAAAGAGTCAAGGCTTATCACGAAAGGACAACTGAAAATTACAGTCGCTAGAAATCCCATAATGGAAATGGGATGATATTACTATGGATTTTATTGAAGGGTTGCTAAGAATCCAAAATGGAAATGATGCTATATGGGTAATAGTTGATAGATTATCAAAGGTAGCACATTTCCTAGCCATCAAGAAAAATTTTACTGCTGAGAGACTGACCAAGATTTATTATAAGGAGATAGTGAGACTACATAGAGTACCTAAGTCAATAGTTTCCGATCGAGATTCTAGTTTTACATCTCAATTTTGAAAAAGTTTACATCAAACCTTAGGTACACAGCTAAAATTCAGTACAACATTTCATCCTCAAACTGATGGGCAGATAGAAAGGGTAAATCAAATAGCTGAGGATATACTGAGGATGTGTACAGTAGAATTTGGAGGATCATGTAATGAATATTTGGCTATGGCAGAATTTGCTTATAACAATAGTTATCAAGCAAGTATTCAAATGGCCCAATTTGAAGCTTTATATGGACGGAAATGCAAAACTCGTCTAAATTGGGATGAAGTAGGAGAAAGGGAGTTAGCTCCAGACCTCTCAAAGAGAATGGAAGAAAAAGTTCAAGTGATTCGCCAGTGTATACTCACAGCTCAGAGCAGGCAAAAGAGTTACACCGATTGCAAAAGAAGGGATTTAAATATCCAAGTTGGAGATCACGTGTTTGTCAAAGTAATGCCATTCAAAGGAGTTACCCGGTTTGGAAAGAGGGGAAAACTAAACCCAAGATATGTCGAGCCCTTTGAAGTTCTGGAAAAGATAGGCAATTTAGCCTACAGAATAGCCCTGCCACAAGCCCTAAGTGTCATCCACAATATGTTTCACATATCCATGCTCAGGAAATATGTTTCCGATCCTTCCCATGTGTTGATAGCAGAGAATTTACCAATCCAAGAACACTTGAACTATGAGAAAAGGCCAATCAAAATATTGGATTTCAAGATCAAGAAGCTTCGGAACAGAGAGATCGAGTATGTAAAGGTACAATAGAATCGATATTCAGGGTCCGAAGCCACTTGGGAGTTACGAGAAGAGATCGAAAGGAAATATCATCAATAGTTCAAGGAAAAATAGGTTACGGGACGAAACCTATAGTAAGGGGGGAAGATTGTGAAACTCCGACCGTATACGCGTCATTTCGAGTTGTAAACCCTAGATTCTTTTGTAATTATTTTTATTATAAATGAAAATTTATGAATTATATTGATGGATATGTATATTGGAGATTAGAATAATAAGAATTTAACTCATGTGAATAGTGCACATGAATAGTAACCCGAGGATTAAGACACATGATTAGGAGTTAATCACTTGGATTAACCTAATCACAAAAAGATGAAAAAGGGATTTAATCACTTCAAGAAAAAATAACATTATTTTTATTATTTTAATTCCATTTTGGATTTTAGTGGAAAATAAAGAAAAATTCATAATTTACGATTCGGGCAACGGATTTCGATAAAAAATTTTATGGATGGTTAAAAATTCATGATGAACATGATGAATGGGTTAAGATGTGATGAAAATCATAAATCAAAGGTCAAGATGAAGCGTCAAATAGAGATAAAAAAAATAGCTTAACTTTTAATTAAATCTACTTTTGACTTTTTAATAAAATAAAAAATTAAAAAATTAAAAAAATTAAATGAAAAGCAGCTGAAGCAGGGGGCGTGAGCAGGGGGTGGTTGGGAGGTTTGACCAAAATCAATGGTCCATGATCATTATCATCCAATATCAATGGTTAGGATTTATTTACCTTAAATTAAATAATTTTAAAAATAAAAAAATAATAAATAAAATAGGCTGCATAAAGGGGGCTGGAGAAGGCCTAGGGTGGGCTACACAAAGCTCCATGCATTTTTCAAAATTATAAAAAAATACATTTTTATAATAAAATACCTCAAGCTAGGGGGTAAAATCTAATTTTTTGAAAGATCAAGCCCTACAAATAGGGAAGCAAGGGGGACGTCCAAGGAATCAAAATCCCAGCTCCACTTGAGAAATTCTAGCTCCCAAAACCCTCCCACACGTCCAAGGAAGAAAAGGAGAAGGTTAAGGAGAAAAAGTGTGAGAAAAAGTGGGATATCTCCACTTCGGGTAAATGATTTCTACCCAAATTTCTTTTGGATGTTAAGTAGGGTAAAAATATGCTTAGATAATGCCTAAGAATGAGAATATAAGTATAGATATAATGCTTAATTGAAATTATGCCAAAACATTAAAAATTGGAGCAAAGATGGAACATTCGGGAAGATAGCATATGATATGTGAAAATAATGCTCCAAAATTTATAAATGATGATTTGGGATGTATGAATATGATAAATATGATGTTGGAATGATGATATATTAATTTCATGATTTTCGGAATTAAGGATTATGCTTAAGTGAATTTATGTTGATTTTTAATATATGGAGAAAGTGATTTATTTAGCCAAGTAAATGATGATAAATTCAAAATGTATGAAATTTTTCAAGATATACTAATCATAAGTTATGTCATGATATTTTTTATTTTTATAACCCTTGAACAGTAACCCACATCGCTGTGAATAGTAACTTTGAGTGAACAGTGATTTGCTACAGTAAACAGCGTGATTTTGGAAAAATTTTGAGATTAATATTTAAATATAATTATGAAATTTTTGAAGAATTTATGGATAAAAATATCCGTATAAATAAATAATGCCCAAATACTATAAGCTTGAATAGAAGAAACGAGATATCTTTTTTTTCTTGAATAGGAAAAGGAAAAGAAAAGGTCGAGGACACTCACTAAGGAGGTAAGCAAGTTATATGTTTTGTAAATTATTTCCAAAATGCTTGAAATTGTTTGTGAATTGCTTTATGAATTATATTTAAGGTTGGTCATACCTATAACTGCTTTACATGAACTGAAATATGTTTAATAAATTATTTATTAAATGATTCTTATGAAATTATTTATGATTTACAAATGCCATGCCAGCATGTGTTTGTGAATGAGCATGTGCACGAGGAATAGGCCATAGTTGTGATAGTAAGCGTACCGAATGTCCCCCTCACTATTACCAAGTCGCTTATATAGGCCCAGGCCGACGGCGACCTCCCTGAAATGGGAGCAAAGATGGGATGGGCACCTAGCTAGCGTCGCATCTAAAGGAATGTCATAAATGCTATGAATGCATTGCATTTGCATTTTATGAAATGCATGAAAATGATTGAAAAATTATGTATGGTTTGCTTACTGAGTATTATTACTCACACATGCTTTTTCTACAACAGGCAGGAAATGATGATGAAGGCAGCATGCCAAGTGATATGTAGTTTTGATATGAATGTTATATATGTAAATTTTATGTAAAGACAATGATAATAATTTTGAGATGGAAATGAATATTTTTTATTCTAATGGAAATGTTTATGGAACAGTTTTTGATCATAACTGTGATATGTGAAATATATTTCATGATTGGAAGAGCAAGGAAAATTTTCTATGTATTGATAACATATATATATATAAATCCTGCCGTGTGATCAGGGCAACAATCCTGAGTCCCGTTTACCAATTAAAAACGATCCCGGAGTAAGGCTTCTAGGTACCCTGGTTCAGGACGCCACACAAATGGACCCATAAAATGGATACCAAAAAAATAAGCTCCACTTGATTTGATTTTTGCAGGTTTGTCTTAGAACAAAGGGCAATAATATGTAGTTTATGGATAGCGGCTGGTCAAGACATATGACGGGAGAAAAAAGGATTATTTCATAGGATCAAACCGTGTAATGAAGGAATGGTTGCTTTTGAAAATAATGAAAAATGTATAATCAAAGGTAAAGGAAATATTTATGAAATTTTAAATGCATGTATTGAGGATGTACTATTTGTCGAAGGACTCAAACACAACTTAATAAGTATTAGTTAATTATGTGATAAATGTTATAAAGTTGTATTTGAACCCTCTATATACAATGTATTTGATGATGATCACATAGTTTTTAGTGGCAAAAAACATGAAAACGTATATTTGGCTTGCCTAGATGAACTTGATGGAAAATGTCTAATAGTCATAGAAAATGATCTATGGATATGACATAAAAGGCTTGGACACATAAATATGTGAAATATTAAAACCTTGTGGAAAAAAAGCCTAGTAGAAGGGTTACAAAAGCTTAAATATGACAAGGATAAAATTTTCAAGGCTTGTCAATTATCTAAGCAACCCAAAATGTCATTTTCCAGTAAAAAGAAAATTTCAACGACTAGGCCACTTGAATTATTACATATGGATCTCTATGGGCCATCAGATATTTTAACTATTGGTGGGAAAAAGTATGTATTTGTAATTGTTGATGACTTTTCAAGATTCACTTGGATTACGCTCTTAGCTAGCAAGGATGAAACATTTTCTATATTTGTCACCTTTTTAAATTTGGTGCAAAATGAAAAACAAAATATAATTATTTCCATTAGAAGTGATCATAGTAGTGAATTTAAAAATAAACAATTCATAGAATTTTGCAATGATAAAGGAATTCACCATACATTTTCAGCACCAAGAACCCCTCAACAAAATGAGGTTGTTGAAAGGAAAAACTGGACAATACAAGAAGTGGCTAGAACTATGCTAAATGAGAATAAATTGTCCAGAAGATTTTGGGGTGAAGCTGTAAGTACAGTTTGCCATGTATTAAACCGAGTTACCATTAGAGCAATCTTGAAAAAGACCCCATATGAACTATGAAAATGAAGAAAACTAAACATATTATATTTTTTAATGCCTTTGGATGTACTTGCTATGTGCTAAACAATGGAAGAAACAACTTGAGAAAATTAGATGCTAAAAGCGATGAAACAATTTTCCTTGGCTATTCATCAAATAGAAAAGTATATAGAATCTTTAACAAAAAAATCAAATAGTAAAAGAATCAAAACATGTTGTTTTTGATGAATTTAACCAAACTCCGAGAAAGGAAGATGAACTAAGTGATGCAGATGAAACATCAAAGAATCCAAAGGTGGAACAACAAGAGCAACAAGGAGAAGCCGAGACAAAACAAGAAAATTCCATGAAAGAAAGGGTAAGTGAAGGTAATAATTCTTACAAACCTTCAACTGATTTAAAATTCAAAAATGATCATCCAATTGAGCAAGTTATCAGTAATATCTATGAAGGAGTGAAAACTAGAAGATCAAGACACAATATTTGTGGTGAATTTGCTTTTATGTCAAAAATTGAACCAAAAACTATTGATCAAGCTCTTAGTGATGAAAATTGGATTACCGCAATGCAATAAGAGCTAAATCAATTTAAAAGAAATAATGTATGACATTTAGTTCCTAGACCCAAAGATTGCACTGTTATTGGTACTAAATGGGTATTTAGGAACAAGTTAGATGAAAGTGGACTGGTGGTGAGAAACAAAGCCAGATTAGTAGCCAAAGAGTATTTCCAAGAAGAGGGAATAGATTTTGAAGAATCATATGCATCTGTGGCTAGACTAGAAGTCATACGTATCCTATTAGCATTTGCTTCTCACATGGATTTTAAATTGTTTCAAATGGATGTGAAAAGTATATTTTTGAACGGATACTTCAATGAGGAAGTGTATGTTGAACAACCTCCAGGTTTTGAAGAAAATGATCAATCAAAATACGTTTACAAATTAACCAAAGCATTATATGGACTAAAACAAGCTCCATGAGCTTGGTATGAAAGGTTAAGCAAATTTTTGATTGAACATAACTTTCAAAGAAGAAAGATTGATACAACATTATTTATTAAGTATAAAGACAATGATATCTTAATTGTTCAAATCTATGTTGATAATATTATATTCGGTGCTACTAATGAAACTCTGTGCCAAGAATTTTCTGAGATTATGCAGAGTGAATTTGAAATGAGCATGATAAGAGAATTGAACTTCTTTCTTGGACTGCAAATTAAGCCACAAGCAGAATGTATATTCATAAATCAGTCCAAGTATGTCAAGGAGATGTTAAAGAAGTTAGAAATGCAGAATAGCATAGGCGCAAACACACCAATGAGTTCAAATATCAAGATCGAAAAAGACGAAAAGGGTAAACTTATCGAACAAAAATTGTATAGAAGCATGATAGGGTCTCTATTATATTTAACTGCTTTTAGACCTGATATTCTATTTAGTGTTTGCATGTGTTCTAGATTTCAATCATGTCCTAAAGAATCACATTTAATAGTTGTGAAAAGAATCTTTAGATATTTGATAAATACCACTAATCTAGGACTATGGTATCTAAAGGGGTCAACTTTTAATCTAATCGGCTACTCGGATGCAGATTTTTCCGGTTACAAAGTAGATAGAAAAAGTACTAGTGGAACATGTCAATTTCTTAGAAATATGTTGGTTTCATGGTTTTCAAGAAAATAAACTAGTGTTGCTCTATCTACTGCAGAAACCGAATATATAGCTGCCGGGAGCTGTTGTGCCTAATTGATTTGGATAAAATAACAACTTAGAGATTATGGTGTTGATTATCATGATATTCCAATTAGATGTGAGAATACAAGTGCAATTTGTTTGACTAAAAATCCTGTGTTGCATTCTAGAACAAAGCATATAGATGTAAGACACCATTTCATTCGTGAACATGTTGAAAATCATGATATTTGTTTGGAATATGTGAAAATAGAAAATCAAATTGCAAATATTTTTACCAAATCTTTAGAAAAAGAATCATTTTATAAAATTAGAAATGATCTAGGTATGATTGAGTTTGATTAGAAACATAATATGATAGGAGGAATATTTTTTAGAAAGTCCAAGTTAAGAGAGCCAAGTGGACTCCAATAGTCCCAAGTCGACTTCAGTGAAGTCAACTCCGCATGGGCGAAGTCGACTTCGGTTAGGGCAAGTCGACTCCAGCGCACGACACTTCGGTTTCCTGCTTGCAGCCGAGTTTTTTCCCTCTCCCTCTTCTTCTCTTTCATTTCTTCTTTCTGATTACTACGCTGCTTCCTCTTCTTCCTGCTCTGAATCTCATTCCGTCACTGTTCCCTTCCGATTCTATTTCTCTGGCTATCTCAGCTCACATCTCTCGATTTTATCTCAGTCTGCAGAGAATCCCTCTGCCTTTCTCCCTCATATTTCTATTAGTTCGTTTGATCTCTGTTCATCTCTCGATTACTCTCTCATCTCATTTGCATCTCTTTGTTCTACTTTCTCTCTCGTCCGAGGAACGACAGCCATTTCCGGCCGCCGATTCTCCCTTAAATTCGGTCCATCTCTCCCTTTCAGCATCCTATTTGATTCTCACCTTCGACTTCACAGCTCATCTGTCATTTTTTTCTATCTGTTTGCTGAAACTCATCCTTATTTCAGCAATCTGTCCCTCTCACTTACTATTTTTTTCAGCAGCCTAACTTCTAAATACAGTTCTTTCAACCATCCCATAATTTCCAAGCTCTCAAACAATCTCAAACTTCTCATTTTCAGAATTCTTAAAGTTCCTATATATCCATCCCATATTAGCTCTCCAAACTTTCCAAATTTGAAATTCATTATAGTTTGAAATCCATTACCAAATCGTCCCAAAAGCAGTCACCAAGAAACAAGTTATATCTAGACCCTCAAAATCCAATACAGGCGAGGGGGTACCCCACAAACAACGGACTCCATCTAAGCGAGTTAGGGAGGAGGTTTCTGCATCAGCGGGACGCCGTGTATGTTTTCACGAGGCTAACCCCTCCTCGACGGCACCCCAACAGGCAAACTTCGACACCGGGTCTACTAGTGATACATTGTCAGCAGCTAACAGACAGGGGACGTCGTCTCAAAAGAGGTAGGTCCTAAAAATGCCGACCACATACTTCAGGACAGAGCGGCAGTACATTCTACAGGCATTTTTATGAGCGTAAGATATTCGTGTCTAAGATCATCGATTTCAAATTTTTGAATGATTATGAGTTTGGAATTGAGGAATTATTAGATTTTCAAGGATGGACAGGGCTTTTAAAAGCCGATGATAGAGTGTACCCTGATTTGACCTGTATATTTTACTACCTATGGGATCAAGAGTATTATGTTACTTTTGTCAAGGGAAGAGAAATCAACTTGGGTTTTGGAGAAGGAAACCACAGGGACAACACAATCGCTAGAATTGCACATACGTTGGATGTTCCTAGAGAAGAATAATCGATTCTAGATGGGTTATCATTGACACAACTATATAATCAGTTGACAAGGAACAACAAGTACCACCTAAGAAGTTCCTTCACTATATGGACCTATCTCTTAGGCTTAGGGTGCTCAATTTGTTGATTGCACATTGTATATACACTAAAGGAGGAGGTCGAAACCAGTTGAACCCACAGGAGGCAGAAATTCTATGGAAAGTGGAGAATAAAATTAAAGTTAGCCTACCTGCACTACTACTAGATGCCTTGGCTTCAAAGAAGGATAACCCTCGAGGGGTATTGCCTTAAGGGACTTGGATCACCCGTATTATGCATTACATGGGTGTGGATCTCGATGGTGAGCTGTTTTAGGTGTTGAAGCCAACTAATGACATAAACAAGGCATTGCTGCAGAGGATGAAGATCAATGTCGATCATTTCAGAGCAGCAAGAATAAGAGAAAGGATGGGACAACCAGCTCAAGAGGAAGCTGGGGGAGCACACGTTGAGGGGTAGCAGCCCCCGCCATCACCACAGCCTCAGGCTATCCTTTCTCCACCACGAGATGTCCCAGCTGAGCCTGCATCGCCCCATTTGCATGGGTCATGCTCTCCTAGAGGCTCAAAGATACCTAACTTGGATCCACGTCCACCATCTTGGGACAACTCGGTGAATGCGATTAAGGAGCATCTAGAGCAGATGGAGGATAGACTGACCTCCCAAATTGCTGGGATCGATACTGCCATCATGGACATGCACTCGAGACAGGATCGTATGGATCAGGAGCTTAGAATGATTAAATACAGACTTGCATCAGGGAGTGGCAGAGTTCGGCTTATACCCGACCTACATCCGCTTGTCAGTGAGTCTGTGCGGCGTGTGCCCACAGCTCAGCTTGTATCCTCGTTTTACTCATCCGCTCATGTGAGGCCTACACCGCCCATCATCCAGTCACCCTACCTTATCTCAGCATTTTTGTTCTCCAAATCTCAAATTCACGATCTCCATTTTTGATTTATTGACAAAAAGGGGGAGAATAGTTGGGAGTTTGAGTGAGTTTTTTAGTTTTTTTAGATAGGAGTTGAGTCATGGGTTGGGTAGTTTGTACTCAAATAGGTTTGCATTTCATTTTTCATTTTGTATAAAATGATTGATTATATATGGAAATGATATGTTTTTGAATTGTGTTACTTATATATGGAATTGATATGCTTTTGAATTGAAATGACTGACTTATGTTTTGTATATGCATGAAATTATTAAAAATGAAATATGAATGTTTCATCAAGTTTGAAATGCAACGCAGAAAATTCATATATGATATAAGATTCCCAAACAAGATAAAAGAGTATGTTATAAAGTAAAAGAAAGGTATAAACTCAAATTGATTTTGTCAATTATTAAAAAGGGGGAGATTGTTGAAATCAATGACAAATTAAGCAAAATTTGTGTTTTGATGATTAACAATTTAATTTGAGTAAATTTTGGGTACTAATATGTTTTGTGGAAAATATTTAAAGGATAGAAAAATGAAAATCAGAATTTGACAGATCAAGTTGCAAACCAAGTCGACTCAGCTATCGACTTGAGTCAAGTCGATACCCAAGTCGACTTCAGGATCGACTTGGATAAAAGGGGAACCTTCCAGTGCTGAATTTTGATTCAAGACTGGTGAAGTCGCAGGCCAAGTCGACTCCATCTGCGACTTGGGTGAAGTCGCAGACCCAAGTCGACTCCACCATCGACTTCAGGTACTCAAACCTTCTAGCGTTGAAAATGGGATCCAAGACAAGTGAAGTCGCAAGTCCAAGTCGACTCCAGTTGCGACTTAGGTGAAGTTGCAGAGCCAAGTCGACTCCACCATCGACTTCAGGTACTAAAAAGTTCCAGCGCTGAAATTTGAATATGAGACTGGTGAAGTTGCACTCAAAGTCGACTTCATGTGCGACTTGAGTGAAGTCACATATCCAAGTCGACTCCACATGCGACTTGAAATAAAGTTGAGCCCCAAGTCGACCCAGACATTCGACTTGAGCCAAGATGAAGATATGTAAAATCCAGACAAGTAGCCATTCCAAGTTTAATCATTCAAAATAAAGCATTTTTTAAAGGAAAATCATTGGACCAATTCTATGAACTCCAAGATTCAAGAACTCCAACTTCAAGACATAGAGTTCAAGATTCCAAGAAAAGAAGATCATGTTGTGTTCGTAAATCAAGAAATCAGTGGAAGAACAATTAATGTGAAGAATAGCAAGCAATCAAGATCACTTTCAAGAGATTCAAGTTCCAACAAGCATACACAGAAAGTAAAGTCGCACCTGAAGTCGACTTCACTTGCGACTTGGGTCAAATCCAGGACCAAGTCGACCTGAGGAGGAATTTGAGGTGTTTGCTGGGGACCGAAGTCTCACCCCAAGTCGACTTCAGTATGCGACTTGGGTGAAGTCGCACCCGAGGTCGACTTCATCTGCGACTTGGGTCGCAACGGTCGGAAAAATTTGAACATTGGCATATTAAATGCACGCCACCTACCTCCAAATGTTCGAATTTATTCTACCATTATAAATATGCATTCAAGTGAATGTGCTAGAGGTTAGAGAAAGCAATTACTGAGATCTAACTACCATCCTCTCCTAGCATTAAGTGATCAACACAAGTTTTCAAGGGAAGAACAAAGCTCCAACTTGCTGCATACTCTAACGCTGATCAAATCATCTCTTCTACCAGTTCTTCCACGAGTTGAAACCTGCCTACACAATCTGTAAAGTGTAGATTTCTTTATTTGATTCATTGTTTGTATTTGATACTTGGTTTAATATTTGTGTTTTAAACCAAGTGAAAGCAAAGTAGCGTTGTGACTTGAGTGAGACTCGTCACCTACTTGTGTTGTGATTTGTACACGCCCCCTAAAGCTGGAATCTAGAAGAGAGTTGTTGCTCTGGTTGTATTTGAGAATACATAGTGGAACCCAAGTCACAAAGGGTGTGAGCTTGGAAGAGTGGAGTAGGGGAGGTTGCCCGAACCACTATAAAATCTTGCCTATTGCTGTAGTTTACATTTATGATTTTATTGCTTTATTACTCTCCATATTATTCATTTGTTTCATTAAGGGGATTGGTTTAAACACGGAGGAATTTCTGCTTAAGTGAAAATTTTTAAAATACCCAATTCACTCCTCCCCTCTTGGGTAAGAGTGATAAACTCGAGACCAACAGATACTCCCTAGGTGGTGGGCTGAATTGATACATGGGGTTATGTATTTTCCCCATATTTTTGAAAAACTATTTTCTAAAATTACTTTTTCCTAAGTAGATATACCCTGTGTGGCGGGTTTAATTGATACATGGGGAAAAGTATTTTTCTCCTATTTAAATAAATAAATAAATTTTTTATTTTTACTCAACTCAAACCTTGGTATCCAAGTAAAGCCACTGTGACAATTTGTTGTGATGCTAGAATAGAATCATCAGACCCCACCTAGTTTTCACAGTTTGAGTAATTAGATTGTAATGGACTAGATAGATCTTATCCTTGCTTTAGCAAGATGTTTTTACAGTGGACCTATTGTTGGTCCCGAGTTGATGGCAAAACCCAAGAGGGGAGGGGTGAATTGGGTATTTAAAAATTATATCTTAAACAGAAGCTTATCCCCGGATTAATCCAGTCCCCTTAATGAAGAAACGAAATGGAAAGCAATGTAAATAGCAGAAGTATAAATCAAGCACACAGGATTTTTATAGTGGTTCGGGCAACCTCCCTACTCCACTCTTCCAAGCTCACACTCCCTGTGACTTGGGTTCCACTATTGTATTCTCTCAATACAATTAGAGCCACTGCTCTCTTCTAGATTCCAGCTCTAGGTGGCATCAACAAAACACAGCACAAGTAGGTGATGAGTCACACTCCAATCACACACTACTTTGCTTACACTTGATCTTTGTTCCTCAAACTAAATCAAGTTTAACACATACAACAGAAACAATAAGAAAACTACACTTTACAGATATGTAGAAGCAGTTTGGCGTAGAGAAGAACTTGTTGAAGTAGCTTTGTATGATCAGTAGTTGAGCTCTTGCAGTTTGAAGCAAAGTTCTTCCTCTTTGGTTAGCTTGATCTCTTTAAAGCTCTTGTAGATGGTAGTTATGCACTCTTAATGATTTTCCAGCTACCTCCCCCGTCTACCATGAATGCCTTTTATAATTTTGGAGGGAATCCGAACGTTAGAGGGTAGGTGGCGCGCATTTAATGCGCCAACGTTCGAATAAATTCCGACCGTTGCGACCCAAGTCGCATGTGGAGTCGACTTCGGATGCGACTTCGCCCAAGTCGCAGATGGAGTCGACTTCGGGTGCGACTTCGCTTCTCCATCGCAACTTCAAGTTTCAGTCAGGGTCGACTTGGGTATCATCTTGACCCAAGTCGCATGTGAAGTCGACTTCGGGTGCGACTTCACCTTGTCAGTTTCCAAGTCTGAGTCTTGAGTCGACTTTGGCTTCCGACTTCAACTCAAGTCGATCATGGAGTCGACTTGGGTTGCGACTTGACTTGGTCTTTGCAAAATACGCTTTGTTCTTTATTTGATCTTCCTCTATCTTGCTTGGCTTGTTTCCTTGATGATTCTTAGGAGAGCCTGAGTTTTGAATCATGCGCCTTGCTTTGCATTTGACTCAGTTGGTCTTTAAGACTTGACAGACTTGATTTGATCTCCATCTTGAATCTCTGCTTTGAACTTGAGTGAGAGATTCCTTGAATAGGCTTTGAAACTGCATCTTTGAGTCTGAACTTCTCAAGTCGCGGATGAAGTCGACTTTGTCTGCGACTTCACCCAAGTCGCACCTGGAGTCGACTTGGCCTGCGACTTGGGCAGCTTCGTGCCCCAAAATTCAGCTCTGGACAGTTTTTCATGTTTGAAGTCGATAGCGAGGTCGACTTCGTTTGCGACTTGGCTTCCCAAGTCGCATGTGGAGTCGACTTGGGATGCGACTTCACCTGCAAGTTGATTTTGCCTTTGAGGTTCTTTCTCAAGTCGATAGTTAAGTCGACTTTGGGATCGACTTCACCCTAAGTCGAAGTCCAAGTTGACTTGGGGATCGACTTGGCAACTTAAGTTCCTTAAAACAAATGACAAACTCATTAGTCCTTTAAATATACTCAAGTTAGTTGTTGTTAATCATCAAAACTTAATCTTTGGTCAATTTTACTTTGTTTTGAAGTATTGTTTCCAACACCTATTGCTAGTACTTTGCCCTCACTTGGGAAGTACATGTGATCCATAGATCTGTTAGGTGGCAGTGACCTATGGATATGCTAATTCATAAGAAGGGGAAGATGTTTTGCATTGAGAAACTATGAAACTCTTTTCCTACACCAGGATTGGGAACTTATAGATCTATTGCGATTTGTGTATGTATAAATTTTACATGGATCACATCTAGAAGCCAGGAGGGTAACTTCTACCCGTGTCTCCCAAGTGGGCCTAAAACCCTTCAACAAGCTAACTTAGGCCCAAATGCCTTTCAACGAGCACAGTTGGGCCGAACACCATTCAACAGGCCCAATTGGGCCCAAAAACCTTTCAACAATCTTATTTGGGTCTAAAACTTTCCAAGGTGGTTTAAAACATCCTAGTTAAGCCCAAAACCTTCAAATCCTTTATAATAGGCCCAGTTGAGCCCAAAACTCTTTAGCAAACCTATTTAGGCCTAAACACCTTTCAACAAGCCTAGTTGGGCCCAAAACTGTCCAAATAACTCATTTGAGCCAAAAACTCTCCAATAAGCCTACTTGTGCCTAATACTCCACATTTGGGTTCATAACTTCTAGTTGGCCCACTCGGACTCAGACCACTTCGCTTGGGCCCTGTCTAGCCTTGTTGAACCCATTTAGACCAATAATTTCCAAAAGTAGCCCAATGGGCCTAAAATCCTCCAATAACCTTATCTAGGCCTAAAATTTTTTAGGGTGGTTTAAAATATTTTAGTTGGACCCATAACTTTCAAAGCCTTCACAGCAACCTCACTTGGGCCCAACACCATCAATAGGCCCAAATGGGATCAAAACCTTTCAACATGCTTGGTTGGGCCCAAAACCTTTCAACAGACCTAGTTAGGCCCAACATCTTTCAATAGGCCTAGTCGGGCCCAAACATCTTCAATAAGCTCACTTGGGCCCGAACACCCCTCCACAGGCTCAGTTGGGTCCAAAACCATTCAATAACCTTATTCGGGCCTAAAACTTCTCAGGGTAGTTTAAAATATCATAGTTGGGCCCAAAACCTTCAAAGCTTGATCATTTGAACCAAAACCTCACAACAAGCCCAATTGAGCCCAAAACTCCAAAGAGTTCCCTAAATGCCCAGATAGAGCTCAAAACTCAAAAGATTCTCCAAATGACCCAAAATGAGCCTAAAATCTCTAAACAACCCAAATTAGGGTGTGTTTGGTTGGGGGTAAAACTTTTGATGAAAAATTTTTGAGGTAGAAGTTATTACATTGATAGAAAATGATGTGATATAATAAGAGTAATGATGATAAGTAAAGAGAATAAAGTTAAAATAGATAGGTTAGTTGTATAGATAGTTGTGTAGAAATGATTGAAAAGTAGGGTAGTTTGTATAGGAAAATGTGAAAAAATAATTAAAAAATAGAATAGTTATAGAGAGTGAAAAGTTTTAGATTGAAAAGTTTTGGTTGACATGTTTATATTCCAAACAAACACACCCTTAGCCTAAAATTTTCCAATGAACCTACTCGGGTCTAAGACTCTATACTTGGGCTCATAACTTCCAGTTAGCCCATTTGAACCTAAAATACTTCACTTGGGCCCAGTCTAGCCCACTTAAACCCATTTGAACAAGAACTCTCCAACAAGCCTAGTTAGGCCCAAATTAATTGAGCTAGTTAAACTCAGTTAGACCTAAACTCTTTTCAACAAGCTCAGCTGGGCTCAAATTTTCTTAGTTGGCCCAAGTTGACCTTAACATATTTTCAAAATTTGGTTAAACCCAAGTTTTAGTAAAACGATCCCATTTTTAATCTAGAGATTGTATGCAAAACACGATGGCCTGTTGTGTAAATCTAGAAGCTGTATGCGAAATGCACTAGCCTGCTGTGTGATTCCAAAGGTTGTATGCAAAACACGCTGGCCAGCTTTGTATATCTAGAGACTGAATGCAGAACACGCTAGCTTATTAATCTGAATGTGGGAGGCAGTGGTCTGCTGTGAAATCCAAAAGCTGAGAACTCACTTATCTTGTTGTGTAGGGTCGTTAGTTTAGTTAATAAGCCCCTCATTAGTCCCAAACCGAGTCATCGCTGGTCAACGGGCTAAGCATAAACTCATACTGAGTCATAGCAAATGGCATCATGTACTCCAATTTTTTAAGTCACGGAGCGTGGTATAGTGTACTCACTTTTTTAGGTCACGAAACGTGGTAAAGTGATCTACATTTTTATTAGTCATGTCGTGTAGTCAATATGTAATCCATTTTAAGTCATAGTGGGTGTCATTATGTACTGCTCATTTTTAAGTCACGGAGAGGCGAAGTGTACTCATTCATATTTGTTTTTCATCAGACACATTTTTTCATGCATTTATAAAGTCGTAAAAAGATGCACTAATATCATCACTTGAATGAAATCATCATTTTTATGGACTATTGTATTCAGCTCTTTTAATAAAGAATTTTCTTGTTAGAGATGTAAAATCAAAGTATGAAATACAATGTAAAATATTTATGTGATATATTTTCGGACTCGATTAAAGAAATTAAATGCTTTAAAATTTTTATGGGGTAGAATAATTGAGCATTTATTTTTCAACCCACCAACATGAACATGATGAACCCAAATTGAGGTTGAAATAATGATGATTGACTTTTAGATTCTAGATGTTCTTTCACATATATGTGGCAAAAGAACAAATAGCTAAGTAAAAGGAGTTGGGTGGTTATACTGTGAGAATAGCAAATAAGACAGAAAGCAGAGTTGTAAGTGTTGACATAGTACAAATTCGCATGTTTGATGGGTTTGTATGAATGTTAGTTGATGTGAAGCATGTTCTTGATATATGGATGAATCAAATTTCATTAAGAATGTTAGACTCTGAAGAGTACAAGATTTCTACTAGAATGGGGTTTGTAAAGTAAGAAAGGGGACTACATTCGTGATAAACGGTCATAAGACTAGAAGCCTATCATTCTAATAAAGAGTGTGGGGATAATTTGAGTTCTTATGAGATCTCGAGTCCTAAGTACAAGTGGAACACAGAGATTTATTTCTATAGTTAATAATTTTTTTTTAATCAAGATCATAATGAAGAGGTGCGAAAGAGATGAAGCCACTGAAGGTTGTATGGTAGAGGTGAGCTATATGTGACACCTAAGAAGGGTGTGATGGACCAGGCAAGTTTGCGCATGGTTAAAAGAATGTTGAAGAATGCAGAACAGTTGAAAACATACGCTTCTCTATGAGTTCATTGGCTTATTATGTGTAGAATTCAAGCTAAGGTAAAGAAAAGTGATTTAGCTCATACAAGATTGTAGTTGATGTATACACAATAAATCATGATGAAATCAACAATATTTAGTTCACACACATAAGAAACTAAGACGTATGGGGAAAACCTTTTAACTTAGAAGGGAAAAGCCATGGAGAGAGATATAAAGTCTCTATGATAGACAGGTTACAAAAATAGATATAAGAATTACTCACACTAATTATTTGGATGTTCACATATGCCCTAAATAAAAGCACTCTGATAAATACCTCTACCATGCTTTGTTGGGATACCTCATAGGGCTTTACTGAATTTGTAACTAATATGCCTATAAATAGGAGTTTCATGAGTATTTTCTCGAAACCAATAAGCAGTCTCTTGTGCATTCATCATGCACTATTATATGCAGATAACTATGTACCATACACAAAATACAAGACATAAGCTTAACAAAATTTTACTTTTTTATTTTTATTGTATGGTAATATATTTGATCTTACAATAAAGTACATTCATCATGGAGACCAAGAGCTCCACACATATAGGCTCTTACCAAATATTATAGAAGACAAAACTCCCCAGGGGCGGATCTACATATACTTCAGTGGGGGCAATTGCCCCCACTAAAATTTTAAAATATTAGTTTTTATATAGGGTACTTTATTTTTCTTTGATTGCCCCCACTAATGAAAATTTATTGCTAAAAATAGAATTTATTTTAACCATTACAAAATTTATATGCAAGGTTGCTTTGTCATTTTTTCTTGATGAGAATTTAGAGTGATGTTCCTTTTGAATATAGAAAATTTTAATTGCTAGTCAAATATAATCTTATTGATAATCAAAATAGTTGACATCTAATAAATAAAAATTGCATGCTTTTAATTTCTAGAATTAATTATTAGACCTCAAAATTTTTATTAATGCATTTTGACAATGAACTTTTATTAATTTTCTTTCTACGTATCTTCTTTCTTTTATTGTTGTTATATCTTTCACGACTTCTTTTACAATTTTTTATTTAAATTTTTTTTTTGATACTTAGCCACTAAATAGAATCTCTTTTTAGTTTGCCTTCTTTTCTTTCGTATTTTGCATATTTGATATCTCTTTTTTATATGTAAATATCTCTTTTTCGAATTTAAATTTTTTAAAGATAATAAATTGATATCTATCTTTCTCTAAATCTTATTTAGAAATTTGATATTAATTTTGTTAATTTTCATTAGCTATTAGGCTTATTTTATTATCTGAATATGAAATTTTTACATGTGGTTGATGAGAGACTTAATTTTTAATTTGTAGATGCAATAAAAATATAAATATATGCTTAAATAATGCTAGTGTAAATTATAAATATGAATAGTTGTGGTATAAATATTTCTAGTATATAAAAATATAAATATATTTAAAAAATTCAATGATATCTAATCATATATCCTCTTTAATTTAAAAGTTGTATTTATTATATATTTTTTATTCATTATATTATTGGGGGTCATCTATTTATAAACAATTAATATTAATTAGTTTGATTATAAAATAATAATGATTTAATCCAACAACAGTACATTAATTATAAAGATTTTTATATTTGCTTTTAAATTAATGGTAATAGAAATGATATTTTTCACTTTTTAATTTAGTGTTATCATCTCGTTACTCTAGATCTAGAATGAAATTGATGTTAACAATATATTTAAAAAAATTTCTATGATAAAGTACAACAATTTTGTTTTAAATTCACTTTGCCCCCCACTTACCAAAGGTCCTAGATCCGCCATTGAAACTCCCCACACAGCTAGACTCTTGTTGGAGGGGGGGATTCGAACCCGTGGCAGTGGCATGGCAACCACTTAGGTTACCATGCGGGCAATTGCTCGATGGCATAGGATTCTACTTTTGTATTAATTATAGACTGACATTGGAATTATAGAAATTGCATGTTGCTTCATATCACTATCGATTGGTGCATATTATATTGTAAACTGTTGGACTTTTATAGCTACGGAAATAATAAGAATGATTTGAACTGATTGAGTGGAGATAGCTTAACAAAATGGTAATGGGCTTGAGCTTGAGGATTATGCATTCTACACAACAACAACAAAAATTTTCCTTTTTTTTTCTTTTCTTTCTACCATGTCTTACTATGGAAGAAGTCTTTAGAGCTTTTGTTGCTAGTGTTGTTTTCCAAGTGAAATGCGGATCTAGACAATTCACGTAACAGTTTTCTTACAAAGGTAGTATCTTACTTTGTACTGAGAACTATCACCCTATAATAGTTTATGAATTGTTGCAATCCGCGTTCATCCAAGCGTGTGAGCTTGGGCACCCTTTAGTTGTTTAAATGCCTTTTTGGATTTTTTTAACATTGTTGGCTCTGTTGATATTATCTAGATGTTAATTATCTTCCTCATACTAGAGTTGGGTTGCTTTTGTCTAAAGTAAATTGATTATTAATATTATTATTTTTAATAACTTTTTATGAAGTAATGAAGAATACTCTTACTAATAACAAATTATTCATAAATAACAAGAAATACATTTATTTGTATGTTATTATCTGCAATGGTTTCACAACAATTGTAATGAAAATAATAATTAAAAATAATAAAATTTATTGTAATATATATTAATAGGGTATTTTCATCATTTCATTAAAAAAATTTAATTATTGTGAATAAAATTCTAGTGGAAAGGGTATGTTTACAAATTTGCAAAGCTAGGAGATACACTAGCAATTTTACCCAACTAATTAATTGTAGATACATATTTGTGCTGGGTACTGGGGTTTGATCCCAATTGTGGGAGCTGTCTCCCTTTTGTAGGAGCAATGTCTTATGTAGACATAGATTTGCATGCATTAAGCATGAATTAGAATAAATGTGCACTTTGGATGATTTGAGAAAAAATTCATGCAAAAAGTCTTAATAGGCTTTAGAACCCCGCATGTATTATAAAATAGTTTGATTTGATATGGTATTATGATTATTTCATGTTAAATTTTTATTTCATAATAAATATGATAAATTAAACGTGTTTGATGATTTGAATTTCATAAAAATACTTTGGTGCGACCCAGCTAAAGTATTTTTTTTTTTTGAAAAGACAGCCTAAGCATTTTAACTTTGAGATAAGGTGGGAATGGATCCGCCCAATTGTTTCTGTCTGCGTATATGGATAAATATTCATATCCATTCAATGCAACAAGGTTGCATCGAGGCTTCATGCAGCCCCTTTTATTTTAATTTATTTTTTACAATCTAAACTACTTATCATCTTTATACATTTCATTTATTTATAATTGCAAAAATACATGCATGCAAAACTTCTATGTACTATATACACTTATACATCTTTTCAGAAAAGTTATTAATAGTCATGTATTCATTATCAAAAAAGATAATTATTAAAAATATAAGTTTTCGATTAAAAATATTTTTTGTAGCATGATGAATAAGAGGTATTGAACAAAATAAAGGTTCGAAAAAAATTGAAGTAAAAAAGGGATGCACGGATTTGATATATATACTTAGGGACACCGAAATTGATGAGCAGTACTAATGAAAGGTAAGGAATTTGATTTTTGTTGTTGGTCAGGGACAGTACTGAATGATAGCCACATTAGATATAATTATTTAGTTGAAACGGTACGATATATGTGAACTTGGTTGGTGCATATGAGCCTAACATTTATGTCGGATAGATATGCTCTAAAAGCTTATCTTTTGAACGTGTGCATTGGGAATATGCACACCACAGAATATTTACTTGGCTTTCGGCGCTGGACAACTAACCAGATGGGTTTATTCGGCTATCTTTTCAACTCAGATCAGATCGGCTGTGATCCTCTTTTCCTTTCCACATCATGCAATGCACGGATGAAATACCATCTACTGACATGTACAATATATATATAAGGGCAGTGGTACAGTTGCCAAAAAAATTAGCTTCACACATATTAAAATGTAATGAAATCTTATAAAATTATTTATCCATATATAAATCATATTTTCGACGGTTTGAATGTTGAAAAAGCTACTTTAAAGTTGTTATTTAAATCAAACTATTTTATTACGTTGAATTTTTATCATTTTCATATGAGGTTCATGTGCATATCCGATTGGCATGAAAATTTATATGGTAATAAAATATATTATTCTAAATACAATGGGTGAAGTAGATTGTAATTGGATCATCATGTGAGGCCCATTTCAGCACCGCTGCACCCGAATATATGTTATATATATATATATATGTGGACAATAATCAAGTGCAGCGTCGCTGAAATGGGCCCCACATGATTATGAAATCATGATCTACTCCACCCATTGTATTTAGAATAATGTATTCTATAATCATACCAATTTTCATCCCAATCGGATACTTTAAAGTTGTTATTTACATTAAACTATTTTATTACGTTGGATTTGTACCATTTTCAGATGGAGCCTATATACATATCTGATTGGGATGAAAATTGGTATGGTAATATAATACATTATTCTAAATACAATGGGTGGAGTAGATCATGATTTCATGATCATGTGGGCCCCATTTTGGGGCCACTACACGACTGTTCCGGTGCAGTGACGCTGCACCGGAACAGCTTTCTCTCTCTGTATATATGAGATTCGATCCTGTGCAGTCCGCTGTAAAATGGACCCCACACATATTAGATTGTAATGAAACTTTATACAATCATTTATCCATATATAAATCATACTTTAGACGATTTAGATGTTGAAAAAACCACTTTAAACTTGATATTTACATTAAACTATTTTATTACGTTGATTTTGCACCATTTTAAGATGGGAACTACACACATGTTGGATTTGGATGAAAATTGGTATGCTAATAAAGTGAACAATTCTAAATACAATGGGTGGGGTGAATTTTCTATTTATGATCAAGTGGGGCCCACAATGCATGGACTGCACGGTGCAGTCGCATGCATTGGATTATTTATATATATATATATAATAATAATAATAATAATAAAAGCAGCAGACCAATTTTAGCAGTACATGGCGGCTGAAATCCAAGAAGGCTGTTGTACCATCCGAATTCGTCCAAAGCTAGATGATTAATTGATCAATGGCGTGGTCTAAAAGCGACTTGTCATCCACTGATATAATCCAACGAAAACTTCACTTTCATGTAGTCCTCTTGATATGATGTCTCGTTTCTTCCTCACGTGGATATATGCAGTGGAAAACAAGAATTTAGTATAATCAAAATTGTTGGCAATTTAAAATGGAAGTATGGTAAATCGTTTCACACATCCAAGGATCTAATTCAAGGTGACATTTGATAACGTTGATTTTGGGATAAGGTGGGAAATGTGAAAGTAAATATTTTGGACTTTGTGTGATTGATATAAAATGATAGGAATGAAGTTATAATAAATAAGGTAGTTGGAAGGAAAATTAATTGGATTATAGAGATAAAATCTTTTGAAATTCTATGCATATGCATTACCAAACAGCCCCTAAATATACAAAGTTATGCCCGCCTTTGATTTAGACAAAATTTAATTTTTAAATTAAAATGGTTTCATAGTAGAATAAATCATTTTAAATGCCACGAGTAAAGCAGATTTGAATTTAATCATCAAATAATCCCAATATATAGAGAAATTATTCAAATATTTCCAAAGGTGTTACTAAATGGAACCGGTTCTTTTCGATATATTATGGAAAAATAATAATTAAAATGGTGCCTGGTGTGTTCGTTTAAAATGGTTATTAATGCCTATGAATGATAGGATATTGGATAATTCAAAACTGCAGTGGGGCTGCCTGCCCTTTGTTTTTATTTTTAAATTGTTTTTTCAGATCTAAATAACTTGCGATGATTATCCACGTGCCTTTATTTATAACTTTAAAACACATGTAATTTTTAATAATTTTTATATACTACATCGATAGAGTTAGCTAGCTTGAAGGAGGCAAGGATGTTTATGTAAAAAAACGCACCCATTTCAACTACTGTTCATGGTTTTTCTGTGATGGTTCCTCTGGCCATATATCTTCAAACCCCACAACTGCCCCCCTACTCTTTGGATATATGTTCTCAACGCTTTCATCTGCTGCTGCATGGGTTTCCTTGGGAGTTAGAGTCAATTCAGATGCTATTCTAACTCGTTGACATGTTGCTGCTACCTGTAAACCTTCAACAACTGCAGTTTGAGGTGTTCTTTTTGGTTCAACTCCCTGCTGCTCAACTCCGCATCTTTTCGATTCCATTTTCCTGCAGATTTCCATTTAACTAATACAAGACCGTTGCATTCAAAACAAATAAATAATATAAAAAGAAAAAGAAAAGAAAACTGCAACTGTTTTGAGTTGAATTTGTACAACTTATTACACTATTAAATTTGGGTTGAATTTTACATCTCAAGAAAATGAAGTCAATGTTGGATTAATTTGTGTTGGTGAGAAGAGTTAAAATAATGAAGTTGATATATTAATTTTTTTTAAAAATAAAGGTTTCAATGTTCGGAAACTGAAAAGAAGGCCATAGAATGTTACCCAACAAGAGCGCAACACAAACATAAATAACTTAGCTTGGGTCTAGCGTTATATATCGTGTTGAAATGTGTCCATTTTATGTTAAATTGACGCATTATGCCACACCCACCACCCTTTGGGAGAGTAATTAAACAAAACTTATGTGCAAATGTTCTCTCTCCTACGAGTAGTTACTGCTGTAGGACCTGATTGCGAGTTTCTGAAATTGTCCTCGTTTGTGGGTTTCTTCTGTATTGGTTCTTATTTTACAACATTCATGGGATCCTTGAAACTGATGGGAGCTCTGTTTGGTGAAAATAATGCACCATCAAGCAGACCACAATGCTGGATTTAATTCTTTAGCCACTAAAACTTATGTAGATCGTGTTCCCACTATGATGAGCTGGATTAGAATAAACACAATCTAATGGAATCATATTTTTCTTTTTTTTCCTGACATTTTTAATTATATGAAATCCTACAAATTTTGGTGAAGATAGGGTAAGTGTTAAGGAACAGAGGAGCGTGCAATAAGATGAATTCCTAAAGGTGAAAGAGCTCCAGCAGAAAGGAGGATCCATCAAGCGATGACGATGAGCGTGAAAGTGGTAAAGAAAAGCATCAGGAGCGCTTACCATCAAAAGGAGCGCTTACCATCAAAAGGAGCTGGGAAAGCCAAAGCCAGTATTTCATCTATGTGTTTTGGATAGCATAGATGACTATTTATAATTTCTCCCTTCATTTTGAGCACTTAGCAATGTCACTTAAATGTCCAAATTGAATTCATTTGGAATATACAGAGGATATTTTAATTTGACGTATTTTCAAAACTAATCTAAACCAAATTTGAGACAACGCACAAATTCTGCCTTTGAAAACTGTAGAAATAATAAAAAAATTCTGAAAAAAGTTAGGAACTTTCTAATTTTTCAAAAAAAAAAAAAGGAACTTTCTTATGCACTTAACTTAAAATTTTTCAAGATTTTAATAAAAGTGGGTTGAGCAGTGGAATTGGGTCGGTTGAGATTTTGACATGTATGATGCTTGGTTGGCCCATCTCACCTCCCTGATGAGTGCATTGGCTTATAACACTACACAATAAAACAGTCGCATGCTTTTTCTATTTTGTTTCATTGTTTATGAATTGGGTAAGGAGACCACTACACAAGAGACGAAGTCACGGTATTTCCTTTTTCTAGCTTGTAGGCCTGTTCACATATGCAGTTGATTTCTACCTCAAAATCCTACGTCTAACTAATATGTGCTGCCAAACTCAGTGGTCCCAATCAGCGGAATTCCAAAAAAAATGGCCCAACGAGGATTCAATTCGACATTAAAAGGTCCCACAAATTAGGGTTTTGAGGAAACGAGGCTCAAGACATAGGGCTTTGGTTATAAGCCATGCATTCCCCATCAAAGCAAGAATACGACAGTTTTAAAGTTACCTTCTTCTCCCCTCATCTCAGCATACGATGACTCCAAAAAAATTATCCAAAATAGTCGCTGAAAATAAGATTGATTGGCACAAAAGATGCTCTATGGAAAATAGATTTGCTACGAAGGGGAGGACGGAATTAATGGAGTCACATACCACAACAACAATGGGTGTGATGCACTCTCTGATGGGATAAAACCTCTTCTAGCAACAATAAATAATATTTATCCTCTCTTGTGTGAACCTAATAGGAAGCAATTGAATAGAGCAGCAATAAGCACAAGCACAAGTTCAATCACAATCACAAGAACACCAAGAATTTTACATGGAAAACCTCCCCAACTTGAGGAGTAAAAACCACGGGTCCTCCGAAATCTCCACTATCAAAATATAATGGGAATACACAATGTTCTCTCTAGCTAAGCTAGAGGCATATAACACATCAATCTCAAGAATAAATAATCTTGCCAACACATGATAGAATCAACAAGAAGAACAAGAGAGTTAGGATTACACAAACTTGAATCCTCTGTTCTGGGTGTGTATCTCTCTCTTGAGATTCCAATTCAACGATCCCAACGGTGAGATCGTAGAACCACAAGTGAAGAAGGTTCTGTCCAAAAATTAGCTCAATCGGACGGTAGATAAAAGAGATATCTCTCTTTGAAGAAAACTGCTTGACACCTCTCTGTTTCTGTCCGGCTTTGTTTGGAACTGCAAAAATCACAACAGAGAACTCCGATTGATAATTCCACCGTCCAGAATATAGACTCTTGTGTAGTGAACACGTCTGCAAAGTTTGAGCTCAATCCAACGGTGAATCAATCTCTGATCAGCCCCTGAAGATTTCTGGACCTCTACTCTTCCTTTTTTTACACACCACCGATTACCTTCTCTTATTTTCTATATCTGTTATGACTAGGGTTGTCTTAACCCTTTTATATTGCTTTGAAATTACTAAAGAAACCTTTGGGCCATCTCCACATTCGGAGGAAACCCAACCCATCAAATCTCCCCCTTTCTGACTATGTGGAGGGATTCGCCATCCCGACGATTGAACGACAAACTTCAAGCTTCTCCCTCGGTAGAGCCTTTGTCAACATATCAGAGCCATTATGATCAATATGGATTTCTCAAGTTCAAACAACTTGTCATTAATAGCTTCTCTTATCCAATGATACCTCACATCAATGTGCTTTGATCTTGTATGAAAAGAAGAATTCTTACCAAGGTGAATTGCGCTTTGACTATGGAAAAATACTATATATCTCTGTTGTTTGAAGCCGAGCTCATGTAAAAACCTCTTCATCCACAAAAACTCTTTACATGCTTCAGTTGCTGCAATGAATTCCGCTTTGGTTGTAGAAAGTACAACACATTTCTGTAGCCTTGATTGCCAAGCTATAGCTCCCCCCACAAAAGTAATCAAGGAACCAGAGGTAGACTTTTGAGCGTCCACATCTCCTGCCATATCTGCATCTGTGTAGCCAACCAGTAATGGTTTCTCATTGCCAAAACAAAGTCTCAAACTGGAAGTACCTCGTAGATATCTCATAATCCACTTAACTACATTCCAATGCTCTCTCCCAGGATTGGACAAGAACCGGCTAACAATACCAACTGCATAAGCTATGTCTGGCCTTGTACATACCATTGCATACATCAAACTTCCCACAGCTGAAGCATATGGAACCCTTTCCATGTCTTTCTTCTCTACATCTGTAGAGGGACACTGCTCGATGTTTAGCTTAAAGTGAGTAGCAAGAGGAGAGTTAACCGCTTTAGCTTTGTCCATGTTGAACCTCTGAAGTACCTTCTCAATGTACTTCTCCTGTGACAGATATAACTTCTTGGCATTCCTCTCACGATGAATGCTTATGCCAAGAATTTGCTTTGCTGGCCCTAAATCCTTCATAGAAAAAATTTTACTTAGTTGCGTCTTCAACCTATCAATCCTTGAAGAATTTTTTCCAATAATCAACATATCGTCGACATAAAGCAATAGTATAATAAAATCATCATTAGAGAATTTTTGCACAAAGACACAATGATCAGAGGTTGTTTTTCGGTAGTCGTGCTTCCCCATAACTGACTCAAACTTCTTATACCATTGTCTTGGTGCTTGCTTCAAGCCATAAAGGCTTTTCCTCAGCTTGCACACATAATCCTCTTTTCCTTTTACCATGAAACCCTCTAGCTGCTCCATATAAATTTCCTTGTCTAATTCACCATGAAGAAAAGCAGTCTTTACATCCATCTGTTCAATCTCCAAATCAAGACTAGCTGCTAGACCCAAAACCACACGAATAGATGACATTTTAACAACTGGAGAAAAAATCTCATCAAAATTAATACCTTTCTCTTGATTGAATCCCTTGACGACCAATCTAGCTTTGTATCGAGGTTGTGTGGTAACTTGTTCTTGCTTCACTCTGTATACCCACTTGTTTTTCAAAGCTCTTTTGCCCATAGGCAACTTTACCAACTCAAATGTATGATTTTCATGCAGTGACTTCATCTCATCTCGCATGGATTCAACCCACTCCTTCTTGTGTTCATCTTCTGTGGCTTCTGCATAACATTTGAGCTCTCCCCCGTCAGTCAGTAACACATACTCATCAATAGAATATCGTGTAGAAGGATGGCGATCTCTAGTAGACCTCCTGAGTGGAACATCTGGTGGAACTTTTGGTACTGGTGACTGCTCAAGAATGTCATCATTAATCTCAACCTGTGTATGAGTATCAGCATCAACTATACCATCCTGGTCATCTTGAACTTCATCTCTAACCTGTACTGGCACATGTGTCAAAGGAACTGGATCCAAGTCTATTAAATTATCATAATATTAAGAAACTGTTTTAACTATTTTCTCAATATCTTGTATGGTTTGGTCTTCCATAAACACAACATCTCGGCTTCTTACAAGCTTTTTTTGCACTAGATCATAAAACCTGTAACCGAAATCATCTTGGCCATAGCCGATAAATACACATTGTCTTGTCTTGACATCAAACTTAGACCTCTCATCTTTGGGAATATGCACAAAGGCCTTACATCCAAAGACACACAAGTGACTATAAGATACATCTTTTCCCAATCAAACTCTGTCTGGAATATCAAAATTTAAAGGAACACAGGGTGTGAGATTTAACACATGTACAACGGTACTCAAAGCCTCACCTCAAAAGGATCCTGGCAACTGTGCATATGAAAGAAAACATCTCACCCTTTCAACTAGTGTCCTGTTCATCCTCTCGGCTAGCCCATTTAACTGAGGAGTCTTTGGAGGTGTCCTTTGATGCCTAATACCCAGCTATTTGCAATATTCATCAAAAGGACCACAATACTCAACTCCATTATCAGTTCTGATACACTTTAACTTCTTCTCGATCTGTCTCTCAACTGAGGTCTGAAACTGTTTAAACACATCTAACACTTGGTCTTTTGTCTTCAAGGTATAGACCCACAACTTCCTTGAATGATCATCTATAAAAGTCACAAAATAGAGAGCACCACCAAGTGTTTTTACTTTCATGGGACCACAAACATCAGAATATACTAAATCAAGTATACCTGGCTTTCTTGAAGGAGGGGACGTTTTAAAGGCAACTCTGTTTTGCTTCCCTGCCAAGCAATGAGCACACTTCTTCAATGTTGTATTCTTCAATCCAGAAAGAAGATTCTTCTTTGCCAAAACGATCAAACCCTTCTCACTCATGTGACATAGTCTTCTATGTCATAGCTCTATTGTACTTTCATTCTCCATTGCATTGATAATACAAGCAGAAACCTTTGCCTGCATGAAGTACAATGAGGAGCACTTCTTGCCTCTAGCCACAATCATAGAACCTTTAGTAAGCTTCTAATGACCATCACTGAAGGTGTTGCAAAACCCCTCATCATCAAGCTTACTTGCTGAAATCAAATTCAAGAAAATATCAGGAATATGTTTAACATTTTTCAAAAGCAACATCGTACCATTGTTGGTCTCCAAGCACACATCTCCCATGCCTACAGCTTTAGCTACACCATTGTTACCCATCTTAACATCCCCAAAGTCTCCGGATGTACAAGATGTAAAGAAGTCTCATCGTGATGTAGCATGAATGGAGGCACCACTATCAATCACCCAACTAGTCTCATGGCATACAAGGTTGACAACATCATCATCATGCACAACAAGGAAGTCATCTGTGACAACAAAAACTCTATCAACATCATTGTTATCATCAGTTTTCTTTTCCATCCCTTTTTCATTTTTGTAGTCTCTTTTGAGTTGTCGACAATAATTTTTTATATGCCCCTTTTTACCACAGTGATAACACTCAACATTAGCAAACCTGTTTGACTTGCTTTTGCTTCTGTCTCTGTTCTTCGGACCTTTACTCTTGCTCCTCCCCCTCTTTTCCGTGACTAAGATCTCCGACTGTGATGGACCCTGTGACTTTCTTCTCATCTCTTCATTTAAAACACTGCTCTTAGCCAAATCCATAGTGACTACACCATTTGGAGCTGAGTTAGATACCGACATTCTAAACGTCTCCCACGAGTCCGGTAATGTGCCTAGAAGTCATAACCCCTGCACCTCATCTTCAAACTTGATATTCATCCCATCCAACTGATTAAGAATTCCCTGGTAAGCATTCAAGTGATCTGATAAAGGAGTTCCATCCCTGTATTTCAAGCCTATCGACTTCTTTATTAGAAATAGCTTATTGTTCCCAATTTTTCGAGCATACAATTGTTCAAGTCTGTCCCGTAAAGAACGTGCATGTGTTTCCTCACTGACATAGTTTAAAACATTATCATCTACCCACTACCTGATATGCCCACATACTTGACGATGAAGTAAAGTCCATTCAGCATCAGTTTTATCTATGGGTTTCTGTTCCGCAAACACAGGCAAATAAAAATCTTTAACATATAGCAGGTCTTCCATTTTTCCCTTCCACACATGATAATTTGAACCATTCAAATTAATAATTCTACTTGTATTAACCTCCATTGTTCAACACAAGACACAAGATTACTAAAACCTCGCTCTGATACCACTTGATGGGATAAAACCTCTTCTAACAATAATAAATAATATTTATCCTCTCTTGTGTGAACCTAATATGAAGCAATTGAATAGAGCAGCAATAAGCACAAGCACAAGTTCAATCACAATCACAAGAACACCAAGAATTTTACGTGGAAAACCTCCCCGACTTGAGGAGTAAAAACCACGGGTCCTCCGAAATCTCCACTATCAAAATATAATGGGAATACACAATGTTCTCTCTAGCTAAGCTAGAGGCATATAACACATCAATCTCAAGAATAAATAATCTTGCCAACACATGATAGAATCAACAAGAAGAACAAGAGAGTTAGGATTACACAAACTTGAATCCTCTGTTCTGGGTGTGTATCTCTCTCTTGAGATTCCCATTCAACGATCCCAACGGTGAGATCGTAGAACCACAAGTGAAGAAGGTTCTGTCCAAAAATTAGCTCAATCAGACGGTAGATAAAAGAGATATCTCTCTTTGAAGAAAACTGCTTGACACCTCTCTGTTTCTGTCCGGCTCTGTTTGGAACTGCAAAAATCACAACAGAGAACTCCGATTGATAATTCCACCGTCCAGAATATAGACTCTTATGTAGTGAACACGTCTGCAAAGTTTGAGCTCAATCCAACGGTGAATCAATCTTTGATCAGCCCCTGAAGATTTCTAGACCTCTACTCTTCCTTTTTTTACACACCACCAATTACCTTCTCTTATTTTCTATATCTGTTACGACTAGGGTTGTCTTAACCCTTTTATATTGCTGTGAAATTACTAAAGAAACCTTTGGGCCATCTCCACATTCGGAGGAAACCCAACCCATCATTCCCTCACCCTTTGCATTGTTGTTGATGGAGGGACTGGGAAAAGAGCTTGGGGAAGGAAGTAAAATGAAAATGAAAATAATTTTCACTCTTAGGAATGAGCAGGTGGAAGAGTAATTAAGTATTTTCGAATGCTGGAGACGTATGTTACGTGGACTTTCTAATGGTGGAAAAGGCAAAAGAATGAAACTTACAAGGTTCAAAAACTAAATACGTAAACTTCGAGGTTTAAAAAGCCAATACGTAAATTTAGAGGGTTCAAAGTGTAAAAAATTTTAATTTTTGTAATAAGCAATTTAGGCTCCCTTGCATCTTAATCTTTTATTGCATTAGTCTCTTTTCTTCTTCTTTCCCTCTTTTCGTTTTCCTAGCATCAATGGTAAAAAAGAAATGACTAATATCTTCGGTGGATTGAAGTGTCAATATTACAAAATTTAACATTTTTTATTGAAATTATATACATTGTAATATCTTGATATTATAAATTAGGCCTTTTCACAACTCTTATCATGGAGGATATCTTGTAAACATTCTCATTGCCAAAGAAACATTTTTTCCTACACTCCCAAAAAGGGGAGAAATAGAAATATTTTCTATCTTCCTATAAAAGGGAGACTTTGAATGCCCGACCTCTATAATAGTAGATCATCCGGCGTTTTCAGCTGAGGTACAACTTAGTTGGCACAATATTGTTGGTCCCGAGTTAATGACAATTACCCAAGAGGGGAGGGATGAATTGGGTATTTAAAATTTTTAACTTAACAGAAACTTTATCCCGGATTAAATCAGTCCCCTTTAATAAAACAAATGGAAATCAATAAGATAATGAAAGCGGAGATAAGAATCAATAGACAAGATTTTATAGTGGTTCGGGCAACCTTCCCTACTCCACTCTTCCAAGCTCACACCTCTTGTGACTTGGGTTCCACTATGTATTTCACAAATACAACTAGAGCCTCTACTCTCTTCTAGATTCCAGCTCTAGGGGGCATCAACAACACACAGCACAAGTAGGTGACGAGTTCCACTCCAGTCACACATTATTTTGCTTACACTTGATCTTAGTTGCCCAAACTAAATCAAGTTCAATACAACAAGAAAGTATAAAAGAAATTTTCTATACGTTACTGGTGTGTAGAGGTAGATTTGGAGCAGAGAAGAACTTGTAAAGCAGTCTGAAAGATTCAACGAGCAGATCTTGACAGTATGAATGCAGAGTTCTTCTTCTAGATGTTGGCCTGATCACTTAATGCTCTTAGGAATAGGAGTTATACTCAATTAATGAAGTTTCAGCTACCCTCCACGTTCATCTTGAATGCCTTGTATAAATGATGTTGGAATTCGAACGTTTGGAAGTAGGTTGCGTGCATTTAATGCGCCAACGTTCGAAAAATTTCCGACTGTTGCGACCCAAGTCGCAGGTGGAGTCGACTTCGTGTGCGACTTCGCTCAAGTCGCAAGTGGAGTCAACTTCGGGTGCGACTTCGGCTTTCCGCAAATACTTCAAGTTCTATTCTAGGTCGACTTGGTCCTGGACTTGACCCGAGTCGCAGGTGAAGTCGACTTCGGGTGCGACTTCATTTTCTGTGCTTGCTTGATTGAACTTGAAATTCTTTGGAATGACTTTGGTCACTTAAATTTCTTCAAATTAATGTTCTTCCCTTGATTTATATCATTTGAAACTCAGTATATTCATCCTTACTTTATGTTCCATGTCTTGAATCTTGAATCCTTGAGTTTTAGTTTGCATAAAAGAAGTCCAAATGTGTGATCTTGATTCTCCATGATGAGTACATACAACTTTGCTTGCTTTTGGACTTGATTTGATCTTCATTTAGCCTAAGTTGAATGATTGGGCCTACTTGGTCTTCAATTTTACTCAAGTCGAGCATTGAGTCGACTTGGTCCTGAACTTAGCTCTTCAAGTTCCGCACTGTCAGTCCGAAGTCGAAGCTGAAGTCAACTTGGTCTGCAACTTCGACAGCTCTCGTCTCCAATTTCAACACTGGACAGAAAATGACATTTGAAGTCGATGCTGGAGTCGACTTGGTCTGCGACTTCACCTAAGTCGTATGCGAAGTCGACTTCGTTTGCGACTTCGGCAGCTTTACTCCCTGATTTCAATGTTGGACGAAAAATGCCTCTTGAAGTCACTGCTGGAGTCGACTTGGGGATCGACTTGGCCTAAGTCGATGCCTGAGTCGACTTGGAAATCGACTTTACCTGTCATGCTTCATTTTCTTCATTTTTATATCCTTTAATCATCTCACAAACATGTTAGTAACCAAAATTTACTCAAATTTATTTGTTAATCATCAAAACATAGACTTGACTTATTTTCTCATTGATTTCAACACATGTTTCCAACAAATATTTACTAGTGAAGTATATGTATATATATATATATGTATGTATGTATATATATACATACACACACGAGAGAGTTTCTATAAAACCTCCACTATATGTAATCCCTTCTATTTGTAAAATCTTGATTGTTGATGGAAAATTCACTCTATCCATTGTATTTAACATCATTTTTAGTATCCTGAAAATCCTTTTATTTCTTAAATTTCACTGTATATGAGTTCCATCTATAAAAGTGTGAAATCAACATAATAAAATATTTAATATTAAAATATCAACTTTAAAGTAGTTTTTTCAACATCTAAATCATCTAAAATATCAATAATATGTGGATAAATAATCCTATAAAGTATTGCTACATTCTAATACATATGTGAATGGATTTAAGCATTTTTCCTAATTTACACTTGAATGTACGCATTTTTGAGCAAATGTAACCTATGAATATATTGGATTTGGATGAAACTTGGTCTCCTAACTAAACAAATGATTTTAAATACAATGAGTGGATTGGATTTTTCATCAAATATCAAAATCTCAAAAACGGATGGAGTTAAACGAAATCACTTCTATGTAACCCAGAATCGTGCCTAATATAAATTATAGTGTTCGTTCATGATGAGTCTTGCAAAGACTTCTAGTTGGGGTATTTATATTAATGAATTTACGCTCAATGTAAGGGTTAAGCTATTGTTCGAGTTCAACATTGGGGTTTTGTCAATTTAGTTGATTCTTAACTCATGGAAATTTTCAAGCCATTTCTTAGTTTCAAAAAAAGATGGAGCACCAACTTGATTAGACTCTTTGAAGGACTCTGCTGTTAGGAAGTAATTTGTGAAGTAGGAAACTATGGTTGGAAAGTAATGCACAAAGATAATGATTAATTTCCCTAGTATAGTCCCGGATTGGTATTCAAGGTAATTTTTGTCAAATTGGTTGGACCAGATAGTGTTGACTAGGAATGAAGTGTTTTAGCTAAACATTTTGTGTAGATTTCGAGGGCCAAATCAACTTATAGGGAGTAAGAGGCTACTTTTAACGTTTCGAGTAACTTCTGCAAGGAACGAAGCCTAAACGGTTTGAGTTCAAGGAGAAATTCTTCTCCTCGAGATGAGAAAATTTATAGTATGATGCACTTGATTTCCACCTCTGAAGCCTATAATTGAAGGGCCTATAGTGGTAATACTTCTAAGGAAGTGGTAGAGTTGAAAGTCTAAGAGAAGGATAAATAGGTATTTCATCTTAATAACCCCTCACCCTAAGCACACCAGGTGACCACTTTGGTGGTAACTCATTGCTCAATCATCTCCCTAACATGAGTTCGAATGGCAGGTGGGAGATTTGTCCTCTTTTATTATTTGAGAGCTGCATTTTCCTAGTTTTTAAGTGGACTTGTGTTTCCAAGTTTCGTAAGTAGAAACTGATTATAAGAATATCTCAAGGATTCATTTTTATAGATATCAAGATAAATGTAAATATATATCAATAAAAAATATCCTCACCCTCAGCAAGGGCTAAGCTTGAGGTGCTAGAGGAGTCAACAAAGAAAAAGAAAAAAAAAAAAAGACAACTAACAAAAGTTATATAGTCTTTCTTTCCTCTTTTACATCATGGTAGCCATTTTGTGACTCTTTGAAAGATTCGACATTGACTTCAATTTTTATCTTTTGCCACCAAAAAGAAAGAGGAATCACTCATTAAAGTTCAGAAGGAATCTAAAAGGGCTTATGCAATATAAATGGAGAAGCTGATAGTTGGTGCCCTAGGTTGAGGAGGTGAAAGATATGTCTCTTTTATCCATGACCAAAATTGTCCAGGACTTATCTCAAAAAATGCTTATCAATATGTTTCGATGCTTGTGGGGCTACCACGATTGATTGGGAAAGGTTCAATGCAAATTCTAAATTAATTTAGTTGTTAATTTTTGTTAATATATACTTCAGAATGGAAATTTTAAGAAAGAGAATATGTAAAAGAACTACGAAATTTGGAAGAGCCAAAGGAGTGAAAATAGTATAATAACCTAAGATAGCAAATAAAGGATAGTGAGTCAGTACAATTTACTGTAGGGAGATATCATGCAGCTCTTTGTTTTTATTTTAAAGTATTTGTTCACATCTAAACTATTTACCATGTTTATTCATAGGTATTGATTTAAGATTTTAAAAATCATATATTTTATATATTATATAGGGAAATACTTTAGTGGTACCTATAATACTAAAAATTTTATTGCGTCTCTCAATTTTAGGTTTCTTTAATGATTAAATTTAAATCGGATCTGCTCATTTCATTTAAAATTATTTATTTAGTTAAGGATGAAATTAAGTTTCATACAAATATAATATATGCATAATCCCATCTAACAAAGGTCTAAAATCAATATAATAAAATTATCGTGAATTTTTCTATAAAATTGGGTTTCATATAAGTGATTTCATGAAACCCACTTCATTCTTGAGATGTTGATGGTTAATGCACAATCAATCCATTCATTGTTTTTAGCCTCATTTATTTAGTTAATAGACTAAATTTTATCCAAATTCAATATGTGCATAGACCACATTAGTTCAAAATAGGTACATTCATGTGTAAATTAAAGAATACTTAGATACATTCACATATGTGTTAGAATATAGTAGTATTTTAAGAATCATTCATCCACATAGTAGCAACATTTTAGATGATTTAGATGTTGAAAATACAACTTAAATTTTGATATTTATCCTTAAATTATTTTATTACATTAATTTTACACGTTTGTAAATGTGGTTCATATACACTGATATTAGACAAAATGAAAGGATTTCTATAATAATATAAATTATGTTAAGTATAATAGATGAAGTAGATTCCATTAACAATCTAGATGTTAAAGATGGAGAGAGTTCATAGAAGAGGGGTTTATAGAATTATCCCGGTAAAACTATCTATATATTAATTTAAAAGTTATTAATTCAACACTAAACCATCTAAAACATTATTAATAAATACATTGATTCTCTAAAGTGTTATATTTGAATAGAGCTAAATATTTTTTATAATTTACATATTACTATATAGTTTAAATTGCTATGGTGCACCCTAGATTTTGATTAAATTGATTTTTCATATAGGGTAAAATAAATGATTTTAGACAAAATGAATAGATCTTGGTTTAATCATCAAAGTGACCAATTGAAATCTTTAGTCGTACCAGGATACCAATGAAGTATTTGCCCGGTGCATACCACATTTTTCAAAGAAAATTGATTGTTCTCTTTTCAATTTCAAATTCCATCAAAAAAATCTAACAAAACGATAATTTTTTTTGACAAAATAGAAGTTTTCAATAAAATTGATCATATAACAAAATAAGTTGTGTTAAACGAAATGAATGGTTCAGATTTGAGAAATTAAAATAAATGAGGGTCCACATATAGCCTAACTAGTTGAACCGTTGCCCAGAGATAAAGTAGATAAATTTTTTCCCGAGAAAATATAGAAAATTTGCGATTGAAATATAGCAAAGGATAATTATAAAATGATTCAGTAAAATGTCCATGCAACCCATTTTTTAACTTTTCAATATATCTAAATCATTTATTTTAAACCATTTATTTTGTTTAATACGATTGTTCTAAATTTAATTTCATTAGAAACTAATTTTTTGTAAAAAAAATTAATATATTTTCATAGTGAATGTGTAAAACTTTTAATTTTTAACATATGTAGCATATAAAAGGTTTCAATACATTTGATTTTTATAATCATAAATAAATTCATATGGACAAAATTAATAAATTATTTAGATTTGGAAAAGAAAACTTTTTAAATTAAAAATTACGGCGCTAAATGGAGATGTCGATGCGGCCAAATCATTACCCAATCAATGACAAGTAAGATGATCACTAATAGAAAAGGTCACTACTTTTCTTATTTAAGTGATGGTGCCAACAGTGGCACGCAGTCAGGCAGCAATTTTAGAAAGATGTGAACTCGAAATGGGTTCACATGAAGCAAGAGAAAGAGACCCTAATCAGCTACGTATCTAACGATGGAGTACGTAACTGGGGGGAAAAAAAGAAAAAGAGATTGTGTTTGACTTTGGTATTAAATATGATCGCTTGATGTTTACATGCTCTGGAGCTTTCTTTAATGGGATAATATTTTATATACCCGTAACATTTACTTCTAATTTTTAATATACCTACAATATTTTATAAATTCCTTTTATATTCATAACATTTCATGATAAATTCCTATTATACTCATGTCATTAACATAATTGTTATCTATTCTATTGACAAGACAAATTTTCTCCACTAAATTTTTCTAATTAAAATTATTCAACTTTAATATAATTCAAGAATCTTTTAATTCCACATATTTACTGTCTTCAATTAAGTCATACTAAGGTTGAATTGTCTCAAAGAAGAAATTATGACTAGGAAAATCATTTTTTTAATAAGATAGATAATAGTTGTATTGACAGCATAGGTGTAAGAGTAATTTAAGATAAAATATTCTGAGTATAAGATGAATTTATGAAACATTATGGGTAAATAAGAAATTATAGACAAAGATCATGGGCATGAGAGTAATTATTCCTTAATTTAATTTAAAAAATAATATATTGGACACCATTAGTTTTTGGGTTTTGATTTATTATTAGTGCTAAGAAGCTAGACAATTAACCGGGCATCATCTCCGTTGGGAGTGGCACGGGTACCTCTGCCATGATGTCCTCAGCTTGACCTCTAGTGATGAGTATGAATACTGACTTGCGATGGAGCATTTGGTCTCCAAAATAATATAGTGGGAACATTAGGTATCCCCTGTAAAACAGATGTGAGTATTTGGCCCTCCTAATGAATAGATGGAAGCTTGTAGTATCTTCTAAGTTGAGTATAATGTAAGGAAAGAAATATAATTTGTATATTCAATCAAAAAAAGCTAGACAATTTCCACGATATAATTTGAGCCATTTTGTTTCTTAATACCACCGAACAAAGTCTTCCAAAAAGTCATACACGCCCGATCGAGAAAATGCAACTACCCACGTGCAAGTTGAAATTAAGTAATTTTGATACCATGTAGCTGGTGCATTTACTTCTTTATTTTTTAATTTTTCATAAAATTATTATTCTAGATATATTTAATCTATATACAAAGTTTTACTATTTTTGGAAGGGTTCTGTTCCTGTGCATACGAGTGCACTTTGCCTCGGTGCACCCGAGTATACAGAACTCAATTTTTATTATTTTTAAAATTTTTTTATATAACTGTTAATCTAAATATACTTAATGTGTGTATCAAGTTTTATCATTTTTGGAGATTTGTTGATTGTTTGAATTTTTTAAAATCAGTACTATTTTTCGTAATTTAAAATTATTAAAATGTTACAGATTTTCGAAAATCTAAAAAAATAAGTACAAATTTCTAAAAATGGTAAATAGATTAACAGTTTTATAGAAAAAAACTTTTAAACATAAACTTTAAAAAATATGTTTTTGCACCCGGGTGCACAAGAACAAAACCCTTTTTGGATACGTAAAAGTTTTTGAATTTCAAATATTAGAGGCATTTTTGAACATGACTAAAACACCCTTGATGTTTGAAATTCAAAAAATACACACATGTAGTAAACTTGGTATTTAGATTAAATACACGTAGAATAATAGTTTCATAAAAAAAATTAAAAATTAAGAAAAATAGATAAATTAGTCTACTGCGCGGTTGCTCTTATGAAGTGGGCTTTATAGTATCATGACCCTTAACTAATCTATGAGTGCAGTTCCGCTATGCACATTTGCAGCTCATCATACATATGCTGCAAATGTCTTGTATGACGTTGAAAGCTTCACAAGATAAGGATGGTTGAAATGCCCTGAGGTAAAATCATGGTTTTCATGTTATACCATAAGCTTGGTTAAGCTCATTTAGCTTGGTCAAAGTTCTCAATCAAACTTGTTTTATCTAGTTTGCCAAGCTGATTAAAATACAGTAAAGCACGCGTGACCTAGATTTAGTAATTTCTAATACTTGATCAGGCCTAATCAACCAGATTCAATGATCCGATCAAACCCATATATGGGCCCCCACATTCAATAATCATATCAAGTATTTTATATTGAATAAGTATCTCATCAAAAATACCATCTCACACCCTCCCAGCAGGGAGTGAGAAATGGAAAAAGAATACATCCTAGATTCATTCATTCATTCAATTGAAGGTCATCCATGCATAGCATAACCTCAATGTAATTGGAAGGCCTTCCTCATTATTAGAAATCCTGATTCAGATCATGTCGAAAAACTAACCTAGAAAATTCAGCATGAAAAATGTGCAAACTTGGTTAACATTGTCTACAATAATCCTGAAAAACTAGTTGTATTAAAAAAATTGAATGTTAAAGTCAAGAACTTCGGCTGGATATAACCGATAGCAGCCACGCATGCAAAAAAAATCTATGTAACCCTCTTAGGTATATTACAAAAGGAAATCATTTCTTTAGGCTTGTAACAACAAATCCCATGTACAAAACAGTAGCATTCTAAAAAAGAATAAAAAATTTCTCCCACAATTGTGTTTCTTGTCCTCCTTTTATTTTACAATTCCAGCAATACTATTAGCCTATATTTTCTTTCATCCATCGGCCATAGGAGATGCTATTTCCTAACACGCCGTTATTGCGACAAGATAGTTTAAGGTACGCTATCAATAACCTCTGTTGTTATATTTAATTATACTCAAGCATCAATCCTCATATTTAAAAGTAAATCTTATGAGTTTTGGAGCATTCAAATGAAAACCGGGTTTATATCATAAAGATTATGACGTTTAATACAAAATGGCTATGATCAACACAAAGATGATGCAAAATTTGTATATGGGAATGAAAATAAGAAAAACCAACATTAAAAATTCAAATGCGTCATGCAAAAGTCTTGTCATATGTTTAAAAAGGAGTAGGCAAAACAATATATCCAAGAATCATGACTTCTATAACATCAAATAGGGATTTAAAGGCTACGATAGAGTAATTTCCATTAACATCCAGTCATTATGGAAGGATTTTTTGATATTGTATTAATGAAAATGGTAAGATAGTACAAGTATTTTTCTCCCATGTTCATAACATTATAAATTAGATTAGAAGCTATGCAGATAAAATTGAAGGTAAGAGAACTATTTTAAAAATATTGAGAAGCTTTCCTTCCAAATGTGATAATATAGTGGCTAATATAGAAAATTGAAATATTTATTTAATCTTTCCTTAGTTGAATTAATGAGTTCTCTTTAGGCAGATGAAGAGAGAATGAGTAGATTTTTAGAACAACCACTAAAGTAAGCTTTCCAATTAAAATTTAATATTTTAAAAGGCAATGAAAAAAGTTAAGAGAAAGGTCAAAATAACTATGAAATAAAATTTCAAAGAAAGCCACCAAAGGATAGGAACATTTTAGAATTAAAAACTAGAGAAAATGTTAAATTCTCTAATTATTGTAAATTTTGTAATAAAAATGACCATGATATGAATAGTTGCATATATAAATGCAGCAGATGCAAAAAGCCTACTCGTTTTGAAAAAGATTACTAGCATAAACAAGAGGCAAATTTTTCTAAAAATAGTGGTTCAAATAATTAAATATTTATCTCTTGTTTAAATCTTCAAAAAAAATCGCATGATATTTGGTGCTTGGATAGTGGTTGTTCAAATTATATGACTAGTGATAAAATTTATTTTGTTAAAATTGATGAAAATATGAAGTCAAAAGTGATTCTTGTGGATGGTAAAATCCAAAATATTGATGGAAAAGGCATTATTGCTATAAAACTCAAAAAAGACTATATGGTGAATTATTAGCCCAAAATTTATAAAGTATGGATCAATTAGTCAAAAAAGGCTATATGGTGAATTATTAGCCCAAAATTTATAAAGTATGGGTCAATTAGTCAAAAAAGGCTATATGGTGAATTTTGATGATGGAAAATGGCCCATTATTGATAAATAAAAAAGGTAATTAATTGCTACAGTAAAAATGATATTCAACAATGTGTTCCCTCTTATCATACTTTCTGCCCAAATATATGTATTAAATTGCAAAAATGTCCATGATTCCACATTATGGCATCCGAGATTTGGCCACTAAAACTTCAATAGTCTGAAAGTAATCAGATAAAAGAAAATAATTATTGAGCTTTCATCGATTACTATTGAAAAGAAAGTATTTGAAGGTTTATATATAGCAAAACGCATAGGTTATAATTTCCTAAAGGGATTTCTACTAACATGGGTACAAAGTTTGACTAACATTGCATTCGTGTTATTTGCACAAAATCACAAGCGTGCTCCTTTTATAATGTCTCTATTAGATTTTTCTATAAAATGATGCTAATGTCTTTTAAGCTATGCAGTACACTTGCAATTTTTTATAAATATTGTAAGCATATAAGCATATTAGTAAGAAAATCTAAAATAATAATATACACATAGATATATAAAATAATGAAATAGAAATATTTCTACAATAGTTGAAAATATGATAAAATGTCACTTGGTTTAAAGGGCATTGTCATTTTATAACAAAATCTAATGACATCCTAATGGAAGGGACACACATGCAATTTTATGTAGACTTTATCACTAAATTGTAATTTACGCAAACATAGGGACATAGATGAAATATTGGTCAAACTTTGTAGGTATATTTGTAAAAATCCCTTATTAAAACTTCTTTGAGGCAAACGCACATTTGGAGATAGTTCATGCTGATATACAGCAGTCTTTTCAAAGTACATCTCTAGGGATGTAAGTATGAACTCAACTAGATAAGATTGAACATCATTATCCAATTTTGATGATTAATGACTAATTTAAAATAATCAATGCTACTAATGAGTTTTGTTTTGTGTTGTAACCTACAATTTTAAAATTCAACTTCAAAATGTTCAAGTTGCTAAGCTAAGTTGACTCTAAGATCGACTTAGGTCTAGTCGACTTTAATATCGATTTCAAGCAAGATTTTGAAGACTAAAACTTCAAAGGGGAGCTTTCGCAGCAAAATTTGCACCTAAGTCGACTTAGCTTGTGATTTAGATAAAGTCAATAACCAAGTTGACTTCACTTGGGACTTGGAGACAACGAAGGTGCCCCAAAATTAATTTAATTTCAAAATGCTATTTGAAGTCGCACCCCAAGTCAACTTCACTTGTGACTTGAATGAAGTCCAACCCTAAATTGACTCAGAAAATGTGACTTAGTAGAACAAATGAAGATCTAAAGAATTGTTGGCAAGTATAAAAATTGAAGTCGGGTCAACTTGGGTCAAGCCTTGCATGAAGTTGACCAAGAAGTGAGACTTGAAGTGGAGAAGGCTTAAAAAAGAAAGATTTGAAATTTTAAAACCCCAACACATAGTGAAGTCAAAGACTAACTCAACTTTATATGTGACTAGGGTGAAGTTTCAAGTTGAATTCACAAGGAATTTGATATTTAAAAGTTTAAAGGAAAATTCTATAGAAGCTATTGGTGCACTGAAGTAGCAAGCCAAGTCGGCTCAAGTATGCGAGTTGAGTGAACTCGCAGGCCAAGTCGACTCCAGGTATGACTTGGATCATAATAGTCATAAATTTTTAAATGGTAACACATTTGATGTGGCCACCAACCACATAGCATTCTATTTATCTTCTCATCTATTTAAGAGACATGAAATAACATTCAAGGAGTTAGATAGAGAATTGAATAAGCTTCAACTTCCTATCTACAAGCATTAAAGACTTCATTAAGTGATTTTCAAGCAAGTCTCACAAGAATACTGTAAGAGCTTCAACTCTCTCATTTTCCTCAAATCTCTCAGAGATTGCTACTATGCCTCACTACTCTATATATCTTTGTACCATGTAGATTCATTTTCTTTACAAATTCATTGTTGTATTGAGCTACATGGCTTGGTGTTTGGGACCAAGGTTAAGGTGAGTAATAAGTAGTGTTCGGTTAAAGTGAAACTCACCAATTACTTGTGATATTATTATAAAGGCTCTCTAGAGCAAGATCTAGAAAAGAGTTGAGGCTTTAGGTGTACTGCCATTGCGGTGGTGGAACCTAAGGCACAAGCAAGTGTGTGATTAGAAAAGTGAAATAGGGGGCTGCATGAACCACTATATTTTTATGTTTATTATGTGTAATTGTTTCTTTTTTCCCTCTTTTAGTTCAATCTATTTCATTCAAGGGGAATAAACTAATTTGAGGTTTAATTGTTTAATTCGTAAAGAAATTTTTATAATCCAATTCACCCTCCCCTATTGGGTTAAGCTAACAACTTAAGATTGATAAACTTTGGCTTATGGTATCCCAAGAGCTCAACTGTTACTTATTAGGATACTCAAATGCAGATTTTGCTGGATACAAAATGGTTAAATAGCATTAGTGGCACTTGTTAATTTCTTGAAAGTATGATGTTATCATAGTTTTCAAAGAAATAAATCAGTATTGCTCTATCTATTATAGAAGCTGAGTACACAATTGCAGGAAGTTATTGTGTCTAATTATTATTGATGAAATAATAATTAAAATATTCTAGTCTAGATTTTCGAGTATTTACATTAAATGTGATAACACTAGTATTATTTATCTAACCAAAAATTCAGTTTTACATTCTATGACTAAACACAAAGATGTTAAGCATCATTTTATAAGAGAACATGTAGAAAATCATGGTATATGTTTAGAATATGTAGAAAAGAAGATCAAATTGCAGATATATTCACAAAACCATTTAATATTAAATTAATTTTCAAAATTAGAATGGAAATGGAATGACGGACCTAGATGGATAAAATTAAATTGGATGAGATGCATTAAATGTGTTACATATCATTTATGATGTATCTTGTTGTGTTTGAATGAAGCTTTTGATTGAAATATGAATTTGTAACTATTAATGGAAACAACATAATGAATATGAAAAGTGATTAAAATTGAAATGGGAAATCAAGACAAAGTTGGGAACAAGCAAGTCGACCACATTACCCAAGTCAATTTCAGTGAAGTTGACTTGGCTACAGTGAAGTCGACTTTGAACCTAACTTGAGGGTTCAGAGTCGACCTCACAAACGATGGTTTAGCTAACTTAGCCATTTTCCTCTCATGTTTCTCATTTCTCTCATCTTTCTCACTCTATTTCACTCGCATTTCAAGCCCTCAAGCATCCAAGCTCTCGGATTTCCATTCTCTGAATTTCTAGTGACTCCAATCCACTTGCATTTTCACTTTTATCATCTCATTACCTCATGACACCCAATAAATTCATGAGTAAACTCTCCAGATTTTTTTTATTTTGAGGCCATTTGCCTCCACCATCGAAGGAGAGGTTCCTAAGAGGAAATGCATTCCCGCTAAAAGATTGTGGGAGGAAGCTAGCAACCATTTCATAGCGGTTGAATTCACTTCCAAGAAGGTAATCTATCCTCTCCTCAACTCCAAGAAGAAGAGAACACATCTAGTGAGGAGGAAATGGAAACAATTAAAAGAAAAGGGGCACCAACTTAGAGGACCGAGGTTATAGAGATGCGTATTGAGTATTTTAAAATCCAAACTGAATAGGGGAGATTTTACCGTCACTTTTATGAGAGAAAGATATTTCTACCTTAAATTATTAACTTTAACTTTCTTAGAGACGAGTTTGGAATTGAAGAACTTTTGGATTATTAAGGGACAAGAATGGACCAATTTCCTAAAAGGAGGGAGGATTTATCAAGACCTAACCTAACAATTCTACTACACTTAGACCATAGATGATCTCAACACCTTTGTCAAAAGGATAGAAATTAATATTGGACACACATATGTCATATTAAGAAGATCCATAAGAATTCACCTTACATCAATACTAAGAATTCCCTATGAAGAAAGTCTCCAAGAAGGCCTTACTCAGGCCCAAATGTACAACCAACTAACTAGAAGCAACAAATATATAGAGGGAAGGAAGTCCTCTATTATATAGATCTACATCCTCAGCTTAGAGTTTTAAGATTGCTAGTTGCTCATTGCATATACCACAAAGGAGGAGGAAGAAACCAACTCCATCTACAAGAGGTTGATATCCTATGGAAGCTGGCTAATAAGAGGAAAATAAACTGCCTAGATAATAATGGAAGATCTGGAAGTGTAGAAAGGTAACCCATGAGGCATCAAACCTTATGGCATGTGAATTACTAAGATTTTGGAATATTATGGGATAAACTTAGAAAGAGAACCATTTGAAGTTCTCAAATCCACTGATGGTATCAACAAAGCTCTCATGACAAGAATGAAAAAAGACATTAAAAGATTTATGATGGAGCATATAGTAGCTAAACCTAGAGGAGAGCAGGTTCACCAAGATGTTCTAGCAGAAGAAGCAGGATTTGAGGGGGGAATAACATTTTCAGGAGCCTCCAATCTAAGAACCTTAACCAATCTTAGAGCCAAAACATGCATCCCCAACACAACCTCAGCCCGATGCGTCTCATTCCCTTGAATCATACTCACCTCAAGAATCTCATGCATTTGATAGGTTTGTACAACCTTCTAGTCATGCATCCATGCCTCTTGCCATGCTCAGTACCTCCAAGTCATGAAGGGTAGGATTGCCAAAAGATTTGGTAACATTAACATATCCCTCATTTCCATTAAAAAAAAAACATATCCCTCGTGACCATGCATGGAAGGGAAGACAAAATGGATCAAGATTTGAAAAATATTGCCTTTGCATTTACCTCTAGCACTAGGCATCATCAACCCATACCTAACATTACTAGTTTAAGTCCATACACAGCAAAATATGGGGTTTCATCTCCATTAGTATAAAATGTACTTGCATTTTTCACACCTTATGATTCCTTAACCCCACCTCATCACTCCTATGACCAAATATCGTATCTCATTACCCCTTTTGCATTTTTTAAAATTTTCATTTTATTTTCGTAGATCCCTTCTTGATGATTGTCAAGAGGAGGAAATTATTGAGAGAAGAGTAATGAGGAGAAAGTAGGTAGAGAAATCTTTTGTAATTTGAGCTGAGTAGATTATATATATGAAAATTTTGGAAGTCTATATTGAATTGAATGAAATTTCATGTACTTATTTCGACCAAATGTTCTTTGGACATTGGATTGGAATAATTTCCAAATGCTTTGATTTGTATGTGCTGTTTGGACTCATTAAAGTAAAATGGATTGAATGCACTTGACTTAAATGTTAAATGTGTTGATCGATTTGAATCTTATCAAACTTGGTTGTTTAGTGTGTTGTTTGAATTAAATGCAGTGATGAACAAATGACTCTCAACCAAATACAAGGCAAATTAAGTTCTAAACTTATAAGCATTTCCTATGTTAAAGAAAGGTTTAATCTCAAATTGATTCTGTCAATCATCAAAAATGGGAAGACTATGAACTCATCAAGCAACGATTGCAAATCATTATTCAAGTTTTGATGATTAACAACTAATTCGAGATAATTAAGGCTACTAATGAGTTTTATTTTATATTGTAAGTTATATTTAAAATTCAAGTTTAAAATGTTCAAGATGCATAGCTAAGTAGACCCCAAGATTGGCATAGGTCAAGTTGATGCAAAAGTCGACTTAAGTATCAACTTTAAATGAGATTTTGAAGACTAAAACTTTGGAAGGGGGCTTTTATAGCCAAATTCACACCCTGAATTGACTCAATATGCTACTTGGGTGGAGGTGATAGTCAAGTTGATTGAGCATGCTTCTTAAGTGAAGTCGATAATCAAGTCGACTTCTCTTGGGACTTAGATACCATCAGAGTGCACAAAAATGGATTTGATTGTAAAATGCTCTTTGTAGTTGCACCCGAAGTTGACTTCACTTGTGAAATGAGTGAAGTTTAAACCCAAAGTTCACTCAGAAAATGTGACTTAGAAGAATAAATGAAGATCTGAAGAATTTTTGACAAATATAAAAATTGAAGTTACATCCCAAGTTGACCTCATTTGTGACTTGGGTCAAGTTTTGCATGAAGTCGACCAAGAAGTGAGACATGAAAGGAACAAAGCTTAAAGAAGAACGATTTGAAGGTTTGAAATCCCAACACATAGGGAATTTGAAGATCAAGTCGACTTCACATGCACCTTGGGTGAAGTACTAAGTTTCAAGTTGACTACATAAGAAACTTGATGTTTAAAACTTGAGGGAAATTTCTATAGAAGTTATTAGTAAACCGAAGTCATAAGCCAAGTTGACTCCAGTATGAGATTTGGTTGAAAATGCAAGCCAAGTCGAACCAAGGTGCTACTTGAATCGTGACGGTCATAAATTTTTGAACATTAGCGCATTTAATGTGTACCACAAACCACATAACATTCAATTTTCCTTCTCATCTATTTAAGAGATGTAAAATAGCTTTAAAGGAGTTAGCCAGAGAATCAAATGAGTTTCAACATTCTTATCTACAAGCATCAAAGACTCCATTAAGTGATTTTCAAGTAAGTCTCTTAAGGATATTGCAAGAGTTTCAATTCTCTCAGATCTTCATGCTGCGCCTTATGGTTTTACACATCTTTGTAACATGTAGATCCATTTTCTTTACTAATTCATTGTTGTATCGAGGTACGTGGATAGTTGTTGGAGACCAAAGCTAAGGTGAATAATGGTTAGTGTTCGATTTGAGTGGAACTCACTGACTACTTGCGATATTGTCGTAAAGACCCCCTGAAGCTAAAATCTTGAAGAGAGCTAAGGTTCTAACTATATTGTCATTGTTATAGTGGAGCCCAAGGCACAGCGAAGTGTGTACTTAGAAGAGTGAAGTAGGCATGTTGCCTGAATAACTATAATTTCTTATGTTCCTCGTGTGCAACTGTTTCTTTTTTTGCTCTCTTTAGTTCAATCTGTTTCATTCAAGGGGACTAAATTAATCTCAGGTTAATTTTTTTTATTTCGCAAAGAAATTTTAATAACCGTAAGTAGAAATCAAAAATAAAAAATCAGAAGCTTTTGAGTTAAGCTAATAACTCGGGACCAACAGTAAGTATATTTTTTAGAGCAGAAATTAGAAGCTTTTTTATTTTATTCAATTTAAAGCCCTTGTTGAAAAATAAAGCGGACATTATCTGAAATTTTTAAGAACTAATCATGGTGGAGAATTCATAAGTCATCTATTTGATAAATTCTACAAGATATATGTTATAAAAAAGAGTTTATAGTTTCGTACATACCACAACAGAATGATGTGACTGAAAGAAAAATAGAACCCTTACTCAAATGACCCGTGGTTTGCTACAAAATAAAAATATGCGAAAATCTTTCTAACCTAAGGCTATAAACACAGGCATTTATATTCTTAACAAATCCCTTAGAAAAGTAGTTTCTAATATGACACTTTATGAGGCTTAGCATAAATGAAATATAAAAGTTGATCATTTTAAAATTTTAGGTGTGTTATATATGCATACATTCAAAAAAAATAGAGAAAAGATGATAAAAAGGACAAAAATATTTTTTATTAGACACAATGATGAATTTAAGGGTCATCGTCTCTACAAACTTGATACTAACCAATTAATTATTTCAAGGGAAGTCATTTTTGGTGAAATATAATCTTTATGGGTGCAACTCGAGTCAGGTTGTATTGGTTTAGATAAACCCTAACCCTAACCCTAATATTGGAATTCGAGTTCGAGTAGGATTCGGACCGAGTCGACATTGGTTTCAGTTTCGGTTTCAAGTTGAAATTTAAGTAACTCTCAAATCAATAGAAGTTGAAATTAATGATAGAGATAACCAATTTTTTGAACATTATTTCATTTGTACATGAATGATTTACATGTGGATATATTTATATGACTTATGATATATTTGGTTTTGATTAAAGTTGGTATTCTAATTAAAAAATAATTCTAGGTACAATGAATATAATAAATTTACCCATTAACAATGAAGGTAAGAAAAATAAATGATATTACATGACATTACTATCTAAAGTTTAATAAAAGTGAGACTTATATATCTCATATTTAATTGATATCTATGCGATAATTTTAAAGAGTTGGTATATTATAATTATTTGCAAATAAAGTTAATGTAGACATCATATATTCAACTTTTATGAACAAATATAGATGACATCTAGGTTTTAAAATAAATATTTTACAATTTAATTAGGTTATGATTACATGAAGAACTTTTATTACAATTATAGTTAAACTACTTAATGCATACATAAATATAATAATTTTAATAAATTAATGAATATTGGGTTTAGAGCGGGTCGAATTTTGGTACTAGATTGATGTAAACTTAGTATTGGTTTTGAGTTCTCTTGGGTTAGGTTAAAATCAACCTAATTTTAAAAAAATCTCAAAACTAAAACTCAAACTTGATTTTAAAACCGGGCAGGGTTAGGCGGATTTAGACTGATTCGGTACCAAGTTGCACCTCTAGTAATCTTGGCCATAGAACAAGCCTCAAAAGACAAGCCCATAATTGAACCAAGATGACAAGAAGAAAAATGGTACTAGACAAGGCCCAAGTTCTCCACCATCAACTCAAAGGGCTAGCTCAAGCCTAAGTTCTTCATCGGCTTCATCTCCAAACTCATCTCTTCCAAGAAAATGGTAATCTTTAGAATATATCTATCAGAGTTGTGATATGAATTTCTTTACCTCTGAGCTAGGAAAATTTTAATATACCGTAAAAGAAGAGCATGGAATTGATGTTATGAATGAAGAGATGAAGATGATTGAGAAAAATAATACTTGTAAGTTGGTTAACAAACTAAAGATAGGGAGATGATTAGATTAAAATGGGTTTATAAAAGAAAATACAATGAAGATGACTCTATTCAAAAATACAAAGCTAGGTTGGTTGTTAAAGGCTATTCTTAATTGCCTGAAATCAATTACGCCAAAACCTTTGCGCCAATTTTTCGTAAAGAAATTATTAAAACTATGCTTGCTCTTACCACATAGTTAAAGCTGTAAGCTTTTCAACTAGGCATCAAATTGGCTTCTCTCAATGGAAAAATTAAAGAAGAGGTATATTTGAGCAACCTTCTGTTATGTCATTAAAGGTCAAGAAGATAAAGTATATAAATTGTGTAAGGTTTTATATAGCTTAAAACAAGCTCCAAGATCATGGAAAAACAATATCAATAACTATCTTCTTCAGCATAACTTTATCAAAAACCCAAGTGAGCTGTTACTTTATGCAAAGACACAAGAAGCTCAAGATATTCACATCTTATGTCTATATCTCGATGATATTATATACATGGACACTAACCTATAATGGTTGAAAATTTCAGGAAAGTTATGATACAGGAATATGAGATGATAGAATTTGGCATTATGCAATATTTTCTTGACATGCAAGTAAAGTAGCAACCAGGCGAATATTTATCTCTCGATAAATATGTGCAGATAATATATTAAAGAAATTTAATATGCAAATTACAAGCCTATGCCTATGCCAATGGCCTAAACGAAAAATTTTCCAAAGATAATGGAAAAGAGAAAGTGGATGAGATGAATTATAACAGCCTAGTTGGATCACTAATATATCTAACTAACACTAGACCAGCTATTATTTATGTTGTTAGCATTGTCTCCATATATATGTCTATGCTAAGTAAACCACATTTTGCAGCTACAAAAAAAATTTCAAGATATATCTACGGAACGAAGAGTCGTAGTTTGGTTATATACAATAGGAGAAGATTTTATTTTGTCTCATTATACAAACAGTGATTAGGCTGATAATGTGGATGATCTAAAAAGCATGTGTGACTATGTATTTTCTCTTGAATTAAATATTATCTCATGATCATCAAAGAAGTAAAAGATAGTGGCATTATCTATAGCAGAAGCAGAATATACTACAATAATAAGAGCAGTATGCGAAGCGGTATGGTAAGAAGAATTCTACAAGATCTACGCTATGAGGTAAAGTTTCCTACAATTATTTACTACAATAACATATCATCCATTGTTATGATCGAGAATGTAGTCTTCCATAGCTGGTTGAAACACATTGGCATTCATTATAAATTTATTTGAGAGCTTGTGGAGAAGGTGAAATTTGACTACAATTTTGCAAGACAGAAGACACAACTAGCAAACATCATCACCAATGTTATTTCAACAGAAAAATTCTTATAATTTATAGAACAACTTAGTATAATATAATTTTTTAGATTAAGGAATGTTGAAAATTAATCTACAAAATTCAACATGAAAAATCTATAAAGTCAGTTAATATTCTCTAGAATAACCTTGAAAAACCAATTGTATTAAAAAGTCAAATGTTAAAGTTAGGAATTTCAGATGGATAAAATCGACAATAGCCACGCATGCAAAAAAGAAAAAATAAAATCTATTTGACTGACTTAGGTATATACACTCCTTTAGGTTCATAACAACGAATCCCGTGTGTTGGTCCCGAGTTTATGGTAAAACCCAAGAGGGGAGGGGTGAATTGGGTTCTTGAAAAATTCTTTGGTAAATCAAAACTTAACCCCTTTAAAGTTTCAATCCCCTAGATTGTAACAAATAGAAAGTAATAAGATAATGAAAGCAATAAAGAAAAGTAGTAGACAAGATTTATAGTGGTTTGGGCAACCTTTCCCCACTCCACTCTTCTAAGCTCACACACTGTTGTGACTTGGGTTCCACTATGTATTCCGCGAATACAACTAGTGTCTCCACTCTCTTCTAGATTCTAGCTCTAGGGGCCATATACAACCAGAGCCTTTGCTCTCTTCTAGATTCAAGCTCTAGGGGGCATATACAATCAACACAAGTAGGTGATGAGTTACACTCCAATCACAACTCTACTTGCAATGTCTTGGTTTGAATCACCAAACTCAAACCAAGCACTAAAAACAAACAATAATGTGAAAATAAAGGAGATCTACACTTTACTGAGTTGTGTAGCAAGTTTCAGCTTGAGGAAGAATCTGTAGAAGCAACCAATTGTATTTTGTTGAAGCAAACCGCAACTTTGAAGCTTGTTCTTCCTTTGAAAGTATATACATCACTCAAATGTAGAGAAAAGCAAATGAAAGCTCTTACTAGCACTTCTTTCCTCTCTTTAGGCTCTATGTTGTGTATATTCACATTTGCTTGAGTGTCTATATATAGAGGAGGGAAGATTTTGAACGTTATAGAGGTGGTTGGCACGTAATAAATGTTTCAACGTTCAAAAATTCGAACGTTACGTCTCCAAGTCGCAGGTGGAGTCGACTTCGTCTGCTCTTCAATTTTCAAGTCTGTGTTCTGGGTCGACTTGGTTTTAGACTTGGCCTCAAGTCGATCTTGGAGTCGACTTGGGGTGCGACTTGACTATTTCCTTGTACCAAGTCAGTTTGATCTTTGTTGATATAAGTCTTGCTTGCTTAACTTCTTTCTTCTTCTTGTCCTTCAATACTAAAGGCTTGGATTTGCTTCAAATCTTGGAGAACTTGATTCTTGTATGGACGAATCATCTTTGATTTGGAATGAATTCATATGCCTTGCTTGCTTTAAGCTTGTATTAGTCTTTATATACTCAGGTTTGAAAAACTTGAGTTGTCTTCATCTTGAAATGAACTTGCACCTTTAACTTGGGCTTGAGAAACTCAAGTCGATCTTGGGGTCGACTTCATATGCGTCTTGGCCTCAAGTCGCAAGTGGAGTCGACTTCGACTGCGACTTCGAATGTGTTGTCCCCCAAAATCAACGCTGGAGAGAAATGTGCAACTTCAAGTCGATATTGGAGTCGACTTCGTCTGCGACTTGGCTTCCAAGTCGCAAGTGGAGTCGACTTCGACTGCAACTTCAGATGTTCATCTTCCAATTTCAAATCTGTCCATCAGGTACCTGTTGAAGTCGCATGTGGAGTCGACTTCGAGATCGACTTCACCCTAAGTCGAAGTGGGAGTCGACTTGGGAATCGACTTGGCTGATTTTCATTCCTTAAGACATTTATTAAAACTATTAGTAATCATTTCATACTCAAATTTGAATTTGTTAATCATCAAAACTTATGCTTTGGTCAATTTATTTTTTTTTAACTATTATTTCCAACAATCTCCCCCTTTTTGATGATTGACAAAACTAATTTGAGTTTGTATCTTTCAAGAAAAACACATTTATATAATTTTCAAAACAGAGCATCAAATATCTTTCAAACAGAGCATGAAACAAATAGTAGAGCATAAAACATATTTCATATCATCATGATTCATATAGATTACAATGCAAAGAAAAATAAAACTTATATACAAGCTACCTAACCCAAAAACTCTAAAACCTATGTCATGTCCTAAAACTCACTCAAAAAACTCTATCCTATCTCCCCCTTTTTGTCAATCACTCAAAATGAGATTCAATTACCAAGGATTTGGTGAATTGAAATTTGGAAATGGGATATGAAGATCGAACATGAGCAGACGAGTAGAAGGATGAAACAGGAGCGGGGGTTGGATCTCGATGAACTGATCCGGATTCAAACGGATCTAGTTCGGGTATGGGCCGATTGCGATGACGCCCGGATGCTAGATGATAGCGTATAGTCTGCAATTCCTGATCCATACGGTCCTGTCGAGAATGCATGTCCATGATGGCTGTGAGGACCCCAGAGATGAGACTTGTAACTCTGTTTTCCTGTTGAGCCATTTCATCTCGAATGGTTTGCAAAGTTATCTCCGGAGATGATGGTTGTGGTGTTGGATCTGGAATGCCTGATCCCCGTGGAGAGTATGATCCATGTGACATGGGAGAGGCTGGCTCCTCAGGTATATCCTGTGGTGGAGCCAGTTGGGCTTCTGGGGGCTGCTCCCCCTCAGTAGGTGCTCGTCCAGCCTCTTCTGGAGCTTCTGCTTCGGCCCTTAGTTCATGTACATTGATCTTCATTCTCTGGATCAATGCTTTGTTGATTGCATTTGTGGATTTCAGTACTTCAAAGGGCTCGCCTTCAATATCCACTTCAAAATGCTCGAGGATCTTCGTGATCCAGGTACCGTAGGGTAGAACTCCCTGTGGATTGTCCTTTCCACAGCTAAGGGCTTCAATGAATAAACGGGGAAGACTGACTTTTACCCTGTTTACGATTTTCCATAATATTCCAGCTTCTTGAGGGTTCAGTTGATTTTTTCCTCCGCCCTTAGGATAGATGCAGTGGGCTATTAATAGGCGTAGAACCCGTAGGCTTGGAGATAGATCCATGTATGAAGAAACTTGATCCCTGGATGATACTTATTGCTTCGAGTGAGCTGATTATAGATCTGTTCAAGTGAGAGGTCTATAGGGATTGGTTCATCTTCGTGTGGGACCTCAAGTATCTGTCCAATATTTATCATTGCTCCTTCCAAATTTGGAGTTACGCCAATTCCAAAGAACATGTCAACTCCTTTTACAAAGCTGCCATAGTATTCTTCATCCCACAAGTAATACAAGATCCTAGTTAAATCCGGATAGACTCTTTCATCTTCTTTTAGCAGCTTGGTCCAACCTTGGAATTCCAATAGGTCTTCTATATCTGACCCATAATCTTTCAAAAACTTGAAATCAATAATTTTGGGAATGAATACCTTCCGCTCGTAGAAGGATTTGTAGAACTGACTGTGCTAGAGTTCGGTCTTGAAGTACGTAGTCGGCATTTTCAACACTTGAGCTTTGCCAGCTGTGTTGCCTTTCCTTCTTGCCCCAGATTGAGTGCTATGTGAGGTTTGGGGTTGTTCCTCACGACTAGCTATTATTGACGGAGTTCCCGTTTGAAAACGTACTCGGCGGCCAGTGGAAGTGGATGGTTCTTCCCGGCCTCGTTTTGAGGAGGTTCGTTGTCTCCTAGGCACCTCGTCTTCCGTATGGGATGTATGGGATGTAGACTTTCTGGGAATATGTTTGAGAGTAGGTTTAGAGACAACTATCTTGGGAGGTCTAGACTTTGGAGCCATTGGTTTTTGAAGTTTAGAAAGTTAGAGAGACAAAGAGGAGAGTGAGAGAGGCTTTTGTAAGAAAAACAGAGATGGAGGAGGTGTGAGCAGAGAGAGAGAGAGAGCAATTAGAGCAAAGGGGAGAGAGATTGAGAGGGAGAGGGAGAAAACAGAGGAGAGATAGAGAGAGGCAGAGAGAGAAATTGAGAGGGATAGAGAGATGGGGAGAGAGAGAGAGGAGAAGACAGGGAGGAGAGTCGGAGGCGGAGGCGGAGGCGGAGAGAGAAAGACAGAGCTTGCGTGGGAGGAAGGCAGTGCCCCAGAGAGAAGAAAGAGAGAGAAATCGGGGACTGAGTCGCGGAGGCAGAGCGCGGGAAAAATGGAGAGAAGGTAGAAGAAGAAGAAGGCAGACGGTCGCGCGCGGAGTTGACTTTGCCCTAGGCGAAGTCAACTTCGACCCCTCGGAGTCGACTTCACCGGAGTCGACTTGGCTTTCCCGGAGTCGACTTGACTCATCGACTTTGACCTTTTCAGATTTGATTTTCTTGTATAATTTCCTAATTTAATTCAATCATCCCCATTTCATTTCTAATTTTGTAAAATGATTCCTTTGCTAAGGGCTTGGTAAATATATCAGCAATTTGATCCTCAATTTTCACATATTCTAAACAAACATCATGATTTTCAACATGTTCTCGAATAAAATGATGTCTTACATCTATATGCTTGGTTCTTGAATGCAATACAGGATTTTTTGTCAAACATATGACACTTGTGTTATCACATGTGATAGGAATATTATAATAATCAATGTCATAGTCTTTCAATTGTTGTTTCATCCAAAGTAGTTGGGCACAACAGCTTCCAGCGGCTATATATTCGGCTTCTGCTGTAGATAGAACAACACTAGTTTGTTTCCTTGAATACCATGAAACCAGCATATTTCCAAGAAATTGACAGGTTCCACTAGTACTTTTTCTATCTACTTTGTAGCCGGCAAAATCCGCATCCGAGTAGCTGATTAAGTCAAATGTTGACCCCTTTGGATACCATAGTCCAAGATTAGTGGTATTTATCAAATATTTAAAAATTCTCTTTACAGCCAATAAATGTGATTCTTTAGGGCATGCTTGGAATCTAGAACACATACAAACACTGAAAAGTATATCTGGTCTAGAAGCAGTTAAATACAGCAATGATCCTATCATACTTCTATAAAGCTTTTGATCGATACATTTACCATTTTCGTCCATGTCGATCTTGATTGTTGAACTCATTGGAGTATTTGCTCCTTTAGTAGTTTGCATTCTAAATTTCTTTAGCATTTCTTTGACGTACTTGGACTGATTTAAGAATATTCCTTCGCTTTGTCGCTTGATTTGCAGTCCAAGGAAGAAATTTAGTTCTCCCATCATGCTCATTTCAAATTCACTCTGCATAATCTTAGAAAATTCTTGGCACAGAGTTTCATCAGTAGCATCAAATATTATATCATCTACATAGATTTGCACAATTAAAATATTTTTACTTTTATATTTGATGAATAATGTAGTATCAACTTTCCCTCTTTGAAATTCATGATCAATCAAAAATTTATTTAACCTTTCATACCAAGCTCTTGGGGCTTATTTTAGTCCATATAATGCTTTGATTAGCTTATAAACATATTTTGATTGATCCTTTTCTTCAAATCCAGGGGTTGTTCAACATATACTTCTTCATTCAAGTATCCATTCAAAAATGCGCTTTTCATATCCATTTGAAACAATTTGAAATTCATGTGAGAAGCAAATGCTAGTAAGATGCGTATGGCTTCTAATCTAGCCACAGGTGCATATGATTTTTCAAAATCAATCCCTTCTTCCTGGGAATACCCTTTGGCTACTAATCTAGCTTTGTTTCTAATTACAAGTCCGCTTTCGTCCAATTTGTTCCTAAATATCCATTTGGTACCAATAATGGTATAACTATTTGGTCTAGGAACTAAATGTCATACATCATTCCTTTCAAATTGTTTTAGCTCTTCTTGCATTGCAATAATCCAGTTCTCATCATTAAGAGCTTGTTCAATAGCGGTTGGTTCAATTTTTGACACAAATGCATATTGTCCACAAATATTTTGCTTTGATCTCCTAGTTTTTACTCTTTCATAAATATTTCCAATGACTTGCTCAATTGGATGGACATTTTTGAACTTTAAATCAATTGGAGGTTTGTAGGAATCATTACCTTCACTTACCTCTTCCTCCATGGAGTTTTCTGGCTTGAGCTCGGTTTCCTTTTGTTGTTCTTGTAGTTTTGCTTTTGTATCATCTGCGTCTCTTAGTTCATCCTCCTTTCTCGGAGTTTGTTTAAATTCATCAAAAACAACATGTATTGATTCTTCTATTGTTTGATTTCTTTTGTTGAAAATTCTATATGCTTTGCTATTTGATGAATAACCCAAGAAAATAGCTTCATCACTTTTGGCATCTAGTTTTCCCAAATTTGTTTTTCCATTATTTAACACATAACAAATACATCCAAAAGTATGGAAATATGATATGTTTGGTTTCCTGCCTTTCCAAAGTTCATATGGGGTCTTTTTCAATATTGCTCTAATGGTAACTCGGTTTAATACATTACAAGCTGTACTTACAGCTTCACCCCAAAATCTCTTGGACAATTTACTCTCATTTAGCATGGTCCTAGCCATTTCTTGTATTGTCCGGATTTTCCTTTCAACAACTTCATTTTGTTGAGGAGTTCTTGGTGCAGAAAATGTATGGTGAATTTCCTTTTCATTGCAAAATTCTATGAATCGACTATTTTCAAATTCACCACCATGGTCACTTCTAATGGAAATGATTGAACTTTGTTTTTCATTTTGCACCAAAGTTGAAAACGAGACAAACATTGAAAATGCTTCATCTTTGCTAGCTAAGAGTATAATCCAAGTAAATCTAGAAAAGTCATCCACAATTACATACACATACTTTTTTCCACCACGAGTTAAAATGTCTGATGGCCCATAAAGATCCATATGTAGCAATTCAAGTGGTCTAGTTGTTGAAATTTCCTGTTTGGTCCAAAATGACATTTTTGGTTGTTTAGATAGTTGACAGGCTTTACAAATCTTATCTTTGTCATATTTGAGCTTTGGTAAGCCTTGTACCAAATTCTTTTTCCATAAAGTTTTAATATTTGACATATTTATATGTCCAAGCCTTGTATGCCATTTCCATGGATTATTTTCTATAGCTATTAGACATTTTCCTTCTAGGTCATCAAGGCAAACCAAATATACATTTTCATGTCTTTTGTCACTAAATATTATGTGTTCGTCATTATCAATAACATTACATATAGAGGATTCAAATACAACTTTATATCCTTTATCACATAGTTGACTAATACTCATTAGGTTGTGTTTGAATCCTTCAACAAATAGAACATTTTCAATACATGCATTTGAACTACCATAGATATTTTCTTTACCTTTTATTTTACCTTTTTCATTATTTCCGAAAGCTACCGTTCCTTCATTGCATGAGTTGATCTTGTGAAATAGTCCTTTTTCTCCTGTCATATGTCTTGAGCAACCGCTATCCATAAACTATACGTTATTGTCCTTAGCTTTAAGACATACCTGCAAAAATTAATTTGAGTGGAGCTCAACTTTTGGTACCCATTTTATGGGTCCGTTTGGGTTAGTTATCCTTTGGAGCTTATGTTGATCTACCTTTGAAGCCATAAATCCAATGCTTTTCGGTATCCAAACCAATTTAGCACCAAGATTTTGCAGTTTTCTTAGTTTACATTGATAGACCTTGTGTCCTAACTTGTTGCAAAAATGACAAGCTCCCGGAAGTCTAGAAATAGGAAGCCAATTGGTAATTTGTTCATCGGTTGGTCTTTTGGTCCAAACTACTTGATTTATCTTAGGTTTAGTATAAATGGATTTAGCGTTATTTCTTGGAGTGTTAGACTTCGTTTGTCCAAATGTATTATACCAAAGTCCTTTCTTGCAAGTTTGGGTTGTCATTTTTAAGAACATTTTCACATTTTCTCCTGGATTAGAGAACTTGGCAAAGGATTCATTTTCATTTTTAAGTTTCTCTAACTCATTTTCTAAGGTATTCTTTTCATTTTTTAATTTATCTAATTTTTTAGCAAGTTTACCATTTACAATTATTACTGCATCACATTGTCTTTTCTTTATTGTAAACTTGTTTCCTAATTTCTTTATTTCTTCATATAATGAATCATAGGCTTGTTGAAGTTCTTCTAACTCGGCACATTTGAGGCATTCATTTGTAGAAAAATTTGAAAAAGATTTCTATTTGGAGGTTACCTATTGACTACTTGTGCAGTCTGTTGAAGTAGCTTGATCCTCCAAAATTTCCGTGGATGCAAAGCATATGTCGGTATTTGCTATGCAGCAAATTCTTGCGCAATCTGCTTCGCATTCTTCACTTGAGGAGCTATTTGTAGACTCTACTTCATTCACATACATGTCTCTTCCTTTGTTTCTTTGAAACCTTTTGTTGTCACATCGATCTTTTCTTTGCTCCTTTACCTTATTTTCTTCGGGCGTTGGGCATTGGGCTTGCATGTGTCCCGAACCGCCACATCGGTAATATTTTGTTGTTTCTTTCTTTTTCTCTTTGGAATTTCTTTCTTTAAAGTTTCTGAAATTTCTGCCTTTCCTTACAAATTTTCTGAATCGTTTTGTGAGTAAGGCAATTTCATCGTCATTTTGTGAAGATGAGGTGGTGTCGTCCGAGTCTTGTGCGGCTCTCAAGGCAATGACTCTTTTGCCTTTGTGGTGATCTTCGTTTCTTTTCTTGATAAGCTCATGTGACATCAAAGAGCTAATAAGATTTTTCAACTTCAACATGTTAAGATCCTTGGCTTCTTCTATTGCCGTGATTTTTGGAGTCCATGATTCGGGTAGTGCCCTCAGAATCTTCATGACCTGCTCAGATTCAGAAATTGCTTTTCCTAGCCCTTTCAAGGTGTTAGTAATCTTGGAAAATCTAGCAAATATTTCAAAAATATTTTCAGTTTCTAACATCCTAAAATTTTCCAATTCTCCAATCAAAATGTTTCTCCTCGTCCCTTGGACTTGAGAGGTTCCTTCATAGATAGAAGTTAGTGTATCCCATATTTCTTTGGTAGTTAAACAAGAGGATACTCTATCATATTTGGAAGCCGTAAGAGCACAAAATAATGAATTCATAGCCTTGGCGTTGCTCTTTACAATTTTCACTTCCTCATCGGTCCATTTGGAAGCTTTTTCATCAATGGGCAAAGTCACACCATCTTGAATCGCAATCCAAGAGTCCATATCGGTAGCCAAGATGAGTTGTTTCATACGTAGCTTCCAATATCCAAAATTATTCCCATCAAACAATGGTGGCCTAGTAAAGGATTGGCCTTCGGCAAATGCGGGAACGGAAGTGGATTGGGATGCCATATCAAAAAGATTTCTTTGGTAAACTCAAAGACCTGCTTTGATACCACTTGTTGGTCCCGACTTTATGGAAAAACTCAAGAGGGGAGGGGTGAATTGGGTTCTTGAAAAATTCTTTGGTAAATCAAAATTTAACCCCTTTAAAGTTTCAATCCCCTAGATTGTAACAAATAGAAAGCAATAAGATAATGAAAGCAATAAAGAAAATCAGTAGACAAGATTTATAGTGGTTCGGGCAACCTTTTTCCACTCCACTCTTCTAAGCTCACACACTGTTGTGACTTGGGTTCCACTATGTATTCCGCGAATACAACTAGAGTCTTCACTCTCTTCTAGATTCTAGCTCTAGGGGACATATACAACCAGAGCCTTTGCTCTCTTCTAGATTCAAGCTCTAGGGGGCATATACAATCAAGACAAGTAGGTGATGAGTTACACTCCAATCACAACTCTACTTGCAATGTCTTGGTTTGAATCACCAAACTCAAACCAAGCATTAAAAACAAACAATAATGTGAAAATAAAGGAGATCTACACTTTACTGAGTTGTGTAGCAAGTTTCAGCTTGAGGAAGAATCTGTAGAAGCAACCAATTGTATTTTGTTGAAGCAAACCGCAACTTTGAAGCTTGTTCTTCCTTTGAAAGTGTATAGATCACTCAAATGTATAGAAAAGCAAATGAAAGCTCTTACTAACACTTCTTTCCTCTCTTTAGGCTCTATGTTGTGTATATCCACGTTTGCTTGAGTGTCTATATATAGAAGAGGGAAGATTTTGAACGTTATAGAGGTGGTTGGCGAGTAATAAATGTTCCAACGTTCAAAAATTTGAACGTTACGTCTCCAAGTCGCAGGTGGAGTCGACTTCGTTTGCTCTTCAGTTTCCAAGTCTGTGTTATGGGTCGACTTGGTTTTAGACTTGGCCTCAAGTCGATCTTGGAGTCGACTTGGGGTGCGACTTGACTTTTTCCTTGTACCAAGTCAGTTTGATCTTTGTTGATATAATTCTTGCTTGCTTAACTTCTTTCTTCTTCTTGTCCTTCAATACTAAAGGCTTGGATTTGCTTCAAATCTTGGAGAACTTGATTCTTGTATGGACGAATCATCTTTGATTTGGAATGAATTCATATGCCTTGCTTGCTTTAAGCTTGTATTAGTCTTTATATACTCAGGTTTGAAAAACTTGAGTTGTCTTCATCTTGAAATGAACATGCACCTTTAACTTGGGCTTGAGAAACTCAAGTTGATCTTGGAGTCGACTTCATATGCAACTTGGCCTCAAGTCGCAAGTGGAGTCGACATGGACTGTGACTTCGAATGTGTTGTCCCCCAAAATCAACGCTGGAGAGAAATGTGCAACTTCAATTCGATACTGGAGTCGACTTCGTCTGCGACTTGGCTTCCAAGTCGCAAGTGGAGTTGACTTCGACTGCGACTTCAGATGTTCATCTTTCAATTTCAAATCTGTCCATCAGGTACCTGTTGAAGTCGCATGTGGAGTCGACTTCGAAATCGACTTCACCCTAAGTCGAAGTGGGAGTTGACTTGGGAATCGACTTGGCTGATTTTCATTCCTTAAGACATTTATTAAAACTATTAGTAATCATTTCATACTCAAATTTGAATTTGTTAATCATCAAAACTTATTCTTTGGTCAATTTGTTTTGTTTTAACTATTGTTTCCAACACCGTGTACCAAATAGTAGCCAAAAATTTTTTTCTCCACAAGTGCATTTCTTCTCCTCCCTTTTATTTAAAAATTCTAGCAATACTAATAGCCTATATTTTCTATCAATCAATGTCCATCAAACTATTAATGACATAGCTTACTATATAATGAGCAACATGATTTTTGGCTCCAAGAACATGGATGAAGTCCACAATTTCAAATTTCAAGCAATATCTATTGACTTTGTCTCTCAATTTCTAAGTTTAGACAAGATAATTCTGTTGTCTCTAAGAAAATTGAATATTTCAAATTGTCAATTTGTACCTTCACCTCTTTGAATTTGATTTCATGAAGTCATCTGTTTGCTACGAATAAAGCTTCAATCTCCATCATCATACTCAACTATTTAAGTCTAACGTTTGGCTACAATGAATTGCCTCCACTATTCTGTACGACAGCTTCTACACCTAGAAAATTTGTTTCAAATCTATAATTGGGATTTGTGTTCAACTTAAAAATATCTACTTTGTCCTATGTAGGACCTGACCCATATGGAAAATAATAATAATAATAATAATAATAATAGCTTCTGCATGTGCACATTTTTTATGCAGAGCACCGGATGATATTAAAAGGGAGAAAAGAGCTAGAACGAACTAGCAAGGAGGAAAAAGAAAAAAATGAAAGAGAGAAAAGAAAGAGAAAGAAGGAGAAGGAGAAAGAAAGAAAGGAAGGAGGAGAGGAAGGAAGGTAAGGGGTAGAACTTGTCACCGCCGTCAACGTGACCCCGTCCCTTTGCCAGTCGGTCACCAGAGATAAGGGAGAAAATAGATTATTTTTTTGGATTTTTTCAATTTTTTCCTAAATCATGTTAGAAACATGGAAGTTTTGCTAAAATACCTTAAACAAACATGTATAGAAGTAAATTACATGAATTTGAGTTATAGGTTTGATGATTCACGGATTCAAGAGTTGAAATGGGTAGGATTTTAAATTTTACCCTCAAATATAGATGGAAAATCATGAGGGTTTTGATAAATTTGTGGAGAGGATGATATTTAGAACCTAAATCATGAAAATGAAAGACTAAAATCAAGCCTAGGTGTAAAATTGAAAATTCAATAGTGGTATATTTGAATTTTCTTATTCCAAATCATGATATAATAGTTGCAAATGCTATTATGATGTATTAGTTATAGATTAATATGCCCAATTTGAAGTCGAAAGAGAAAAATTAGAATTTTTCACAACCCATGGAAATTGGGCACCTCCAAAAACATGGGTTAAACATGGAGCTTTTAGAGTATTTGGCTTAAACATTATTTATGGATAAATTTTAAGATGTTTGGAGAGTTGAAAATACAAAAAAAAATTATGGAGGTATTATGTTAAGTTGTAGGTAAGGTACGGGTGTCGGGATTTTATGCAAAAATTGTTAAATAGCCAATTCACCTAGTATAAGAGTGATTAAATAGGTTTTAATATGCGTAACATATATATTTAAGTTGGGCATTTAATAAATAAAAAATATGAGTGGAGTAAATGCCCTTAAATAGTTTATGTAATTTTAGATATAAGATAAATAACATTATAATCAAAATGAGGGTTTAAATGAGAATATTTTCCTCATCAAAAGAGTCTTAGGAACTTTTTTGAAAACAGAATGCTAAATTAGTTTTTGAATCAATGCATCCTTAGACATTAAAATTAGGATACAGTACATGGTAATTTAAGTGAATACTTGGTGAAAATTTTTAATATTGATAGGAAAAAAGATAGGAGAAAATGGAAGACAACTTAAGATTCTGAAGTAAGTAAGTTTTTCAAATGCAATGAATTGTTGTGATAAAAAATTTTATTTTGTCACTTACTTTGAGACAGGATGTTTGTCATAAATGTTCATGTTATGCTTTTATATGTTTCATTAGAAATATATGCAGATTAATTTATTTTCCATAGGTATTCTAATTAAATTTTATACAACAAGAAAAATATTTGAGAATGGCCATTACCCTATTTTCATCATTTATGTTTATATATTTATGTTGGTAAAACATGTTTTCGAACTTGATTTTTGGGAACAAATTTTTTCTTTATAATTAGTCGAGTGAACTCCTTTCATGGCATAGATGTATTTGATCATTTTTGTGAATGGAATCCATGCATGGGAATGAATATAAGGTTTTCCCAAGGTTGTAATTGGACAAGTAGTTCGTCCTTCATGTTGCCTAGTTAATGCGTCCAACGTACGGGTGGGTGATCATTTGATAAGCGTCATCTACCAAAAAGGAAGTTTTGTTGTTGAATAATGCATGTTATGATTGCATTTCATCCTCATGTATATATGATATTTTCACGGAGGTTTTCACGGATTTTTTTAAATGACGCTTGCTTACTGAGTTCTTTAAACTCACCATTTTCATTAATCAGTTCCAAAATATCATGATACCAAGAGCTACGGAGACTTCACCGGGAAGATAGGTGGTCAAGTGGAGAATTCTATGAGCTATTGTATGTTTGAAGTGTGATGTAATAAACTAGTCCCTAGAAGTGTCAGAATTTTATTTGAAATCTTTGAAGTATGATTTCTTTTTTTTTATACTGGTGTGAATTATATATATGTTTTGGGTATGACATGGAAGTTATTAGAATTATTGTTTCTTTTTTTATATTTATGTGAATTGTATAGATATATGTATCGTGTATGGAGAAATATTTTAAGTATGAGTGATATGGTGTACATATGATGAATTTGTGAAGAAAATGAGGTGATTGTATCTATGAAGAAGTGAAACAGGTTAATTCTTGTTGTATAAGGTTACGTGGTGAATGTTTATATTTAGGGAACATCCTAATTATAGACAGGATGCTGCTGAAATTTTTATAAATAATAGAAAAAATTATACTACTTTTATGCACTTTTAGGTGTATAAACACAAACTAGGTTATGGACTTTACCACTTTTAAAAAGTTTCCTAACATGAAATCCTATGACAAGCTCGACATATAGAGTTGTTGTAGGTGGGAAGGCAACATCTCATCCTTCCAACTAAGCCAAAAAGGAATTTGGAAACTACTGCTTGTTATCAAGTTTTCTTTCTTTGTATTGTTTATAAATATCAAATTCTCAAGGGCTCACTTCCATTAATGAAATTTAAATTACATTTGCGACTAGTTTATTGCAATAATAGCAAATTCTCTAGCACATTATCATGAATAATATTAGGGGAAATTTTTCTTTCAATTTCATCAATATATGTAGTATCTTGTTTAAATTGGTGAAACAATCCAGAATTATCTAACTCAATGCAAAAATCTGAAACACACTCTTGTTTGCTACATTATTCCAAAATGCATGTAGTATACATCCACCTAACAATTATAGAACAAACATTTATCATCCATTGGCATTCCCCAGCATATCAAATTAATCTTTGTGGGTAAAGAGCTAGTAACTATTCTCAGCACAAATAGTGGAACTATAAGCAGATTAAGCTTCCAAATAGTTTGATACAAATCTCAACCACTTCCTACAACACCCTATGAATCTATTATTTCATTTTTTTAATTTTTTTCATATATATTAGCCTATATGTAGACCTGACTATGAACACATCATTCCCTTCCGTGTTATATGTACCTTGTCTATGAAGTATGCAACAATAGCGAGCATCTTTTAGATTGTGCAATGGTAGCAACATAGCCATAATTAAGGGAATGTAAGCTATTTTGCCATTCCCAATGTGCCATCTCCCTCCCATATCAAGAACTGTCCAAGCCATTAAGATGTTTCTCCATGTGAGAGAGTTGTTTGGCTTTTGTTTGTACTTCCACATATTTTCCTCTGAGAAATATTGGGCTTTCATCACTCGATAACCAAGTTTGCCTTTTTTCCTTGATGCACCTCCATGCCTATTTTTCCAATCATACTAAATTGAATGTTTCCAAAATTTTAAATTCAATGCCACCACTTGCTTATTTTCTTTTTCCCATCACCACTTGCTAATCATCATAGTTATTTTTTCACATAAACTCTTGGAGATGAGAAAAAAGCTCATGGTATAACTTGGTATGATCTATACAATTACCATGATTAAAATTTCTTAAACTCTATTTGAGATGAATTTTCTTTACCATCCCTAAACAATTTTCTATATTCTTTCTTTATTTACTAAAATGTTGAAATTCTAGATTTTTCAACCCAAACTAACAACCCTAAGTACACTTGCAATGATTATCATTTTGAATCAAGTAGATTTTCAATCTCCTATTGTTTCTTTAATCTAGTATTTTTTATAGAATAAACCCAATTTTTTCATATTTAAGCTTTACCCAAAACACTCGCCACAAACTTTCAGAATTTCCTTCAATTATAGGACCTCCTCCTTTTTGCCTTTAAACATAGCAGCACATCATCTATATAGAAAATGTGGGAGAGAGGTGGTTAAGATAGATTGCCTTAATGTAATTCAGATTCTCATATGATGAGCTTCCATGAGTACTACAAATAGGCCCTTTACCTATAAGAAAAGAGATAAGGGGAGAGGATCCCATTGCCTTAATCCCCTACTTGCTCTGGATGTTTCTATTTTGAATATATTCATAGATATTCTATAACCATATTGATGCCACTATAGATTCAACTCATAAATTTCTCATTGAACTTCATTCTTCTCATAACCTAACATAGCTAGTTCTACTCCACTTTGTCATAATCTTTTGACATGTGTACCTTGAATGCCATTTCTTCCTTTTTACCTTTGCTTTTTCATTAAAATACAAAGAGTTTCAAAGAATACAATCTTATTGTCCATAATTAATCTTCTTAAGATAAATGCATTTTTTATTTTGAAATTAAACTAGGTAGATGACATTTCAGTTTGTTTGCTGATACTTCAGTAATAATCTTATATAGTACATTACACGAACTAATTAGGCAAAAATCAAAATCTCTAACTACTCCCTTTTTCTTAGGTATTTATTAATGGTTAAAAATGTTAGGTATCATAGTCTTAACTAGGCTGAATATGTAGAGCAACACACAACACAAATGTATAGCACACTATGAAAAAGAAGTCATCGCTAGTTTAGGGTACTTTCTTGAGAAACCATGAAAAAAGGGAGTGTTTCTACTATGCTGCAAAGTAAAGTGTACAGATAATGAGTTTGTGTCCTCTTTAAGGGGTATGAGGTATCTCCTAAAGAAGTCAAAACATTGGAACAAGAAGAAAAATGAAGAGTATGTATGAGAATCTCTCACCTTTCTTTAACGTTTAGAGGAGAAGTTGGTGTTGCCTAAGAAATGTTGTTGGGTAAAAAAACTTCTTCTAGAGAATTCCTTTTTTTATTGAGATGGTTCTAGAGAATTCATTTAGTTCTATTTTATAGTTGTTTCATTTTTGCTTTATGCATAATACTTTGGTTCTCTATCTTATGATCATGAGTGTTACTATCTTGATGGTTTCTTAATAGGTTGATGGACATAGCAAACTTTCCCAAGTGATTTCATGATTTTCTAGTGCTTACTTGAGGCATGGTGATATATTTAGTAGTTTTGGCTTATGCTATAAGAGGCATGATAATTGTCTTTGGATATTTGTTGATCACTGTTAAAGGAATTTTTGTCGGCCATTTAATGTGGCACATACTCCACCAAATCGGGATTATCTTGGGAATGTTGGCAGGTATGTGATACTTTGATATGGTGCCAGCTTTGGACATCGGGTACCTAAGTATCTTGTGCCAAGTTCCTGGCACCATGAATCTTTGGTGCCTTTGGGTACTAGGTGTCACGTTTCTATTTTCAAGTATTAGAGTTAGCTATCAATATCATTGAATTGTTTTTATATAGTGTTTTCATGTCCATGAATCTTTACAAGCTTGAACCACCTCGTCCCTCATAGGGTTCCACAGTTTTCAATAGAATCTATTAGGCATACCATCAAGCCTCTAGATGCTTTTGATGGATTTTTTTCTTTTCAATGCTATTATTATTTCTTCTCTCTATATATAGGTCTTATCAGCATTTGGCCATCCTTGATTGAGATATATTGATGAAATACTCCACTATTGGCTTCTCCATTTCCTTTTGCTCCCACGTTTTATTTAATTCCACTGTCATCTTCTAATACTGCATTGTAATCCTTCCTCCATCTTTTAGATGCAACTTTATGTAAATAGGAGGTATTCCTATCTCCATGTTGAAGCTATTACTTGTAAAGCTTTGTCTCCGCATGATTTCTTCATTTATCAACAAGGAGTTGGTCTTTTCTTCTTACTTTTTAATCTCCAAGTGGATCCCTTGTTGTTGTTTGATTATTTCATAAATATTATCTTTCATCCTTTGGTTCCACTTCCATAGGTTCCTGCCACATTTGAGGAGATTGTTATGAATGCAGCCTATGACTAACTAATTATGTCCTTAATTCTGTTCTTAAATTCCCTATACTATGACATTATCTTTCTTATCTTTCGGCCAAAACATTTTATACATAAATTCCTTCTTTGGCATTCTCTCTTTCAATTTATTATGTAACACCAACTAAATTGGTGTGGTGCCCCAAACCAGAGGTGCCTAAATCTTACTCCAGAATCGTTTAGTTGGTAAATTGTGAGCAGAACTGTGGCCCTGTTCATGCAGCGGAGTCTTCAATTCAATGTCATTTCAATTTACAAACAATCACACACTTCTAATTAAAATTGCATAATATTTACAAAATATCAAATATATATTTACATCATCAGTCTTGGTAACCCGAGAATATTGTGTTTTTCCAACATATCCATTCACACCAAGTATATAAAAATAATATAACCTTAAAAGTCTCTAAATTGAGACATTTTTTTCTTGAACTTGGTTGTATCTGTCTAAAGTTAGGCAAACAAAACATGAGTACTAGACTCAATAAGCAAGCATTTTCATTTAAATAAACATTTTCAGTCAAAAATTTGCATTCGTAATAAATGTATATGTATATGCAAATGCACATTTCACATTCATGCTTTATACCTTCATTGGATGATACGCTAGTTAAGCGACCATCAATTCGTCTACTACCTATTTTAGGAAGTTCGTCGTCAACCTTTGAGCCTATATTAAGGACTTAGTCACATTTAAGGGAGACTTTGATCCACTTACACCTTTAAAATGGACTTGTATCTTCCTGTACATGGTCATACACATGCTAGCATAGTTTTAAGAAATAATCACATTCATCATTCTACATCCTATTCAAATTGAGAAAAACTGCTCAATCTTCCAAAAATATAAGTTAACAAATATATTTTTTAATCACATTATGGGGATGACCATCCTTAAATAAATTTAAAAATATATTAATAAAATGAATTGCGAATCATTTAATAATTTTGAAAATAAATCATTTTAAGACATTGCTTGCTTACCTTAGAATATCAGCTTGTCTCCTCAATCTTTTCTTTTTCTTTTCCTAAACAAGTGAAAAGGATTATCTTATATTTTAATAATATATATAAGGTAATTTGCATATATACCCATATAGTTTGACACTAATTGCAGATATACCCACATAGCTTCACGAATTGCATATTACCCATATAGTTTCAACAAAATTACGTATTACCTCCATGTCGTTACCTGCCGTTAACATCTGACTTTACATTTTGAAAAATGCTGAAAATGCCCTCATCCGTAGTTTCACGAATTGCATATCACACCCAAAAATTTCGCCAAATTGCATATTGCCCCATAAAACTATGTATACCAATGAGGGCATTTTCATCATTTTTCAAAATATAACGTCGGATATTAATGGCAAATAACGGCGTAGGGGTAATATGCAATTTTAGTGAAACTATATAGGGGTAATATGTAATTCGTGAAACTATATGGGTATATCTGCAAGCGTCAAAGTATGTGGGTATATATGCAAATGACCCATATATATTATACATTTATATTTTTTTTATATTTTATTATACCTGTGTATTTTTCTTGTTTACTATACCAAATTACCAATTGAACGGTTTCTAGCATATATCATAAAAATCTGTTTAGCTTTCCAATCCACATCATCATTGTACATGAATTAAAGGAACGTATATACCCTACAAGGATCAACCAGAAAAAATAATAATACTCTAACGTGGAGCCTTCCATATTATAATAATCTAAATGAAAATTTCCTAATGTCTAGACGTCCGCAGGTGTATTGCTCGACATGAAATGTATGATAGAGAGATCGTCATCTGTTCGGACATCCGGTGCACTTCTGTTTAGCTTCTTCTTTCTTTCTTTTTTTAACAGCTTTACATCAAAATGTTGCTTTCAATTTCCCAGCCTTTATACCTTCTTCAACTGTTGGTTCACCTTAGGGGGTGCTTTCAATTTCCCAGCCTTTATATCTTGTGAGAGTAGAAAATAGAATATTTTGAAAATTATGTGATTAACATGAAATGATAGGGGTAAAGTTGGAATAAATAGGTTTGTTGAAAGGTAGTTAATAGAAAAAATGATTAGAATATAGGGATAAAATTCAAAAAATATGATTATTGAATGATTAATGAGGTGCCTTGAAATTCATGCCCCTACCATTTTCCTCTCACGTTTCCACTCTTTATTCCCAAACATCCCCTTAGTAAAGTCATTTAACCATGCTTAGCTGCGTTATCATTTTGATGCCACATCATTGCTTTGCATGCACCATCTATACCGGGTGTTGTTAGCATTTGTTTTAGAAATTTTCAATTTTTTTATTTTATAGCTATCCACTTATTTAATAAAGGCAGGTGGCAAAAATCAATTTTGTTAGGCTAGATCAGTTTCTTACTATAATTGATCATCCTTATTTAAAAAAATGCATGTATTACATAAAGCATTAATAATTAAAAAGTTGTTTCATAATTTTCTAAAGAAATTATTTATAATCTACCCATCTATACTTTAAAGCATATCAAATTAGCAGTTCATAACAAGTTTCATGTTAAAATGATTAAAATTGAGTAAGATATCAGCATCTGAGAATTAAATAATGCAATTCATTCAAATTTTAATTTTTCTACCCATTTTTAATTATGTTTTGTATAATCAATCCATTCACTAAGTAGGGTACATTAATTTAAGCTTACCTCATGAAATCTCAAATCAAATGAATTGTATGTGTAATAATAATCTAATCAATAAAAATAAAATGTGAAACATATGGTAAAAATGATATGTGTGCATGTTCCAATTGGTGGGGACGTGTCATGCATTGATGTAACCCATGCACATTTTCTAACGAAAATTTTGAAATTATGTAAATACTTTATTAAATAATATTTTATAATATAATCCATTCATATTATACAATAGATCATTCAAATTTAACTCATGAAATCTCATATAATTTTGGTTGTTTAAAAAGCTTCTAAACATAATTTTTATGATCTAGTCCATCCATTGTGTAGGGTATGTTAAAATAGTCTTTTATATAAAATTTCATGTCAAATGGCCTTAGATATACTAAGATATTAATTTAATAAATAATTAACTAAAATTTTAAAAAAATTGAATTGGAAGTTCTTGGACGCGCATGACTTGCACGGTTTGACTTTCATGCACGTTTTCAATATAATTTAAACTAATTAGTTTAAGCACTTTATTTAATTATTTTCCATAATCTAATCCATCCAGATTAAAGAGCATATTACCTAACGTTTTCGATTGAATTTTCATGTTAATCCGAGTGATATATTTTTAGATTTAATGAAAATCGTGCAGGTGAATATAAGCCCTTAATTAGGATCTTTAATTATCCCAAAAATTTTCATTTATTTTTATTTTTCAAAAGGTCTATAAATTTAAACAATTTGATTTAGTATGATTCAGAATTTTAAAATTCCTTCCCAAAAAATTTATAAAAACTTATTTTCATATCTTATGTATATGAAATCATAATTTACCTCATTTTCTTCTAAATCTCATATTTAACCTTTTTAAATTCCAATTAGGTTCCTTTTGTCTCTACTCTTTGCAAATTTACCATTCAATCCTTCTTTTCTAAATTTTTATTCTAATCCTATTTTTCTAAAATTGCAATTTAGTCTTTTTATAAACATACACATTTTTCTATAATTTTACATTAATAACATCTATTTTGTACAAGTTTTTAAGGGTATAAATTACATTTAGTAAGTCTCAAATAACATGAGTTACACAATTGGATAGTGATCAAAGTCTACAATTACATAGTGTTAGTCTTAAGCGCAGGTTAACAAGTTTTGCAATTTGCATTAGCCAATGCATGATCTAACCTAGCTTTAACTCTATCATTCGTACTTATATTGTTTCTCCACATCATAGCATCCCTACAAAGGTTCAGGGCCTACTTGGGATGAGAAAATGAAAAATATAATAAATATAAGAGGGTAAAGGAGAATGAAGAAAAAATAGATAAAATAGTTATATAAAAAGATATGAGAAAATGATTAGAACATTGGGGTGGAAATGAAAATGTGGCGCCCTGAACCGAGGCGTCACATTTGTCCTTACTCCGGGATCTTGTCGATTGGTAAGTGTGAATCAGGATTGTTGTCCTGATCACGCGGCGGGTACTTAATTGGATCTCGTCCAATTTTTTTTTCATTTCTTTTTCTTTCATCATATAAACATATACTCATCATCATTCATAATGGACTTATCATAAATCATCAACTTCTCATATTATTCATCACTTCATAATTTCATACAACCTATGTCTTTTTCATCATATCCCATTAGGGAATCTATTCATACAAAAATCTACTAACCTTTGTAGATTCCTCTTTTCATTTAGCAACACATGTCCTTCATTTCTTGGCTTTCCCTACACCTGTCTGAGGTTGGAAAAACAAAACATGAGTCGAAACTCAATAAGCAAGCATTTTTCATTTTAAATGCATTCCTCTCCATTCGATAGAAGACACTTACCAAGTGATCAACTACCAACGGAATAGAAACCTTTTCGTAAACCATATTTCGAAACCTTTCATAAACCATTCATGTAAATCATTCGTAAATGCATTTCTCTCCATTCGATAGGAGACACTTAGCAAGTGATCAACTATCAATGGAATAGAAACCTTTTCATAAACATTGGATGTGCAAATGCTTCCTTTCCACTCCTGACATAAACCTTCGTGTGCGGGTACGCTAGCTCAGGGAACATCTCACATAACATGGTCCAATACGCCGGCTGTCTCCGACTTGGCCTCATCAAGAGGAACCTCTCTTCCTCTTGACACCTACATGGTTCCTACATGCATGACTTTTGATTTCCCCAGCGTTATATACCTTTTACACCAGGTAACTTGTCATTCTCATGTAGAGAATTATTTGCACCATCCCTTAAAAACATAATTTCAAATCCATGCTTTCCTTTTCAATCCATGTATGAAAATGCAATGCATTCATTCAAACATAACATTCCTTTGCCTCCACCTCTGGGGAGGACGCCGTCGGCACACAGCCCATACGACTCGGCAATAATCAAGGGGGACTCTCTGATCTGCTTTCTACCTTCACCAAAGCCTCTTCCTTATACATCATACATGTGCACATGTTCATGAACATCACATGATATCAATATGCCGACATGACTTTTCATAAAAATTCATAAACATTCATCATTTCAAAACATTATAGGAATGACCACCCTTAAACACATTTCATAAATACTTGAGAATAAAACATATTTCAAAGTTGTGCTTGCTTACAAATCATCATTTTCAAAAGGATTGCTTGCTTACAATGAAGCAATAAAATCACATTTTCAAAGCTGTGCTTGCCTACAAATCATCATTTTCAAAAGGATTGCTTGCTTACCTTTGCTTTGCTTCAACCTGACTCCTTTATCCTTTCCTTTCATTTTCCTATACAAGAAAATTTGATATTTTATCCATCTATTCCATGTCTTAGCTTGCTTCCTATGCATGCTTTACGATCACATATTACCTCATTTTTATAGAGGTTTTCCTTTTATAAATACTTGGTCATTACTCATTTATATGAATTTTTATCCATAAATCCTTTAAAAATTTCATCCATATATCCTCATAAATATACAAAAATAAATCTCAATTTTTTCCAAAAATACACTGTTCACTGTTCATAATTACTGTTCATGTCACTGTAGCAGATTACTGTTCATCGTCACTGTTCACGTTATTGTTCACCCGTGGTTACTGTTCACAGCAATGTGGGTTACTGTTCATGGGTTCCAAAAATTGACATTTTTCCCAAAAATAAAAAATACCATGACATAGCTTATGCTTAGTATATCATGGGAAATTCATGAATTATAAATTTATCATCATTAACTTGGCTAAATAAATCATTTTCTCCATATACTAAAAATCAACATAAATTCACTTAAGCATAATCCTTAATTCCAAAAATCATGAAATTAATATATCATCATTCCAACATCATATTTATCATATTCATATATCCCAAATCATCATTTATCAATTTTGGAGCATTATTTTCACATATCATATACTATCTTCCCGAATGCTCCATCTTTGCTCCAAATTTTCGATGTTTCGGCATGATTCCGATTAAGCATTATAAATTTACTTATTTTCTCATGATTAGTCATTATTTAAGCATGGTTTTACCCTACTTAACATCCAAAAGAAATTTGGGAAGAAATCACTTACCCGAAGTGAAGATATCCCACTTTTTCTCGCACTTTCTCTCTCTAACTTCCTCCTTTTCTTTCTCCTCAAGGCTAAAACGTGGTGGGGGTGAAAAAATGCTCAAATGGAGCTGGGTTTGAGTGCTTTGGTCGTTCACCCCATGCCCCCTATTTATACTTTTTGATTTTTCATCAAATTGGATTTTACCCCCCCTTGCTTGAGGTATTAAATTGTAAATGTATTTTTTCTAATTTCCAAAAGGTGCTTTGAGCCATGTGCAGCTACCCTAGATACTGTTCACGCCTCCCCTATGGAAGCCCTATTTTTTATAATTTTTTGATTTATTAAATCAATTATTTTAGGCTAATTCAATCTTAGCCATTGATTTTTGATAATGATGGATTTGGACCATTGGATTTGGCCCCAAAAGTCCAAACTCCAGCAGCCATAGCAGCTTTTAATTAATTATTTATCATTTAATTAATTAAAATTAATCCAAAGTCAAATACTAATTAATGAAAAAGTAAAGCTACTTTTTTATCTTCAAATGACGTTTAATCTTGACCCTTAATTTATAATTTTTGATCAATATTGGACCACTCATCATGTTCATCATCATATTTTGGCCATCCATAAAAAATTTCATCTCAATCCGATGTCCGGATTGCAAGATATGAATTTTTCTTTATTTTCTCTCAAAAATCCACTAAAATCCGAAAATACTAAATAAATCAAAAAGTGGCTATTTTGTCCTTTTGTGGGAAGCTTCCTTTTTTGTCTTTTTGTGATTAAGTTAATCCAAAGTGATTAACTTAACATATTCTTTAATCCCACGTTTACTATTCACGTGCACTATTCATTCGAATTTCATAAATAATTATTTTAACCTTTATTCTCACATATTTTCCATACTCATGAATATATATTTTATTAACATATTACCTAGGGTTTACAACCCTAGGGTTTCATATATGTGTCTAAGATTGGGGTTTCATAGAAAAAAAGCAGGATAAGTGGGTATTAACTTTCGCATTCTCATTTCCTATTACCATTCTCCTCTAAACATACACACTATAAGAATTGTAATTTACATCTATCTATAGCATCTTGAAAGACATTCATCTGCATTTTAGGCCTTAAATGATTATTACAATATTCACTAGCTCTAACTACTTCATTAGAATCGCTAAAAACAATCCAAGGGAGAGTTGATTGTTACCTCAATAATCTCAAAAATCCCATGATTCTCTTATATGTCGGGTTTCAGGGTGCTTAGAAAAGCTTATCAACCTACTACCATTGCTAAAACATGTGTTATTTGTATGCATATCAATATTGTTGTTGTAATAACAAATAATTGGTATATTTAAGCATTTGTTCCACACGAGTTTCCCCCTCTTCTATTTTCACTATCCACTATAAAAACAATAATCATATTTAAGTAATATTCTTTCTTAAAAAATGGACTACCCTAATTCACAATATAAGAGTAGTTGCTAGTAAATGCCCCCTTTAGTTAATAAGATTTAATAAAATTCACCTAAATTTAATTGCATTTAACAACATCTATCTAATAACACCTAACAATATCTAACAATATTTAACAAAATCTAATAGCATTTTATGAAATTTAATGACATCTAACTTTCATTATTAGTATATTAATTCTAATTTAACACCCGTAATATATTTTTAGGCTCTTTATAAGGTTATTATACCTTAAATACATTAATTAAAATTTAAATAATAGGATTTAATGAAATTCACCTAAATCTAAAAGCATCTAACAATGTTTAATGATATCTAATAACATTTAAAAGAATCTAACAATATCTAACAGTATCTAAGTATAAATTAAAAATAAATATTAAATTAAATTAAATTAAATTGATATCAAAATTATTTAAAATAATATTCTCATAGTTTATATAAAAATTTAGAATATCAACTATTGGATTTATTTTAAAAATACATTATATATTTTAAATAAAGCAAATATAGGTATTAATTTAAATTAAATTAAAATAAATCAATTAAATTAAAAATTTATAAAAAATCTTCAACATTGTTTCAAAATTTTTATAATTAAATTTAATTTGAATTGAATATTAACTTTACACTAATAGACATTGATTATCTTTTTAATTAAATTCATATCAACATTAATAAATTTTAATTTTATTATATTTAAATGGAAAATATCTAAATTATTTTATTAATAAAAATTATATTGCATTTACCTTTTCAGTATGTTACATATTTTTCAAAATAAAGGTTAAATTTCGTAGAATCATATGTTAGAATTTATTTTTTATATAAGTATCGATCCGTGAGTATTTGACTAATTTTTCATCACTTAACTTTTACTTATTTATTTTAGTGTAACAGGAATCAATCGAAATAATGGGTAGTCACAAAAAATCTATAAATTATTGTTGTTTATGTTATTTTTCTTATGTAATAAAAACATCTTGATACCACTTATGCTTATTAGGTGCAAAATAAACGTACCTCAAATTTTAAGTGCTTATTAAGGTATATTTGATTTTTAATTATATTAAAGATTAATTCAATTAATAATGAAGACTATCAATTTATTATAAATTTGTGTGAATCAAAATATAAGCATAAAAATAATAATAAAATAAAAATGCAAATAATTTTGAATTAAATTAAATATCAAATCAATTAATATAAAAATGAACAATTTATTATATTGAGCTATTTTGCAAACTTAGTAAGTTAAATCTACAAAAAGTTAAAAACTCATAGCTTTTACTCATCTCTTTAGTTGGTCTTTTCAATCTAACATTAATATTAATTTAAATTAATATATAATTATCAATTTATTAAATTTGAAGTAAATAAAACTTTAAAAAATTCACCCAATGTTTTCTCTAATTTTTATAAATTAAATTATTTCGAACTGAAGCTCCATGAAAAATATTTACACTTTTAATTAAGTTTTTTTTATATTAATTTTTTTATTTTACATTAAATTCAAATAAAAATATCTGATTTATTTTCATAATTAAAATTTATATTGCATATACTTTTTTCATTTCAAAATTCAAATAAATTAATTATTAAACGTAATCATTTTATTATAATGAGTTATTTTTACTAATTTACTAAGTTAAATTGGTAAAAACCTGTGTAGCTCATACATTATTGGCTGTGAAATAATTTTTCAACTATTTTAATTTTAAAATCAAATAGTTATTTTAACTTCAATTTAATTATTTATATATTTTTATTTAATATTTTGTACTATTATGTAATTTCTCAAATTGAATGATGCAACTTACTTTTAGAACGAAGTTATCATATAAATAATTGAAAATATGTACATTGTACCTTTAAAATACATTTCTATATGAGAAAATAACTTTAAAGTTCTAAAATTTTTATTTCAAGAAAATATCTTCTAAATGGGGCATATAAATAATAAAAAGGATTTTTAAAAAATATAAAAATGGATGTAAGTGGTGACTGCATGGTTAAATTGATTCTAAATTTTTTTATTTTTAAAAAATATAGATCCAAAAATTATAATTTTTTTGTAAATGATTAATTACACTCAGGATAATATTTTTATAAGAAAAGAGTTTAGAAAACTAAGATTGATATTAGTGTAGGATAAAAGTTGTATGTAAATATGTGAACATTCTAATCTCTTTGAGTAATTGAACACTTTCTTTTTTTTAAAATATTTTTTAATTCATATCTAGAGTACCAGGTTTGATGATCTTTTAGCCTAAAATCATCCTATATGGCTACCTCCATTCAATACCAATAATGGCCAATAATTAGGCCTAAGATAAATAATTTAAAAAATTATTTTTGAATATGAAAGATACCTTAACATATAAAAAATTTAAACTTGTTTGATTAAATAGATTGATTTTATGTCATTCAAATTTAAATTTTCACTAAACAATTTGTTAGTAAAATATTAAAATTATCTATTATGAAAATTTTAAAAAAGTCTTTAAGATACCAATTTAATGTAATGCAACTTGTTGAACCTTAAAACAACTTTTTAAAGAGGGTTTACTTCATGAACTTGTAGCCATACAAGTGATCATAGGAATTCATTCTCATATTTCTTTTTAAAAAAATTGGGCCCAAATTTGTTGAACCTCTGTTCTATGTAATCCTGTTCACTTCTAATATCTTGATAGTTGATAAAAATTCTACACTACTTATTATATTTAACATCGTTTATATTATTATAGAAAAATTTTCCTTTGTTTAGTTAATTTTTATGATAACTTTGTACATGTATACATTATAATTTTGAATTTTTTTAAAAAAGGGCTATGTTTCATGCGACACATCAACTTATCCATTTTTTAAGCCAATACGTAGTTAAGACTTCAAACAAGAACTATTGATCAAAATTTTCATGACCATCATCTATAAAATCAAATTTAACAAAAGAGAAGTGATTAAAATCGGCAACTTAAGAATGGAGGTTATCTTATCAGTTTAAATTTTAAAATGATATTTTGTTTAGTCAAAGCCATTTACCATTTCACGTATATGTACATATGTACTTAATGTAGGGAAACCTTTTGATTAAAACCATAATCACCCTAAATCCTCCATATTAAATCATTAAGAAAATAAACTATAAGCGGAAGTACGCTTGAATTCATAAGAGTAGTTATTCTTAGATCTTGATGTTTTTTGTCTTCCAAAGGAATTTCGTTACGAACTTTTCTTGGCAAGAGACAAGGCGACACATGACATTGTTAATAGAATTTGGGATTCCGCACCCACTAACTTGTTGCCGCTTCGGACATCCTTGGGTGGAAGATCAAGGAATGCAGTAAGGCTCTGTCTAGATGGAACAGATTGAAGAGAGGAAATCTAAGGCGGGATATCGACAAGACCCAAATGGAGCTTGACTCGTTATTGGCCTAGATCCCCTCTGACCAACGAGACGAAGCTATTCAGCGGGCAAGACTCAGAATCAACCGGTTACTTGACGATGAAGAGCAAGTATGGCGAATGCGGGCAAAAACTCATTGGCTTCATGCTGGCGACAAGAATACGGGTTTCTTTCATCGGGTGGCTTCTAATCGAAGACGCTCCAATTTCATTGAAGCCCTCCGCGACCAAAACGGCCAATGGGTGCTAGATCAGGACAGGTTGCTTGAGCTATCAAGGGATCACTTTCAGCAAGTTTTCACTTCTTCGGCACCACCGACCGCATCCTGGATTCAGACCCTTATTTCCAAAAGAATAACCAACCATCATAGACACAATCTCACTGTACCTTTGACTGCTGCGGAAGTTGCAAAAGCCCTGCGCGACATGAGCCCGACCAAGGCTCCTGGCTCGGATGGAATGTCTGCTGGCTTCTTCCAAAAATATTGGAGTACGGTGGGCCAGGAGGTTTTTTTGTGGTACAAAATGTTCATGGAAGAGACGGATCCCGCTATACAGGCTGCCCAGCTCATGTCGGTGAACGCCACCACACCGATACTGATCCCAAAGAAGGCAGGCGCTCACGAGTTATCCCATTTTCGCCCCATCAGCCTGTGCAATGTGGCATATAAGATCCTAGCTAAGATTCTGGCGAACAGACTTAAGCAATGCCTCCACGAGGTTATCAGTGACCACCAAAGCGCTTTTGTTCCGGGTCGCCTCATCACGGATAACATGCTGGTGGCCTACGAGGCCATTCACTATCTACGAAAACGACAAGGCCGGAAGCGGAATGAAATGACTATCAAACTAGACATGTCCAAGGCCTATGATAGGGTTGAGTGAGGGTTTCTTCAGCAAATTATGGCCGCCATGAATTTCAGCCCGCGCTGGATTAATTGGATCCTATCCTGTGTCTCTACTGTCAAATATAGGGTGAATGTCAACGGAGTCAAATCCAGGTACTTTCAACCTCAGCGAGGCCTGCGGCAAGGGGACCCGCTATCTCCCTATCTGTTTATTTTGTGCGTGGAAGGACTTTCTGCCCTCATAAACGATGTGGTCGCTCGCTCATGCATTCATGGGATCAAAATCAATACAAGGGGGCCCATTCTTACCCATCTTTTGTTCGCTGACGATGCCATCATTTTTTTGCTGGCTTCTACTACGGATGTCTCAAACTTTTTGGATACCATTCGAAGGTACTCGGAATCTTCTGGACAGGTCGTCAATGTTGACAAGACTGCGGTCTTCTTCAGTTCCAACACCGACTCGGCCTCTAGGCAGCATATTAAGTCATTATTGGGTTCTTCGGGGCAAGAAATTCTGAACTATCTTAGTCTACCTGCGTGGCTTGGGAGGTCAAAGCGAATGATGTTCAAAGGCCTGAGGGAGAGGGTATGGAGGAAAGTTCTGTTGGAAACAATGACTCAAAACAAAATTGACCAAAGTGTAAGTTTTGATGATTAACAAGAACTAATTTGAGGTTAAAAAGAATACTAATAAGTTTGCCAAGTGTTTAAGGAAAGCAAAGATACCAAGTCGATCACCAAGTCGACTCGGACTTCGACTTGGTACGAAGTCGATACCCAAGTCGACTTCTCTAGGGACTTGGAATGGCCACAGGTGGACAGATTTGAAAATGGAAGGACTGACAGGTGAAGTCGCAAGTCAAGTCGACTCCACTTGCGACTTGGGTAGTCAAGTCGCAGACGAAGTCGACTTCGGAATCGACCTCAAACGACCAAAAGTGTCCAGCGCTGAAATCTGGTTCACGAACATGGCGAAGTCGCAGACGAAGTCGACTCCATGTGCGACTTGGGCGAAGTCGCAGACCAAGTCGACTCCAACTTCGACTTGAGGATTTCAGACTTGAAGTTTGTATTTCCAAGCTTATCCAAAAGATCAAATTGAGAATAATCAAATCCAAAAAGGATGCAAGGACCATTTTCAAGAACAACTCAAGGTTCTCGAAGATCAAAGCAAGGATTCAAGATCAACATCAAATCAAGTCTATCAAGTCAACCACAAGTTCTCAAGCTTATTCAAAAGAAAGAAAACCAAGGATGAAAAAGCAGATCAAAAGAAGCTCAAAGCATTTCCAGCAAAAGTCGAGTCAAGTCGCAAGTCAAGTCGACTTCAGGATCGACTTGAGTCGAAGTCCAAAGCCAAGTCGACCAAAGACTCAGACTTGGAATCTGGAAGAACTGGAGTCGCAGGCCAAGTCGACTCCAGGTGCGACTTGGAAGCCAAGTCGCAGACCAAGTCGACTCCATCTTCGACTTGGAGTATAACGTTCGAATTTTTGAACGTTGGAGTTCATTTATTGCGCGACAACCACTCCTACAACGTTCCAATCTTTCTCACTCTATAAAAAGACATTCAAATGAACGTGAGAAAACACAATACACACTACACTAAGGATCATAGAGAGAAAAGAAGTGCAAGAAAGACTTTCAAATTCCTTTTCTCCATATTTGAGTGATTTAAAGGAAGAAAGAGCTTCAAACTGCAAGTTGCTTCAACGATCATCATCCAAGCTGCCTTTGATTTCTTCCTCGAGCTCAATCTGCCTACACAAATCTGTAAAGTGTAGTTTCATTTATTTCATTGTCTTGTTGTATAAATCTTGATTTAGCTTGGGTAGCTAAGATCAAGTATATGCAAAGTAGGGTGTGATTGGAGTGAGACTCATCACCTACTTGTGCAAGTGATTGTATATGCCCCCTAGAGCTTTGAATCTAGAAGAGAGCAAGTGGCTCTAGTTGTTATGCCCCCTAGAGCTTTGAATCTAGAAGAGAGCGGTGACTCTAAGTGTATTCGTGGAATACATAGTGGAACCCAAGTCACAACGGAGTGTGAGCTTGGAAGAGTGGAGTAGGGAAGGTTTGCCCGAACCACTATAAATCTTGTGTTCTACTTATTTTTACTGCTTTATCTTATTTGCTCTCCATTCGCTTAAAAAGGGGATTAACCTTTTCAAGGGGTTAAGATTTTTAAGTTTACAAAAGAAATTTTAAAGAACCCAATTCACCCCTCCCCTCTTGGGTTAGGCCATCAACTCGGGACCAACAAGTGGTATCAGAGCAGGTCTTTGAGTTCACCAAAGAGATCTTATTGAAATGGCATCCCAATCTACTTCCGTTCCCGCATTTGCTGAAGGCCAATCCTTTACAAGGCCACCGTTGTTTGATGGGAACAATTTTGGGTATTGGAAGCTTCGAATGAAGCAACTCATCATGGCTACCGACATGGACTCTTGGATTGCTATCCAAGATGGAGTAACATTGCCTACTGATGAACGAGCTTCCAAATGGACCGATGAGGAAGTAAGAATAGTGAAGAGCAACGCCAAAGCTATGAACTCCTTATTTTGTGCTCTCACTGCTTCTGAGTATGATAGAGTATCCTCTTGCTTAACCGCCAAAGAGATATGGGATACACTAACCTCTATCTATGAAGGAACTTCTCAAGTCCAAGGGACGAGAAGAAATATTTTGATTGGAGAACTAGAGAATTTTAGAATGCTAGAAACAGAAAATATTTCTGAAATGTTTGCTAGATTCTCTAAGATTACTAATGCTTTAAAAGGTCTTGGAAAAGCAATATCTGAATCTGAGCAGGTCATGAAGATTTTAAGAGCTCTACCCGAATCATGGACCCCAAAGATCACTGCAATTGAAGAAGCTAAGGACCTTAATACTCTAAAGCTTGAAGACTTGATTAGCTCACTCATGTCACATGAGCTAATCAAAAGAAGAAATGAAGATCAACACAGGGGCAAAAGAGCAATTGCCTTAAAAGCCGCACAAGACACCGATGACACATCTTCTTCTCAAGACGACAATGAAATTGCCCTACTCACAAAACGGTTCAAAAAATTTGTGAGAAAAGGCAAAAATTTCAGAAGTTTCAAAGAAAGAACTCCCAGAGAGAAGAAGAAAGAATCAACCAAGTGCTACCGATGCGGCGGTTCGGGACATATGCAGGCTCAATGTCCAACTCCCGAAGAAAACAAGGCAAAAGAACAAAGAAAAGATCGAGGGGACAATAGAAGATTCCAGAAATACAAAGGAAGAGGCATGTACGTGAATGATGAAGATTCTACAACAAGTAGCTCCTCAACTGACGACATAGAGGCGGAAGAATGTGCAAGAATTTGCTGCATGGCACAAATCGAGCAAGGAGAACAAATTACCTCAACAAAAGACACAAGCAATGAAGAGGTAAGCTCTAAACTCTCTCTTTCTGAATCAAGTTATTCTTCCTTTCAAGAGTGCCTCAAATGTACTGAATTAGATGAACTACAAACTGCATATGATTCATTATATGAAGAAATGAAGAAATTAGGAAGCAAGTTTACAATTAAAAAGAGACAATGTGATGCAACAATAATTGTAAATGGTAAACTTGCAGAAAGATTAGACAAATTGAAAGATGAAAACGAATTGCTGAAAATGGAGAACAAATCATTAAATGAATCATTAGCTAAGTTCTCTAATCCAGGAGAAAGTGTTAAAATGTTTCTGAATATGACCTCCCAAACACATAAAAGAGGTCTTGGGTATCATACATTTGAGCATGGAGAAAGTAGCAAATCAAATGTGCAAACACTTGAGAAATATCAAACTAAAGCTGCATCTTTTTACAAGCCACAAAAGAAAAACTTTAAGTGGACTAGAAGACCAATGATTGAACCTTTGCATGCTTGGAGACCTACTCCAAGATTACCTATGGCTTGTAATTTCTGCAACAAGATGGGTCATAAAACTTACAGATGTAACTTTAAGAAATTATATGACCATGGTGCTAAATTAGTTTGGGTTCCAAGAAACACAAGATTTGGGTTTTCCAAGTTAGATCAACTTAGATTGGATTTTATTACTAACCCAAATGGACCCATAAAATGGGTACCAAGGAGATAAGATTTATTTGTTTATTTCTCAGACATGTTTTAAGGCAAAGGCAAACAATGAATGGTTCATGGATAGCGGTTGCTCAAGGCATATGACCGGTGAAAGAAGCTTGTTTCACAAACTTAAGCCTTGCAACGATGGAATGGTTGCCTTTGGCAATAATGAAAAAGGTAAGATTAAAGGTAAAGGAAATATACATAGTATTTCAAATGCTTGCATGGAAGATGTTTTGTTTGTTGAAGGACTCAAACACAATCTAATGAGTATTAGCCAATTATGTGATAAGGGATACAAAGTTGTGTTTGAATCATCTATATGTAATGTATTTGATGGAGAACATATCATGTTTAGTGGCAAAAGACATGGAAATGTTTATTTGGTTTCACTTGATGAATTAGATGGTCAATGTCTAATGGCCATTGATAACGATCCATGGGTTTGGCACAAGAGGCTTGGACATATAAACATGGGCAACATAAAGACCCTATGGAAAAAGAGTTTGGTAGAGGGATTACCAAAATTAAAATATGACAAAGACAAGATTTGCAAGGCATGTCAATTATCTAAACAACCAAAGATGCCTTTCTCTACCAAAAAGGAAATTTCCACCACTAGGCCACTTGAACTACTACACATGGATCTATACGGGCCATCCGACATTCTAACCATTGGTGGAAAGAAATATGTATTTGTCATAGTTGATGATTTTTCAAGATTCACATGGATAATTCTCTTAGCTAGTAAAGATGAAGCCTTCTCTATGTTTGCAACTTTTGTGAATTTGGTGCAAAATGAAAAACAGAGTACTATTGTGACCATAAGAAGCGATCATGGTGGCGAATTCGAAAATAAGCGATTCATGGAACTTTGTAATGAAAAAGGAATTCACCACACATTTTCTGCACCAAGAACTCCACAACAAAATGGAGTAGTTGAAAGAAAAAATAGAACTATACAAGAGATGGCTAGAACTATGCTAAATGAGAGCAATCTATCCAAGAAATTTTGGGGTGAAGCTGTGAGCACAGCTTGTCATGTTTTGAACCGAGTTACCATTCGAGCAATCTTGAAAAAGACCCCATATGAACTATGGAAAGGAAGGAAACCAAATATCTCATACTTTCATGCTTTTGGATGTACTTGTTATGTTTTGAAGAATGGAAAAACCAATTTGAGCAAATTAGATGCCAAAAGCGATGAGGCTATATTCCTTGGTTATTCATCAAATAGCAAAGCATATAGAGTATTCAACAAACGAAACCAAGTTGTAGAAGAATCCATACATGTTGTATTTGATGAAATTAACCAAAGTCCGAGAAAGGAGGATGAACTAAGTGATGCAGATGAGACAAAAAGCAAAGAACAACCAAAGGAACTTGAGCTCAAGCCAGAAAATCTAGTGGAGGAAGAGGTAAGTGAAGGTAATAACTCTTACAAACCTCAAACTGATTTAAAGTTCAAAAATGCCCATCCAATTGAACAAGTTATTGGAAATATATATGAAGGAGTAAAAACTAGAAGATCAAAACAAAACGTTTATGGCCAATATGCGTTTGTATCGAAAATTGAACCAAATACCATTGAACAAGCTCTTAATGATGAAAATTGGGTTATTGCAATGCAAGAAGAGCTAAATCAATTCGAAAGAAACAATGTATGGCATTTAGTTTCTAGACCAAACACTCATACCGTCATTGGTACCAAATGGGTATTTAGGAACAAATTAGACGAAAGCGGTCTTGTAATTAGAAACAAGGCAAGATTAGTAGCCAAAGGGTATTCCCAAGAAGAAGGAATTGATTTTGAAGAATCATATGCACCCGTGGCTAGATTAGAAGCCATACGCATCCTACTAGCATTTGCTTCTCATATGAACTTCAAATTGTTTCAAATGGATGTAAAAAGCGCATTTTTGAATGGTTATTTGAATGAAGAAGTATATGTTGAACAACCCCCTGGTTTTGAAGAAAAGGATCAATCAAAGTTTGTTTATAAATTAACCAAAGCATTATATGGACTAAAACAAGCACCAAGAGCTTGGTATGAAAGGTTAAATAGATTCTTGATTGATCATGAGTTTCAAAGAGGGAAAGTAGACACTACTTTATTCATCAAGTACAAAAATAAAAATATTTTGATTGTACAGATTTATGTGGATGACATAATATTCGGTGCTACTGACGAAAATCTTTGTCAAGAATTTTCTAAGATAATGCAGAGCGAGTTCGAAATGAGCATGATGGGAGAATTAAATTTCTTCCTTGGACTTCAAATCAAGCAACAAAATGAAGGAATATTTCTAAACCAGTCCAAATATGTCAAAGAAATGCTCAAGAAATTTGGAATGCAAAATAGCAAAGGAGCAAACACTCCAATGAGTTCGACAATCAAGATCGACACGGACGAAAACGGTAAAAGTATCAATCAAAAGCTTTATAGAAGCATGATAGGATCCTTGTTATATTTAACTGCTTCTAGACCCGATATCTTGTTCAGTGTTTGTATGTGTTCTAGATTTCAAGCATGTCCAAAAGAATCACATCTACTTGCTGTAAAAAGAATTTTTAAGTATTTGATAAAAACTGCCAATCTTGGACTATGGTATCCAAAGGAGACAACCTTTGATCTAATCGGCTATTCGGATGCAGATTTTGCCGGCTATAAAGTAGATAGAAAGAGTACTAGTGGAACTTGTCAGTTTCTTGGACAGATGTTGGTTTCATGGTATTCAAGAAAACAAACAAGTGTTGCCCTATCTACTGCAGAAGCCGAATACATAGCCGCCGGTAGTTGTTGTGCCCAGTTACTTTGGATGAAACAACAGTTGAAAGATTATGGTATTGATTATGTTGATATTCCTATTAGATGTGATAATACAAGTGCAATTTGTTTAACTAAAAATCCTGTACTGCATTCAAGAACCAAGCATATTGATGTGAGACATCACTTTATTCGTGAACATGTTGAGAATCATGATGTATGCTTAGAATATGTGAAAACAGAAGACCAAATTGCTGATATCTTTACCAAACCATTAGCCAAAGAATCATTTTATAAAATTAGGAATGATATGGGGATGATAGAGCTAAATTAGGAAAATTAAGATTTGGAAAAGGCAAATCTGATGGGACAAGTCGACTCCATGGGAGCCAAGTCGACTCCGCCAAGTCGACTTGGGAAAGTAAAGTCGACTCCGATTCAGGAGCGAAGTCGACTCCACAGGAGCGAAGTCGACTCCGCGTCGATAGCGAAGTCGACTCCAGAGTGTCGAAGTCGACTTCGCCTAGGGCAAAGTCGACTCCGCGCGCGACGGTTCGCATTCGGCCGTCTTCTTCTTCCCTCTCTCTCATTTTCCCGCGTCATCTCTCCATCTTTTCCTCTCATTTTCTCTCTCTCTCCCCGGCGACACGTTTTCTCCGGCAAGATCCCCCATCTTCGGCAAATCTCCGGCAAAACTCTCCTCCCGGTTCTCTTTCTTTACTATTTCTTTCTTTCTCTCTGTTCCTTCTTCCTTTTTCCCATTTTCTTTCTTTCCCACAAAAAACCCATCTCCGGCAAATCTCCGGTATATCCTCTCCCATTTTCGAATCCCGCTTCTCCTCTCTCCCGGCAACATCTATTCTCTCTCTCTTTCTCTAAAACTTTCTCCCCTCTCTCTCTCTGTCTTCATCTCCATTTCCTCTCTCAAAAACCCCAAGGTTCAAATTCCAACTCCAAACCATCCCAAATGGCACCAAAGAAAGCTGTCTCAAAACCATACCCCAAACGGGTTCCCTCACAACCGTCATCCAATACTGCAGAGGATGTTCCTAGGAAAGCTAGGACACCGGCAAAAAGGGCCAGAGAAGAACCATCAACTTCTACGGGTAGACGGGTGCGATTCCAAACCACTCAATCATCCGATCGAGCACCTAGTCAACAACAAGCCCAAACCTCACAGAGTACACAATCTGGAGCAAGCAAAAGGGGTACTCCGGCTAGGAAAACTCAAGTATTGAAGATGCCTACCACTTACTTCCAAACCGAACTCCAGCACAGTCGTTTTTACAAAAGCTTCTATGAACGGAAGGTATTTATACCCAAGATTATAGATTTCAAATTTTTGAAAGACTATGAATCCGATATAGAAGATCTATTGGATTTTCAAGGATGGACCAAGTTGCTAAAAGAGGATGAAAAGGTTTATCCAGATCTTACTCGGATTTTCTATTATCTATGGGATGACGAAAAATATGCAACTTTTGTCAAGGGAGTAGAAATCAAACTTGGAATTGGGATAACTCCAAGCAAGAAGGGAGCAAGGATTGATTTAGGAGAAATATTTGGAGTCCCATTTGTGAATGAGCCTTTACCAGAAGATCTCACAATGGATAAAATGTATAACCAGCTCACTCGGAGCAACAAGTATCATCCGGGAATTAGATTTCTTCGATACATGGATCTATCACCCAGACTACGGGTACTCAGACTTCTAATTGCCCACTGCATATACCCAAAAGGCGGGGGAAGAAATCAAGTAAATCCACAAGAAGCTGAAATATTATGGAAAGTGGCAAACAAAGTTAGGGTAAGCTTACCTAAGTTATTTCTTGAAGCCCTAGCATCCAGAAAGGAAAATCCACGAGGAGTTCTCCCATATGGCACCTGGATCACAAAAATCCTTGAACATTACAAAGTGGATATTGAAGGTGAGCCTTTCGAAGTACTCAAAACCACAAATGCCATTAACAAAGCACTCATCCAAAGAATGAAGATCAATGTGCTTCAACTTAGACCGGAAGCTCCAGAAGAAGAGCGAGACGACGATGCACAAGCTGAGGGGGAGCAACCTCCCATAGCATCACCGGCACGGGCCGCTTCTCCACCATCGCACGGATCCTACTCTCCACAAGGGTCTGCTGCAAGAGAACGGGTGCCTCCAACCTCCTCTGAGGAGGTCACCCTAAAGGAATTAAAGGAAGAAATAGTTGCATTGAGGGCAGAAATGGATTACAAAGAAGACCGGATGACAAGTCTTGTCACCGGCGTTCTAAATGCGCTCGAGGATATGCACTCCCGGCAAGACAGAATCGAGCGGGAAATGCGGACTATCCGCTACCATCTTGCCTCAGGCCGACATAAGAAGAGACCCATGCCTGAACTCGATCCCTACGAGTCGGGTTCAGTTCATAGAGAGGCAACTCCCGATCACGCTTCTCTTGTCTACTCCTCGGCCCACCATTGTCCCATCAAACCTATTCCATATCAAATCTCTCAATTTCAGTTTATCAAATCGTTATTTTTGCTTGATTGACAAAAAGGGGGAGAAAAGATCGGTTTAAGAGTTAGAGTTTCCTTTCGTTTTGGGTTGGGTAACTTGTATCTAGGTTTCATTTTGTTTTTCATTGCATTTTGTAAAAATGAAACAGATATACATGAAAGATGTTTTATGCTTGACATGAATATTTTGAGTGAATTATGAAAATAATGCTCTGTCATGAATATGTATATGCTCTGCTTTCTATGGTAATATGTTTGAATGCTCTGTTTTTACATGAACTTGCTTAAATACTCAAAAAGGTATCAACTCAAATGTAGTTTTGTCAATCATCAAAAAGGGGGAGATTGTTGGAAACAATGACTCAAAACAAAATTGACCAAAGTGTAAGTTTTGATGATTAACAAGAACTAATTTGAGGTTAAAAAGAATACTAATAAGTTTGCCAAGTGTTTAAGGAAAGCAAAGATACCAAGTCGATCACCAAGTCGACTCGGACTTCGACTTGGTACGAAGTCGATACCCAAGTCGACTTCTCTAGGGACTTGGAATGGCCACAGGTGGACAGATTTGAAAATGGAAGGACTGACAGGTGAAGTCGCAAGTCAAGTCGACTCCACTTGCGACTTGGGTAGTCAAGTCGCAGACGAAGTCGACTTCGGAATCGACCTCAAACGACCAAAAGTGTCCAGCGCTGAAATCTGGTTCACGAACATGGCGAAGTCGCAGACGAAGTCGACTCCATGTGCGACTTGGGCGAAGTCGCAGACCAAGTCGACTCCAACTTCGACTTGAGGATTTCAGACTTGAAGTTTGTATTTCCAAGCTTATCCAAAAGATCAAATTGAGAATAATCAAATCCAAAAAGGATGCAAGGACCATTTTCAAGAACAACTCAAGGTTCTCGAAGATCAAAGCAAGGATTCAAGATCAACATCAAATCAAGTCTATCAAGTCAACCACAAGTTCTCAAGCTTATTCAAAAGAAAGAAAACCAAGGATGAAAAAGCAGATCAAAAGAAGCTCAAAGCATTTCCAGCAAAAGTCGAGTCAAGTCGCAAGTCAAGTCGACTTCAGGATCGACTTGAGTCGAAGTCCAAAGCCAAGTCGACCAAAGACTCAGACTTGGAATCTGGAAGAACTGGAGTCGCAGGCCAAGTCGACTCCAGGTGCGACTTGGAAGCCAAGTCGCAGACCAAGTCGACTCCATCTTCGACTTGGAGTATAACGTTCGAATTTTTGAACGTTGGAGTTCATTTATTGCGCGACAACCACTCCTACAACGTTCCAATCTTTCTCACTCTATAAAAAGACATTCAAATGAACGTGAGAAAACACAATACACACTACACTAAGGATCATAGAGAGAAAAGAAGTGCAAGAAAGACTTTCAAATTCCTTTTCTCCATATTTGAGTGATTTAAAGGAAGAAAGAGCTTCAAACTGCAAGTTGCTTCAACGATCATCATCCAAGCTGCCTTTGATTTCTTCCTCGAGCTCAATCTGCCTACACAAATCTGTAAAGTGTAGTTTCATTTATTTCATTGTCTTGTTGTATAAATCTTGATTTAGCTTGGGTAGCTAAGATCAAGTATATGCAAAGTAGGGTGTGATTGGAGTGAGACTCATCACCTACTTGTGCAAGTGATTGTATATGCCCCCTAGAGCTTTGAATCTAGAAGAGAGCAAGTGGCTCTAGTTGTTATGCCCCCTAGAGCTTTGAATCTAGAAGAGAGCGGTGACTCTAAGTGTATTCGTGGAATACATAGTGGAACCCAAGTCACAACGGAGTGTGAGCTTGGAAGAGTGGAGTAGGGAAGGTTTGCCCGAACCACTATAAATCTTGTGTTCTACTTATTTTTACTGCTTTATCTTATTTGCTCTCCATTCGCTTAAAAAGGGGATTAACCTTTTCAAGGGGTTAAGATTTTTAAGTTTACAAAAGAAATTTTAAAGAACCCAATTCACCCCTCCCCTCTTGGGTTAGGCCATCAACTCGGGACCAACAAGTTCAAGGGTGGAAAGGCAGATTACTCTCATGGGGCGGTAAAGAGATCCTTATCAAGGCAGTAGCACAGGTTATCCCAACATACACGATGAGCATTTTCCTGCTTCCCAAATCTTTCTCTTCTGACCTGAATGGCATGCTGAGTAGGTTTTGGTGGGGTGAACATGGAGGTAGATGCAAAATGAGTTGGGTGGCTTGGCAGGACATGTGCAAGACAAAGTACTCGGGAGGGTTGGGTTTCCGGGACCTAAACATCTTCAATTATGCCCTCCTTGCAAAGCAGGTCTGGCGGCTCAATTCTCCTTCCAACTCATTATGTTATAGGATTCTAAAAGCTAAATACTTCCCGAATGAGGACATTTGGAACTGCCATGCAAAACCGTCCGAGTCTTTCACTTGGAGGAGCATCCTCAAGGCCAGAGAGGTGATTCGCTTCGGATGCAGATGGCGGATTGGTACCGGGGAGCGGGTCCAGTTTTTTAATGATCCCTGGATGGACCCTCCGTTACCAAGGCGGGGCCTCTACCACTGTCTATCCCAGACGATGTCAATGTCAGTTATTTTATCAATGGGACCACTCGATCATGGAACAAGGAGCGCATCGTGGCGGCTACGGGAGACGAAGGGTGGCGGGCAATATGTAAAATTCCCCTCCCCTCCTCTGCACATGAAGACCAGAGATACTAGATGTTTGAACCTCATGGGGGATTCACTGTTAAATCTGCTTACAGGGTGCTCCGCTCAGGATATGGTCCCTTCCCCCAATCCACTGCATACAAGGCAATATGGCGCACAAAGCTCCCATCCAAAATCCTCATTTTCTCCTGGAGACTCTTTATGGATAGACTCCCGACATTTTCCAACTTGCGGAACCGGGGCATTCATGTTGATCCTATGTGTCTTTTTTGCAGGGCTGCTATCGAAGATACTAACCATCTGTTCTCTGAATGTGCTCTAACCAGGGGGATCTGTTTGAGGGCTGCTAGACACTCCTTGTCACCTACCACTGTTGAGGAGCTCGTCACGTCCCTGGCGGAACGACATAGGCCAAACGATCTCGCTTTCTTCATTCTCTGCTGCTAGAGGATCTGGTTCTTGCGAAACTCCCTACGGGCTGATGGAACCAAATCGGATTTCTCCAATATTTGGGACTGGTGCAAGGAGTATATGGAGCAATACCGAAGGGCCAACCCCCTCACTCTTGGGGGTGCAATTGATCGCACCTTGGTCCCCAAATGGGTATCTCAAAATGAATGTCGATGCTCGGATTATTAATAGGACTTCGTCTATGGGCTTTGCTGCGGTTATCAGGGACTCCAGTGGCGCTTTCATTGCGGCTAAGGATGGAGACTGAATTGTTCGTTGGACCCTTTACTTTTGGAGGCACGTGCTTGCCTCTTGGGGGTCCATTGGGGCCTTCAACTCAACCTGACAAGATTCCAGATTGAATCGGACTCCCTCCTTCTCGTTCATTTCCTCTCTTCGGACGAACCCATCTCTTCCCCAGCCTGTGTGATCATTGATGAAATTAAGGCTATCCTTCAATCTTCAAATTTCATTTCGGTTCATCATGTCCTAAGACAGGGGAATTCTGTGGCGCATGCATTGGCCGATTTTGTTTCTTTTTCTGTATTGGATCAACAGGTGTGGTGGGACAACCCCCCCCATGTAATACACGAGAAAATCTGTACAGACATTTTTTTGTCAATGAATAGCTCAGATCACCTTATCCATTCTCCCTCCCAAAGCGATAGGGAGAGGGGATAAGGTTTTCCTTTTCATCAAAAAATACCATCACCTTTAAAAATCTAAAATATATATACATATTCAAAAATAGTAAAACTTGGTTTATATATTAAATACACTTAAATAAATCAGTATATAAAAAAATTTATTATAAATGAATTTTTTGAAGTGGGCTAACTATGACATTTCCTTAGCCTAAGCTAATAAGATCATTTTTCAATTATATTTGGCTCCATTTTAGATTGTTATTGCAACGATTCCTTTTAACTATATTTGGCTCCGTTTTGAATAAGTTGTTGCCATTCGGTATCAAAATTTGAAGGCTTATTTAGTGTCCGAGTATCAAAAGGAGGAGAGCGAACCAACCGATTATTGCTTGGTTGGTACGGTATGTGTGGAAAGTCTCTTTACTGATTTGAGTTAGAAACTCAGGAGGTGCTATGTCTCCCGTTTGAAGAGTTTTAGTCTTCTCCTTAAAGGTTTGATTCTGATCTGTAATGTAAGATAAAAAAAAAAATTTGACATTTAAGTAAGATCTAGTTGGAACAATAAAAAACGAGAGATATACATAGTAAATTCAATAGATAAAAATTTCTATCAAAAAATTAAATGGATAAAATTAACTGGGTATTGTTGTCCTATCAAATAATGTTGTTTTGGCTTTTATAGCAGCATTCATGAGGCCTTCCATGCTTTAGATGCATCAGAGGAGAACGGGACAAGGAACACATGGCCTGAAAATCCGTATATCCTAGGGCTGTCGGTAGGCAGACGAGGCGTGGTAGAATCCTCTTAGCATCGGAGTCCATACTAACGTAAATGTTGCCCCCACGCACAACTTGTGAGTTGTGATGTGGTGCAATCATTAGTCTGCCCAAAACCGTTTATCTGATTTGTCCCATTGGGCATGTCTTTCAACCCCGAGTCCAAAAAATTTCTCCAAATTCACTGTCTATCCAATCCATCGATTCGATTGATGTGGTGCCGTCTTATACTACAGAGAAGCTGTCGCGTGCAAATGCAGTGTACCTTAGTTAATGTACAGTAAGGATAAAAGATTAATCATCTGCTAGTTTGTGCTAAATAAATATCCTACTTAGCCCACATTAAAACATTCATTTACAATATTTTTAAAATTTTTTTTTATATACTTGTTTGTCTTAGTGTATTTAACTTATAAACTAAGTTTCATTATTTTTGGATATGTGTATATATTTTTTAAGATTTTTAAAGATGAGGATATTTTAAAAATATATATGCACATAGATTTTTAAAAGTTTAAAAAATATATACATATATCCAAAAATAGTAAAACTTGGTTTATATGTTAAATACACCTAGATAACCAAGTGTATGCAGAAAAAAAGCAAAAAAAAAATATTTTACATAGATTTTTTGATGTGAACTAAGTAAGACATTTACTTAGCCTGATCCAATAGGATCATTCATCGCTAAAAAATAGGCCCCACTTGTATTTGAATATTATGATATTTTATAAAATTAATTATTCATAGAAAATCATCTTTAGATGGTTTATATGTTGAAAATACCACATAAAATTTAATATTTACATTAATATATTTTATTATGTTAACTTTGTATCATTTTAAGATGGAGCATTACGCATGTTAGATGTAGATGGAAATTAATATGCTAATAAACTGAATAATTTTAAATACAATGAGTGACATAGATTTTCTGTTCATGATCAAGTGAGCTTCATGGTACACAGATTGCATATATGCAATGGATCAAAATCGATATATATATATATATACATGAGATATATTACCATATAGACAGACTATACCATAGTTACAATGCAGTCCTCTGCAAAACGGGCTCCTTAGATTATTATGATATCTTATATAATCATTTATCCAAATAAAAATTATATTTTAAATGTGTAGATGTTGAAAATACCACTTTAAAACTGATATTCATGTTAAACTATTTTATAATGTTGATTTTGTATCATTTCAAGATGAAGCTCATGCACATGTTGAGTTTAGATGGAAATTAGTATGCTAATAAAGTGAATAATTCAAAATACAGTAGTGGGGTAGATTTTCTATTCATGATTAAGTGGGCCCCATAGCGCATGGCTTGCACAATGCAGTCTCATGATTGGATCGATTTCCCATATGTATATGGAAATTTGTCAGGTGCATACAATTGCACCATGCAATCTATGCAAAATGAGGTATACTTGATCATGAATAAGACATCTATCCCACCACATTATATTTAGAATTATTCACTTTATTAACATAACAATTTTCATCCAAATTAAATATGTATATAAGTCCAATCTTAAAATAGTTTATAATCAATGTAATAAAATAGTTTAATATAAATATTAATTTTAAAGTTTTATCTTCAATATCTAAACCATTTAAAATATAATTTTAGTACGGATAAATGATTATGTAATGTATTATTATATTTAACAGGTAGTGCTCATTTTGCCACGGACTGGATCATAATTGGGGTGCAGTTTATCTATATAGGAACACATCTCTCTCTCTCTCTCTCTCTCTCTCTCTCTCTCTCTCTCTCCCCCTATATATACATATCATGCTTGCTTCTATGTAATCTAATTACATAAAAGCGGTTCCATATAACCCCTTCAAAATTTAAATTTTTGATAATTGATGAAAAATTTAATGCATTCATTATATTTAACATCGTTTGTTTACTTAGGAGACTAAGTTTCATGCAAATAAAACATATGCATGGGCCACTTTGCTTAAAAATAGTTATATTTGTTTGTAAATTGAGAAAAATATTTAGATCCATTCATATATATATTAATATATAGTTAGAATTTTTATAATCACTTATCAATATAGAAATAATATTTTAAATAATTTAGATGTGAAAAATAAAATTTTAAAATTGATATTAAAATTAAGTTATTTTCTTACATTGATTTTATACATCTGTAAATGAGGCCCATGCACAGTGATAATAGACAAGTGAAAGGGATTTCGAAATTATAACGATGTTAAATACAATAGATGGATTATATTTTTCATCAGCCAACAAAACATTTAAAATGAAAGGGTTACATAGAGGAGGGGTTTCGTATAAGCATTTCCATATATATCTAGTTTTGATCACGTATCACGTACATTTACATATATCATAACTTATGATACATTTTTTCAAAAAAAAAAACTTATGATAGATTTAGTTTAAATAGGCTACAGATCATAAAATTATAAGCTACTACATTCATTGCATTTAAAATTATTTACTTAATTAACACATCAATTTTTATCCAAATTAGACATGTGTATGGATCCTACCTGAAAATGGTAGAAAGTAAATATAATAAAATATTTGAAGCAAATAATAATTTTAAAGTTGTTTTTTCAACATATTAACTATCTAAGATATAATCTTTATAGATTAATGATTGTATACAATATTAATACATTAAGTGCATGTGGAGCCCATTTTGAATCAAACGTATCATAAATTATAGTACATTTAAATGTACGAGATGAAATCTCATATATACATATATGATCCGGCGCAAATAGACGGATTCTGATCCTATGCACCCGGGTACACTGAAGCCATTTTAACTCATTCAAAATTACCTAAAATGCCACTAATTTTCAAAAATAAAAAATAAATATCTAAAATACTCCAAAAATGATAAAAATTGATATACATGTTAAATACACTTAGATTAACAATAAAAAATTTTCAAAAAAAAAGGTTAATGCACCTGGGTGCATAGGATCGAGATCCTAAATAGACTGCATCATAATTATGGTGCAGTATGCTGCAATATAGGCCTCACACATATTAAAATAAAATAATACATTATACAATCATTTGTCTTTTCTACACCATTTTAAAATGGGTCAATATGCATATTTGATTTAGATGAAAATTTGTGTGCTAATAAAGTAAATAGTTATAAATATATTCGGTATGTTAGATTTTCTATTGATGATCAAGTGAGCTCCACATTAGGGGTGTAAATAGGGTCGGGTTCAACCCGAGACCACATCAACCCGGACCGATTTATACCATGGTTGGGTTGAGGTTTTGGAAATTCAGTTTTTGAAAATCGGAATCAACCCAACCCAATTTTAAGAATCGGTTTGAGCTGGGTTAGGGGTCGATCAACCCGACCCGACTTGCCCCCGTTGAATCTATTATTCGATTCAAACCTAAACCCCTAAACCGACGAAATGAAATCGATCCCCAGCGTCTCTGCTACTCTACACCTGACAATCGCGCCCGGGAGGAGGAGAAGGAACCAGCCTCGATGATCCCCACTCCCCAGTCCCCAGCGTTTGCCGCCTAACAATCGTCCCGATTCCCATTCTCCCTCTTCTTCATCTTCTTCCACTTCTCCTGCTGCCGCAAAACCGTTCTCCAGAAGCAGGACTCCTAAATTCGGATTCTGGTGCTCCTCCTGTCCAATGGCCCCAACCGCGTCGCACTATCGTAGCAACGTCGTCCCTGTGTCATTGCCTTGCGCTGCTCTCGGCTACTGCCCTGTGCCCCCACCTCAATCGGCCACCCTGTGCTGCTCCCAGCTGCCACCCTGTTGTTGGGTCCCGAATAGATGGCAAAACCCAAGAGGGGAGGGGTGAATTGGGTTCTTAAAAATTTCTTTTGGTAACTTAAAAACTTAACCCCTTGTAGAATTAATCCCCTCTAATGAAGAAACTGAATGGAAAGCAAAGTAATAAAGAGAGCAGAAATAAAAGCAAGTAGACAAGGATTTTATAGTGGTTCGGGCAACCTCCCTACTCCACTCTTCCAAGCTCACACACCTTGTGACTTGGGTTCCACTATTGTATTCTCTCAATACAATTAGAGCCTCTTGCTCTCTTCTAGATTCAAAGCTCTAGGGGGCATCAACAACTAGCACAAGTAGGTGATGAGTCACACTCCAATCACACACTACTTTGCTATCACTTGATCTTAGCTACCCAAGCTAAATCAAGTTCAATACAAACAAATAATCAATGAAAGTAAACTACACTTTACAGGTGTGTAGAAACGATTTAGCGCAGGGAAGAACTTGTAAATGATGGCTTTGAAGTTTCTGAATGCAGCTCTTGCAACTTGAAGCACAATTCTTCCTCTCTTGATTGGCTTGATCACTTTAATGCTCTTGTAGATAGGAGTTATGCTCACTTAATGTTTTCCAACTACTTCCCTCGTTCACATTAACTCCCTTTTATAATTTTGGAGGGAATCCGAACGTTAGAAGGTAGGTGGCGCGCATTTAATGCGCCAACGTTCGAATTAATTCCGACCGTTGCGACCCAAGTCGCAGGTGGAGTCGACTTCGGGTGCGACTTCACCCAAGTCGCAGATGAAGTCGACTTCGGGTGCGACTTCGCGAACTTCGGTCTTCAGTTTCAACGCTGGAAGGTTTTGCCCACTTGAAGTCGATCATGAAGTCGACTTGGCTTTGCGACTTCACCCAAGTCGCAGATGGGGTCGACTTGGCCTTGCGACTTCACTGTCATGATGTTCTTGAAAATCTTGACTTTGATTCATCTTGAATCTTGACTTATGTAATCTTAGATATCTTCTTGATTTGAACGATTGAGTTTATGCTTCTTGCTTGTACGTGGATTTGTCTTCAAATGTTTCAGCTTGAGTATCTATGTTGCCTTGATCTTCATCTTCATTTAGTTTGGCTTGAAATCAAGTAATCCAGAACTTGTCATTTGAAGTTTTCCGTCTGCCTGAGCGAAGTCGATGTCTGAGTCGACTTCGGCTGCGACTTCACCTCAAGTCGCACGTGGAGTCGACTTGGGGTGCGACTTCGGCATTCTGCTGTTTCGAATTCAACTCTGGAAGGTTTCGCCCGACTGAAGTCGATGGTGAGGTCGACTTCGTTTGCGACTTGACTACTCAAGTCGCAGGTGGAGTCGACTTGGCCTGCGACTTCACCTTCCCTTCTTCCGTTTTCAGCTCTGGACGTTCTGCATGTTTGAAGTCGATCTTGGAGTCGACTTGGGGAACGACTTGGCCTTCCAACTTGATTTTCTTCAAATGTATATTCCTTAAGACATTTCACAAACTTGTTAGTAGCCAAGACTTTCTCAAATTGTTTTGTTAATCATCAAAACATAGATTTAGCTAGTTTTCCTCATGTTTCCAACACCTGTGTCGTTGCTCGATTGGCCACCCTGCGCTGCTCCCGGCTGCCACCTTGTGTCGTTGCTCGATCGGCCACCATGCGCTAATCCCGGCTGCCACCCTGTGTCATTGCTCGATTGGCCACCCTGTGGCCTGCGCTACTCCCGACTGCCCTGCCTACGTTCCTCAATCCTCTCATCCTTTGCTTGTTTGCCGGCTATTCCTCTGCACGATCGACATCTACTGCCGACTCTACTTTCCTCTAGTACCATCTTCTTCTTTGTGCTAATATGTACCAATCTACTCAAACTTGCCTACCATGGAAAGCATCTAACTCCAACTCTGACTTACTTGCTTCCAAACATTTTGAAAATAGACAAATAGCAATGTTTGGGGTGTTTTATCAGCCTGTGCAGTTTTACTTGACCGCAAAATTGAGAAGAGAGAGGATTCCAAAATTATCTTGCAACATGGTGGCGATATATATTAAATTAACCTATTTGATCATGTCTCAATGGGTTTTACTCATAATAATTACTCATAAATATCACATTACACTAACTTTTTTAAATTTTTTTAATTTTTACTTCTTTTCTAAAGTGTTATAGAATTTGTGCATTAATTGGAATGGAAGATGATGATGTTATAGAAGTGCATGCCAACACACCATCATCAACACCATTTGCAGCTTATGAAGCTACATCCAACAAACCACAAAAATGAAAATATAAAGCAACATCGAGTGCGTGGGAATTTTTTGAAAAAGTTTATGCACCTGGAGCTTCAAAAGCACAAATCTGTGTATGAAAAAAATGCAAAACAAAATATAGATGTGAGAGCAAGATTGGCACAAGCACTCAGAAGACATGCAGAAAAATTTTATAAAGGTGGTGATGGGACCTCACAACAAATCTTGCAATTCACTAGTCAAGAAAGTGGAGAGACTGCATTAGGCAATTGGAAGTTTGATCAACTTGCTGTTAGAAATGCTATTGTGAGGATGATTGTGATTGATGAAATGCCGTTTAGCACTATTGAGCGTGTTGGCTTTAGAGGATTAATACAAGTAGGCATGCCACAGTTTAACTTTGTCACTCGTCAAACAATTACTCAAGACTGTCTAGAAATTTATCAAACAGAGAAGAGAAAGTTAAAAAAATTATTGAGGGAAAAGGTGCAAACTATTTGCTTGACTATTGATATGTGGACCTCAATTCAAAATGTTGGTTATCTTTGTCTCACAACACATTTTATTGATGCAAGTTGGTATTTGCATAAAAAATTATTAACTTTTCTCTTTTCCCTTGTGCACACACTGGTGAAGCAATTGCATCTGCAATAGATCAAAGTTTAAGGGAATGAAAAATTTCAAGTGTGTGCACAATGACAGTTGATAATGCTAGTTACAATTATGTTGCAATTTTCCATTTGAAATATTGCATTGGAAATAGAAATGGTTTGTTATTTGATGGAGAATATTTTCATGTAAGATGTGCTGCTAATATTCTAAATCTGATTGTCAAAGATGGACTTAAAGAAATTGGTGATGCAATTGCTCGTATTAGAGCAGCTGTTCCGTATGTAAGATGCTCTCCTTCAAGGCTGAGGTTGTTTAAGGAATGTATGCCCACTAGATGGAATTCTACATACCTTATGTTAGAAAGTGCTTTGAGATTCAGAAGAGCATTTGAACAGATGGAGTTAAAAGATGTCTCCTTTATTAGAAAAGGTCCTCCAACACATGAAGATTAGAATAAGGCAACTCAATTGATTGCTGTTTTAAAACAATTTCATGAGGTAACTCAAATTTTGTCAGGGTATTCATATGTTACTACAAATTTATATTTTGTTGAAGTTTGCAAAACACAAAGGTTGTTAAGGGATTTTTTAACCAACCATGACCCCCTCATTGTTGATATGTGCAAAAGAATGAAAGAGAAATTTGACAACTATTGGGGAGATATTGACAAGATCAATATGATTTTGGTCATTGCAGTTGTTTTGGATCCAAGGTATAAGCTAAAATATTTTCGACTCCAATATTCTCTATTGTGTAATGCAGAAAAAGTTAATAAAATTTTGATAAAAGTTCAGTTGAAAATGCAAGAGGTATTCAAAAGTTACCAAGCGAAGTATACTCCAATGACAGTACCTCAAGAGGCGAAGGAAACTATTGATGAGAATGAAAAACTTGTTGAGTCTTCTCGTTCAAGTGGAGATGGTTCATATAAGAATTTTTTAAAGAAAGAGGCAGGTCTTGATGTGAGTAATGAATTGGATCGATACTTGAAAGACTCTGTAGAAATAGATGATGATGATGATAATTCTTTTGATATTTTAGCATGGTGGGATTCTTCAAGATATCGAGTTTTATCACACATGGCTCGAGATATTCTTGTCATTCTTGTTTCTGCAGTTGCTTTAGAGTTTGCCTTTAGTACAGGAGGTCGTGTGCTTGATCCTTTTAGAAGCTCTTTGCAATCTCATGTTGTTGAGGCTTTGATATGTGCTCAAAATTGGCTACATCCATCAGCGAATCTTCAAATGGAAGAAGAAGATTTGGTTGAAATTGGTCAGCCTGTTGAAGGTAATTTGAATATATAATTATGTATTTATAACTTGACTACTTGCAACTAATACTATAACTGATTTCTTCTATTTTACAGCTACTCAAGGTGGTGTAGAATCTGGAACTTCTATCCATGCACGAATTTCCACTTAAATGATCTAGGTACTTATATTTTTAATTTTTTTTTATAAGAAATATAACTATATATTCAAACTTACTTTGATAATTGTTTATTTTAGGAGGAAAACCACACATACTAGTCACAAAGAGGGCATAAGATTTGATTTGAAGAGAAAAGTTGTGTTAGCTTTTTAAATGAGTTATGTTGTGGACATGTTATTTAAAATAGATTATTTGGATATGATTATGTTTCATAAGATATGTATTTGGATATGTTTATGAGAGTATATTTCATTCATGTTGTTTGGATATTTAAATACAATTGTGTGAAGTTTGGAAATATGTTTGACTATTTGGTTGTGAAATGTTGTTTGAATTTATTTGGTTTGGAAATATATTTGGTTAATTAGTTGTGAAATTGTGTTTCGATTATTTGCTTATATTGCATTGTAAATAGGTTGTTTAGATGTTTGCTTGCGTTGGTGATTTGGAATAACCGAACAGGTCAATTGGGAATTTGAGATGTTTGTAGCTTTGCTGCTTTGCTTAGAAGCCAACTAAGAAGGTAAGTAAGACTATGATATTCATTTTTTCATTTAGCATAATTTATTGTAATACTTTTACTTGGCTTTCACTTTTTTACTTGCAGAGGATATCGATTGCTCAAAGAATACAAAAGTAAAAAAATGAATTAATTACTAAACTTATCCTCCACTTTTGAGGTATGTAGAACTTTTATTAGTACTTATTGTTTTTATAATTATCATTATTTTTGTTATTTTAGAAATTTGGGTGAACAAAAGTTTAACTAGTATTGATAATATGTGTAATCTATTAGCCCGATTTCTAACCCGAATCGAACCGATTTGAGGTGGGTTGAAATAGAGTTGGGTTAAGGTGTGAAAAGTAAGGTTGAAAGTAGGGTTGGGTTGTGATTTTATAAGGTAGGTTAGGGTTGTATTTGTCCCAATTCGAGTCAACTCGACTCGATTTACACCCCTACTCCACATTGCATGAAATACATAGTGCAGTCACATGCACCGGATAATTTTCTATATATAGTGAATGAGAGGTGTTGAAGCGGTTTTGGCAATACAAATTTTATTTGGTTTTAAAAACTTTTATAAAGATAATCAATTAATTTGGAAAAATGATCTTGTTTGTCCCAGCTAAGCAAATGTCTCCCTTATCATGCCTGAAAAAATCCATTTAAAACACTTTTTTTTATTTTTTATACACTTGTTTATCTAAGAGTATTTAACAAATAAATCGTTTACTATTTTAGATATGTGTATATATTTTTTGAAAATTTTAAACATCTCTATGTTTAAAAATCTCAAAAAATATATGCACGTATCCAAAAATGGTAAAACTTGGTTTATATATTAAATATATTTTGATAAACAAGTGTGTAAAGAAATTTTCTTTTTTTGAAAAAGTACTTTAAATGAATTTTTTAGGTGGGCTAAATAAGACATTTTCTTAGCTCCGGATAAGAGGATAACTACTCATTAATTTATTGTTAATAAGTTTGAGCAATGATCCTGTTAGCGGGCCACTTCTAAAAACTCATTTACAACAACTTCTTTTTTACTTTTTTCTTCGCACACTTGTTTATCTAAGTGTATTTAATATATAACCTAACTTTTACCATTTTTGGATATGTGTATATATTTTTTAGATTTTTAAAGATAATAGTATTTTAAATACATATATACACATGAACGTTTAAAATTTTCAAAAAAAAATATATAGACATATCCAAAAATGGTAAAACTTGGTTTATAAGTTAAATGCACTTAGATAAATAAGTGTATGAAAAAATAAGCAAAACAAAATTATTGTAAATGAATTTTTTTAAGCGGGCTAAATGGAACATTTGCTTAGCATGGACTAACAAAATCACACCTTAATAAGTTCTAGATGCCACTAGCTAATAACAGCCATGGAACAAAAGTCAAACCAATTGTTTCATTGCTAATGTAAATTAAAAATTTTGAAGTGGTAGTTTAATTATAGGTAATTAAAACTTTGTTACCAGATATCATTTTTATATGCAACTCGAACATTTGATCAGATTTTGAATAATAATTTATATATAACAAAATATTTTATCATGGACACAGCAAAAAAAACTTTGATTTTAAATAAAATGAGTAGATCGAATTTTGATTTAATTATCAAAGTGGATCAAAATGAGACAAAAAAAAACTGAACACTTAAGTGATATCAACAACATCTAAATACTTCCACACATATATAACGTCAAATTATTTTATTGAAAAATTTAAACTACCTATGTCAATGCTATTAATGGACATTAATTTGGTCAACTAGGCCATAGACTGACAGTATACAGGTAGGGCGCGTGAGTTTGATCCTAACCTCAAGTTATAGTGGAAGAGTGAATTTCCATTGTAATTCAAATGTAATAAAGAATGCTTGTTAATCTTACGGTTTTTCTAATAAAGAATAACTTTGGCCAGTTACTCGCCAACCAAACCACATTATAACAAAATAAACCTCTATTACTATGTGATTTGCAATATAATATTCATGTGACTTAGTTGCATACATTGAGTTAGTCTAAAAGATTATTACTAGCTTAGGCAGGTTGCCTATTAACATTCTACAAGTGATAAGCATATCATCAATATATAACAGTGAAAAATAGATTAATCAGTTGAGGAATAATTAACATAAACATAATGATCTACATACGTTTTCATGTGCCCATGACCTAGCATGTAAGAGTAGAATTTCTTATACCAATGTTTTGAAGTTTTCTTTAACTCATATAAACTCTTTCAAAGATTGTAAACCATGTGCTCATTTTCTTTTAGATATTATCCTCCAAATTATTATATGTAAATTTCCTCATTTAGATCACTACATAGAAAGGTATCATCATATCTATCTGTTCAATCAACTTCATGTTAGCCATAAGACATAGGATGACACAAATAGAAGCTATCTTCCCAATTGAAGAAAATTTTATCATAATGAAGTTCCTTTTTCCATCCAAAATCTTTTAATGCTAGCATTGCCTTTGTATCAAACATTGTTTTTCATCATGCTTCAACCTATACAAGTATTTATTCTCTAAAATTCTCCTACCCTTTGGTAGCTCAACCAATCAAAAAGTATGATTCTTATACAAAGATTGAACTTGATCGCTTTTGCACCTCCTGCAAAGAATTTTGCTCACCATTTTCTGTTAGTATATGATCTACGGGAAAATATCTTAACGAAGATATAAGTATTTTTGATGACTCCCACAACTCAAATGGATCTTCTTGTGTACTCTACTCCTCATCTTCTTCTTCACTTTATTCATAGTACTGAAGCCACACCGACATGTGGGAGAAAGGGGCAATTTCTCCCCGAAATTAAAAAAAAAAAGTACATCAAGGAATATGATAAAACTTATAAAACTTAAAGAATATAAAAGGGTACCTCATAAAAAATCTTTTTCTATATATGTGCATGATATTAAATGCTTCTAGTCACCATATAATTTTTAGAGGCACAAGTTTTTCGACTTTTCATTTTCTAAGCTTTTCCTATTTTTTATGCGATCACGCCTCTGTGACCATCCTTTTCGTTTAAGATTCTCATGTCACATCGAAGATCACTTGAGCTTCCTTTCCGCACCATTTTCCCTTTCTATTTCTATACTATTTTTATCTTTATGATTTTATCTAAGAATGACATGATAAATTTTAGAATTTTTCGTTAGCAAGATATGTAGCTCATGGATGACCAATTTCTTGATGCCTAATCTCGTACACATTTAGATAATATCTGATACAGTTTTATTGAAATTTGAGGATAATGAATAATTGTTAATGCCCTGTTGGCATTCTTACAATTTAAGGCTAAGCCTATTGGTATATTGGAGTACAAGATAAGTGGTTTAAGGTTGTTTGATGACGAATTGAAAATAAAACTGTAACCAATGATTAGAAGAGTAGGGTTGCTAGAATAGTAGCATCAAAAATATTGATTAAAATAGTTATATTAACATCAATAAGGAACAATAACTATAAAATTTTATGAAAAATTTTAAAAAGATAAAATATATAAATTTTACTACATTTTCTATCAGTAATTAATTGATAAAAAGAATTAAAATAAACTAAAATGACATTAGCAATTCAAGGAATAACCTTTTTTTTTTTGGGTCAAGCACGACTGCTCAAGGCCAAGGCTGCGCGGGCTGGGACTTGAGTCCCTAACTATAGGACGCTACCTGCGCTAGCAGGGTTCACAATTAAGGAATAACTTGAGTTCTGACATTGCTTGGTTTTCTTATTCAAACCCTAAAATGATTTATTACGAGGAATAAGTACATCAGCTTTTTGACCAACAACTTTAGGCGTCTAGTATGTATTTCTAGATATGACATCATTGCTTCTCATAACTATCTTTTATTTTTCGTATTGTTTCTTATTTTTAGTCATACAAAATTAAATATTATAGTTAATAGATTTTTTATTTTAAGTCATGTAAATAAAATAGGCATAATTAATTAACCTTGATAATTTTATTAGCCCGACTAATATCCTGGCTGCCTAGGCTAATTTATATGGTTGTGAAGTGCGAGTCCACCAATGGAGTTAGCAAATCATCCATTTTCAGGTAATAAATTTGAAATATATACAATATGGTCATCTTCATTGTTATCTCTTTCTTTTTCTAGCTTAATTATATGTGATTATATTGAGGAAGTGAGTGTAAAATTAATGATCAATAATCTCGTAGTTTATAATATATAAAAAATTAACTAACCATTTAATTAATTTATAGGTTATGGATAGATTTGTGAAAAGATTAGCATCGGATCAACAATCAACAACCCATGAAAATAATGATCAACTTGATGCACAAAATCGTCCCTTGAAGTAACATCGAACTGATGTTATTACCATCGAATCTTGGGTTACTAGTTAAAATTTCAGAGTATTACCTAAATGATTAGGACAATATAAGAAGATCATCGGTGGGTTTGTTTAGGGCAAAAAAGTATCAACTAAAACTTTTCAATATAAAACTTTTCACTCTCCATAATTATTCTATTTTTTAATTATTTTTTTACATTTTTCTATACAAACTACCCTACTTTTCAATCATTTCTACACAATTACCCATTCAACTAACCTATCTATTTTAACTTTATTCTCTTTACTCCTCATCATTACTCCTATTATATCACATCACTTTCTATTGATTTGACAACTTTTACTCCAAAAACTTTTCATCAAAAGTTTTACCTCCAACCAAACACACCCCATATATAGAGAGAACTTTTATTGTGCATTTTCTTTCACAATAATACAATAATTAACTGTGCAATTGGCCCAAATGGGCCCCACTTATGCTTAAATGTATTAATACTTTATTTAATTATTTATCCTTATATAAATTTTATAGCAAATTGTTTACATGTTGAACTTAAATTTGTACTATTTTCAAATTGGTCCATACACATCCAACTGGGATGAAAATTAGTATAGTAATAGAATACATAATTCTAAATACAATTGGTAGAGTAGATTATAATTGTATAATCATATAGGGCCCATTTTGAAATAACTGCACTTTAATTTTGGTGTAGCTTTGCTGCACCTAAATATTTCTCATATATATATGTATGTATATATGTATATAAGAGGAATGATCTTGTTAGCTTGGGCTAAGTAAATATTCCACTTAGTCCATCTCAAAAAACTCATTTACAATAATTTTTTTATTTTTTACTTTATGCACTTGTATCTAAGTGTATTTAACATATAAACCATGTTTTATCATTTTTGGATACATTTATGTATTTTTAAAAATTTTTAAACATCTATATGTATATATTTATTAAAAATATCCTTATCTTTAAAATAAATAAATAAATAAATATATATACATATTCAAAAATGGTAAAACTTGGTTTATATGTTACACTTAAATAAACAAGTGTATGAAAAAAAAAGTAAAAAAATTTGTTGTAAATGAGTTTTTTGAGTTAGGTTAAGGTAGACATTTTCTTAACTTAGACTAACAGGATCATTCCTCTATACATAATGGGTACCTTATCAACCTCATCAACATAATTTTTCTTAGAGAAAATTTAGAATAATATATTGAAAATTTTATTCTTCTTAGTTTAATGCATTTGGGAATTGATTGAAATATAATATTGAGAAAGATGTGGTGTTTTGCTTTTGTTGCTATTTAGATCTAATCTCGGAAACTAGATAGGTGGAGATGCATTTTTCACTAAAACATTTCAAAAGTGAAAAAAGAAAGAAATTTTTTTTGAAACATATTTGGAGACTAGGTAAGGCTCCGAATCAAGCTAAGAGAAAATGTGAAGATCTAATGAATCAAAATCATTACATTGAAGTTATATCTCCAAGCTATTAGATAAGCTCAGAATTTGTACAAAAGCCGCTTGATTACATTCATTGACTACATTCAATTTCTATTACAACAAGGATTAACTCTTCGTGATCATGATGGATCAAAAAATTCTTCTAATCAAGATAATTTTATTGAACTTCTTAAGTTTTTAGCTGATCGTAATGAAGATATAAAAGACAATTTGATAAAATAATCTAAAAATCATTAATTAGTCTCTCATGATATTCAAAAAGATGTCGTAAATGTTGTTGCAACAAAGAACAAAATTTACAATTACAGAACTTGGAGATGATTATTGCTGTGTTTCGTGAACAAAAGAACAAATTATTATTTCTTTATGTTTTGTGAACAAAAGATGAATCATAATTGAGAGCGTTCTTGGAATTATTCAGGTCAGCAATACTACTTCTACTTTATCTCTTAAACCTAAATGGAAACATTATTTTCAATTTTGAATTGAGAATATTGAGGCTATATGGACAAGGTTACGATGGCACAAATAATATGCGAAGTAAAATCTAGTAACATCAAAAGTTTAATTTTAAAAGAGATTTTTTTTTTTTGCTTTCTAATGTGCATTATTTTACTCATTATTTCAACTTACACTTGTTGTCGTTGCAAATAAGCATATTAAGCTTTAATTTTAACTTCATCGATAATTTATTAAATTTTGTTGGAAGCTCCTGCAAACGTCCATGATATGCTTCAAGAAAGTCAAATTGCCAAGGTTAAAAAAGCATTCGAAGACGAGGCCTATACCAGGTAAATATCTGTTGAAGCTCTTATTATGGTTAATAATGAACTTAATTATCATGTCTTCATCTCTAATTGAAATCATTGATTTATTATTGAAGAAAGTTTACATACAGGGTAAGGACTAAGGAGCTGAAGCTAATGATCTTTTGGGTTCAATACTAATATTTGATTTTGTATTTTCTTTGCATTTGATGATAAATATAATGGGTTTTCCGAATAAACTATTACTGCTATTACAAATGAGAGATCAAGATCTTATGAATGTTATGAAAAAGGTAAAGATTTTCAAGGAATAGT